>JAOTRH010000024.1:348968-380840 GCA_034768845.1 Heliamphora exappendiculata | reverse complement strand
CTGTAATTTTAGATTATTGTAATTGTTGAAAGTTAATAAAGATGTATTTTCTGGATCACCGAGCATGTATATATTTACGGCGTTAGATTATCTCCCAAGAGTAACCAACTTAACTAGCCCCGTTGATTTCTTGAAATGCATGTATTAAACAAAACTAAAATAGAAAACATGTTTTTCTTTTTTCCCAAAAAATAAAATAAAAGAAAATAAAACAAATTAAAACAAAAAATATTAAAGTGTAGTAGGCAGAATACCAGTTTCCTCATTGGTGCAGGATGTATTGGTATAGGTAAAATACTGTTGAGCAATCTGTTAAAAGAAAAGAGAAAAATTGGAAAAGAAAAAAAATGAAAGACATACAGAGAAGATAAACAAATTTGTAAACCGGCTTTATTTTCACTACTTAGAAAAAAGACTTTTTGCCTCAAATTTTTTTTTGCGTTGGCTCATCTGTCAACACAAAAAGTAATTTTTTTTAGACAACAACTATAGCCGACGCAAATAAGTAAAAAGTCGATGTAAAAAGTATTTTTATTTGAGACGACAAATGTAGTTGACGCAAATAAGTAAAAATTTAATTATTTGCGATGGAAAATCAACCGTCACAATATATTTGGTCGCAAAAAAAATAATTTGAGACGGGTTATTTCTGGTCGCAAGTGTTTTTTAAACAAAATTACACTGTTTTATTGATCTGTATTAGTTCTACACAAACCAAGATGGGGGTAAATTGAGTTTTAAAAACAATTAACAATTTTAAAAATCTTTTAATATTGCAATCAAATAAAATTATATAAGCAAATATTGAAGTAATGAAAATATTAACAAGGTTAGGTATATAGAAATAGAACTAGACACCAAAAATTTTATAGTAGTTCGGTTTTTTCCAAGTCTACGTCTACTTCTCAAGTTTTCCCTTGAGTATTTTCACTATATAGAATGCTTCACAGGCGCATTCTAAGCCTTTACAACTTCAAGACTTCACGTGAGTAAACCGAATGTTTACGGGCACATTCAACGGCCTAAACAACTTCAAGAAGATCCTACGAAAATAATTTCATGTTGTCTTCTAATATCTCTTTAACTCTTTTTTGAAGAGATTACTCACTCACTCAAAGGATAAATGGCGACTCACCCTTGAATACAATAAATGAAGAATACTAATGAAGAACACTCACTCTCTTTGTAGAAATAATATATAATAAATGAGAAGGTAAAGAGAGATAAAGAACAAGAGCTGCAGATTCAGTAATAAATGAGGGCTTGAGAATTCTGAGTTTGATTCAAGCAATAGAAATGTAAATGTAAGTCTCCAGTTGGAGTAAATGCTGAGAAGTTACTCCATATATAAGATTTTGTGCATTCATGACCGTTGGAGGTAGGTGAAAATAATAAATGCCAAAAATTCAACCGTTGAGCTCTGCCGCGAATTTGAATCTGCATCGCAAGTGTCGACACTAAACCTTTTGGTGTCTACACAACACGTCTAGGGCAGGGCCTTTAAGTGGTTGGGTCGACACGATTTTTCTGATGGGTCAACACAATTTCTACTCACTGTTTTACCAACACAACACTGTCGACACCTTTGGGTCTGGTGTAGACTCAAATGCACTTCAGAATTCGGGAGGAGACAATTTGTGTCGACTCATGTCTTCTTTGGTATCGACACTAAATTCAGCAAGAAGCCTTGGAATATTTGTATCGACACTTGAGGTCTCTGGTGTCGACACCACAAATTTTTCAGGCAGGCTCAGGACTTTGTGTTGACTCATCTTTAATTGGTGTCGACACCTTAAATGCTGCAGGTGAGCTCAGTTCTTTTGTGTCAACACGATTTTCATTTATGTCGACCCACAATTCTGGATACCAAAAGTGAGAAACACTTTTGTGTCGACACAAATTAAATTTGTGTCGACTCATTTTGAGTTTTTTAGAGCTATAGCTATTTTATGTTGACACAAGGCTTGTTTGTGTCGACACAAACGTTTAATACCTGAAGGTCAACTTCATAACACTAGTAGGGTGTCAAAACATTTGTTCAATGGGGTTGACACGCTTGATGTGATTCAAGTATACTTTATCTTAAAAGTGTTTGACTTATTTTTAATTGGATTTAAAATAAAATATTCTCATTTAAGAATATGTGAGTGTTTTAATACTTTTGAGAGTTAAGTCACTTCTTTTGGCTAAGGTGTCAACTGTATTGTCCAAAATGTGTTAACACTTTTATTTTGAAAAAATAAAAATGTTATCTTTTTAAAATAATTTATTCTTAAAAAATAAATTGTAATAAACATCAAAATCAAAATACAAAGCCCTTGGACTAACAATCTAAAATCAAAACGACGTAGTTTTATATTCTTATTTTTATTCAGTGAAAGAAAATCCTAGCACTCTAGTAGCCTGTTCATTTCCCACTTGTGCAAAACCCTCCTTTTTATTTCACCCGCCGCTGTCATAGTTTCTTACCACTGCGCCGCCACCCTCGTTCCCTTGTCGTCGGCGCTGCTATTGCTTCTCCCCCAAGCTGTTGGTGCCCCTGCTCACTCTCTTCCACGTCCTTGGCTTCACCACCGTCATTCCCTTGTCCAAGTTGTCGTTGCTTGTGTTCCCCCGCACAGCCGCTGCTTGTCGACTCACGCGCCATCGCTGCTTGCCGCCGTTGTTATCCTCCTTCCACTGCTACAGTGAGTCTCGCACTATATCTGTATCTCATTGCCTTTTATTTTCCACATCTCAGTGCTTTTTATTTGTTAATTCTTTATTCTATTTGTTATAAGCATAGTCTATAACAGTTGCATAGTTCTAAAAACGTGTTTACAAATTTGATTTTCGACTTTGCTCAACCTGAAAAGTGGAGTGAGGGGATAATTAGAGATTGAATTCTAGGGCTTAATTTTCTTTAATTTAGGTTCCTCATCTAAACCACTCTTGTCAAAAGCTCATTTTTTTTCATATTTGTTATGCTTTTGGGCTTTTGGATTCTATTCTTTTGTTTTATTTTCCTTTCCTTTCTTTTCTTTTCACTTGTTACATAATATTCACTTTTCACTTATACTGATGTTGGCATAAAATGTGATTACAAATGTGGGACTATATTTAGTTGCTTGTTTGATATGAATTTAAGATTGTAAATTGTTATCGATAATCAGAACGGTGAGCTAGAAAATCGCACGCACATTTAGAGTGATCTACCATTTATTTCCTATAATCTAGTCGCTTGGCATTTCAATACATTTTGTTAGTAAGTAAATAAAATTCTGTAGAAGGGTATAAGGGAATGCCATCCAACAGTGGAGAAAACCCCATACAAATGCAAAAGTAGCCTTTCATTCCCTTGTCATGTTGATTAAGAATGTCACATGAGCACACTTTGATTAAGAATGCCATGTTGATGGAACTAAATGGATCCTTGAGGTAGCTTATTTTAAAAAAGGAGATTTTGTGAGGAGTTAAGTTTATAGATTGGACATGGTTGGTTTAGTTTAGTTCGGATTATGTTGAAAAGTGCTTTTAGGTTCAATGAGATCGTTGGAATTATTTTTACTAATTCAATATTGTCTTATGATGAATAGGCCTTTCTGATAATTTATTAACTTGATCCTCCTAACAAACATCATAACACAGTTTTATTAAACTTTAAACCGTATAGATATGATTTGTTTATTTTAAGTTGTGCTTTGCTTGTCATTTTCTTTTCACTAATCTTTTATTTTCTTATGCGGATTTATGGTTGGGATTGGAATTGGGTAGATTATGGTTGGGGATCAAATTTGGCTGGGAGTGCCTCTAGGCATGGTTAATCCCCTAGCCGATATATATTTTATACTTTGAAAAATTATTACATATCAAATTAATTTTAATCATTTTTCAGGTCTTGAAGAAGGAGAAAACCTTGATGGTGGTGCTGAGCGGATGATTTGATGCGATTTTTCATTTTTTTATAGATTTTTATTTATTTTATCTTGTATTTTTTGTTTAAAACTCGAATCTTGTCTTAAAAGTGCATTTTTCTATACTTATTAATACATTTGGATTTATATTGATGAAATTATATTTTGTTAACATTTTGCTGTGAATGAATGTGAATGAATGGATGACAGAAATATTTCGATATAAAGAATAACTGAATATTTTGCTATAGCAAATGCATGTTAATTATGAATGAATATTTCAAGGTGAAAGAATTGTTAAATATATTTTGTTTCAAAATTTAGTTTTTTTTTTTTTGTGTTGGCATGATTCCGTTGCTGAAAGAGATATATTGTGTTGTAATTATTATTTGCGTCGGCATTAAGCAGTAGTCAAAAGTGTAGTAATTATTTGCGACGGTAGCATGTAATAGGAAGAATATGTTTTCATAGCATTTGCGACGATAATTCTTTGGTCGCAAACATATTTGCAACGGCAATTTAAGAAGTAGCCAAAGATATGAGTTTTTAATAGTATTTGCGTCGGCTAAAATAGTGTTGCAAAAGATTGTATTTGCCATCACAAATAGTTGCGACGATTTTGTGCTGTCGCTAAAACTGTTTTGCAACCCGATTGGTTCCCCTCATTTGCCGTTGCAATGCCAACGTAAATAATTTTTTGCGACAGCCAAAGCATTATTTGCGACTGCATTGAGCCGACGCAAATGCTACTTTTTCTAGTAGTTAATAATCTTATTTTTGACAAACTTTGGGTCAAAATAAATGTGGGACCCATCGGTCTTTTGAGTTGGGTCCGGGGTGCTACGCATTCTCATCCGCGAAGAGATAAACGACGTATATTTATTTTTTAAAATTCGATAAGAGGTAAATGAGAAATCGATATTTAAAGTCGTAACTTGAACATAGATTTTGTTGAGTTTAATAAAAGTGTGATACTTCAATTTCACATTAAAAGTTGTTGAGAAACTTAGTGAGTATATATAAGTTAGAGTTGGACTAAGGAGAAGGTTCTTTGGGGGTATATAGTTTTGGGGACGGAGAAAGACCTACTAAAAGGTGGGTTCGACCTATTTCACACACATGCGCACACACTGACGCCGTCTAACTGACTGCCTGGCCGGGTCGGGTCGGGCTGAGCTCGAGTCTGGGTCGTAGGTCGACTCGAATAGCTTATATATTTTTTGAAGAAATTTTATTTAAATAAATTTTTTAAAATTTGAATTTAAAATTCGGTTACTGTTTATCCAACAGGTCAAAAATCCAATGGTCATTTTCCAAAATGGAGTGCTCGCGAAGGGCTTGAGCGCCCATGCGCGGAAACCATACTAGAATAGGGCGCTTGCGAAGCGCTCGAGTGCCCCCTGTCCAGTTTTAGGCACTTGCTGAGCGCTCGAGTGCCAAAGACCCCATATGAACCCTAGTATAAGGCACTTGTAGAGCGCTTGAGCGCCGACGACGAAAAGTTGAACTTGTTTTGAACAGGTGCAGTGACTGTTTTGAGCAGTCACTTATAAGACTATAACTAACCATTCATTCTGCACGTTTTTGGCTTCCAAATTCCTTTCTTCATTGCATTCAAAGTGTGTTGCAAGTTTAAAGAGTTTGAGAGTACAAAACACTTAATCGGTTCGCTATACCCGTAGATTGGAGTGCTTCTTTTCCAAGTGTGATCGTTATATCCTGGGAGATTGACGTCCGTAAAGTCCATTAGCACAAGTGTGGGGGACGAATCTATCTTAAGGAGATAGTGTTTAACACTAGCCTTGATCATCTACATTACTTTGGTTTTTGCGTCTGTTTGTAAGATTTTTATTTATAGTTCTTCCTTTTTAGTTTTTATTTTTCTGTTTGTTTTGATAGTACAGTATTGAAATTTTGATTAAACTTTTATATTTTGACATTAATTTTGTCCAACAAAACAAAATGTATTAAAATAGGCAGAACAGGTGACTATAAACAAAACTCTGTAAATGAAATTCTTGTAGTATTGTTGAACCAAAACCAGACGACGAAAATTTGATTCAGTCCATCGTTTGATACTGTGTCCTTAAGATAAAATTCGCCCTACTCTCGGTGCTCGCGGGAACTAGACTTTTGCTCCCCCCAAGATTAAACAATCAACTGTATGCTAAAGAAGCACGAATGTCTGCACATACAACGAACACACAACGACTTGAACTCTCTCGAAAGAAGCAACGTTTGCCGCCCCAAGATTAAACAATCAACTATATGCAAAAGAAGCACGAATGTCTGCACACGCAACAAACACACAACGGCTTGAACTCTCTCGAAAGAAGCAAATGAAGAAGACGAAGTGAATTCTGCAGTTGGAGTGAGTTGAACTTGATTAGGGGCAACCTATAAATAGGTGGAAAAGTGGCTTTTCACCATTGCTGAACAGGTGCAAGAAGCCACCTTAACAATTAAACCAGTAATTTTGGAGGAAAAATTAATGGAGGAAAATTAAAGTAATTATTTAAATAAATAATTTATTTAATTATTCAAATGAATCCGGTCCAAAAATTATAAATGGACTGACCCAAGAGTCCATACCTAGACTCGAGCCCGGCCGTCCCGACTCGGCAGGGCCGACTGATCAGACGGACGACGGCGGCACGCTCGCGTGTAATTGGGTCGAACTCAAACCCACACTTGAGTAGGTTCTCTTCCATTCACAAAACTTGGTACCCTTGGGGTCCAAACCCAAATTCAAACTTGGCACTTATAAACTCCTTCAAGTTTCCTCTCCTAAGCAATGTGGGAAAAATATTCCCACCATCCATGCTTTTACAACTTCAAGTATCCATCTTTGTAGCTAAATAATTTTTTCGAAGTAATTACATAAATTTATTCCTCTCATGTAATTAAACATTTTTCCTTCATATATCCACTTAAAAATAAACTTGGAACCCACTCATAAATTGCCTTAAAATTCAACAAAAATAAGCTTTGAAAGGCTTTAAAAGCCATTTTTCCAACAATCTCCCACATGAATGAGATTTGGCTCTTCAAACTGAATGGAATTAGAATTAAACACTCAGAGAAAAGAAAGTTCGGATGAAAATTCCTTGTATAGGAGAGGTAGCTTTTGGCATTGAACCTTCCCTCATGAGATACTATATGATCTACTGGATAATTAGTAGACATGATGTCTTGAACTGTTTATCTGTTTGTGTAGACCAAGACAATAGAGTTCACAAAAAGTTTTTTCGAACGCAATTGGTTCTTATGATTGTGCCCATTTTATCCCTAGGCAATTCCTAGTTTTCGTAAGTGCTTTTAGGGAATGTAGTCTTAGTATTCTCATAGAAGTGGTCCCTTCTCACTTATATAGGTGACTCTGATTAAGAGTATCATGCTATGTCCCACTTGAAATTTTAAGATATAAGAAATCATTAAAAGCATAATTTAACCTAATAACGCTACAGGTATCATTGTATTATCATAGGAATGACTAAGTCACGCACAATTTGGTTGTCTCTTTGAACCTAAATATTGGGATCTCCAGTCAGCTAAGTTGGGTTGCCATTGAGGTGACTGTTAATTCATATGCTTTGAGCCCATTCTCCTTGATAAACGATTATCTTGCTCTTTGCTCAAGCCTTTAGTTAACAGATCTGCTATACTGTCTTTAGACTTTATATATTTGATAGAAATTATTCCACTAGAGAGCAAGTATTTAACGGTATTATGCCTGCGGCGTATATTTTGAAACTTATCGTTATAAATATTACTCTGTACCCTTCCTATTGTTGATTGACTATCACAATGTATATAAATGATTAGCACAGGTTTCAGGTATATAAGAATGTCTTCTAAGAAGTGGCAGAGCCATTCAGTCTCTTCTCCAACTTTATCTAACGCTATAAACTCAAACTCTATTGTGAACCTTGCAATACACGTCTATTTAAATGATTTTCATGACAGTTGCACCACCCAAAGTGAAGACTCATCTATTTGTGAATTTTGAGTCATTAGTATATGATATCCAGTTAGCATCACTATATCCTTTCAATACTACTGGATATCTCATATAATACAACCAATAGGTTTGGGTATATCTCAAATACCTTAGTACCCTAATAATTGTCTACCAATGGTCAATCCCAGGATTATTAGTGTATCTGCTCAACTTACTTATGACATATGCCAAGTTAGGTCACGTACAATTCATTAAGTATATAAGACTCTCAATAATACAAAAATATTTTAATTGTGATATGCCTTTACTTGTATTTCTAGACAAATGTAGATTCATATCAATAGGTGTCCTTGCAATTCGAGTATCATTCTTATTAAACTTCTCAAGCATTTTTCCAATATAATGGGATTGAGATAAAGTATATCCATCAGATGTTCTAGTGATCTTTATCCCTAGTATTACATCTGCAATTTTCATATCTTTCATATCAAACCTTTTGTTCAATATTTTCTTGATAGTTTTAATTACAACATTATTACTATCTAAAATTAATATGTTATCAGCATACAAACAAATAATGCCTTATCCTTTGTCAGTGTCTTGTACGCAGACACATTTGTCGCACTCATTGATTTAAAAAAAAATTTATGCTATTGTTTGGTTGCTTGTTTTAACCCATAAATAGATTTGACAAGCTTACAAACCTTCTTCTGCTGCCCTAGAGTTACAAAACCCTCAGGTTATTTATATAAAAAAAATTCATTTAAATCACCATTTAAGAAGGCTATCTTGGCATCAATTTGATATATTTTTAGATTAAATAATGATGCTATAAAAATTAACATTCGTATGGATGTTATTCTTATTACAAGTGAGTAAGCGTCAAAGTAGTCAACCCCTTCTGTTTGCTTGTATTCCGTAACTACAAGTCTCGCTTTATATTTATCTATTGATCCATCTACTCTCATCTTTCTCTTGAATATCCATTTATATTTAAGAGGTTTATAACAAGGTGGAAGATCTATTAATTTTCAAGTATAATTTTGCAATTTAAATTCAATTTCACTATTAATTGGCTCTTTACGCAAAGATGAATCAGGGGAGGACAGGTTCATTTTCTAACAAAAATGTTAGAAAATTCGAACTAAAAGATTTAGATGTTCTAACCCGTTTACTACGTTTAGGTTCATCATCCTCTCTTAATCCTTAATCCTTATCTTTCACTTGACTATTACCTACTGTAGTATCATAAGTTCGTTCAAGAGAAGTTATCTCTTGTGTTGATTTGCACAAAAATACATGTTTAAAGAACGATACATTTCGAGATTTAATTACTATATTAACATAAATCTCAGGATAATCACTCTTGTGTACTAGAAATCGGTATGCACTACTGTTATAATCAACAGTTTTTAGTCCTATCTTAATCCTTTTAGGGTATGGAACCGGCACCATAGCTAAACACCTTTACACTCTTAAGAATTTATAAAAAGGTTTTCGACTGTTACTTTATTCATACAAAGTCTTATTCGTTTTCTGGTAAGGTATTTTGTTGAGAATGTAATTGGTAGAAAGTATAGCTTTTCTCCACAAGTTATGAGGTAACCTAGAACTAATGAGGAAGCATTCATTATTTACTTTAAAGTTTTATTTTTTCATTCAGCAACTTCATTTTGCTGTAGAGTATAGGGAGCTGTTACTTGATGGATAATTCTATGTTGTGAACAAAATTCACTGAAAGATAATTCATATTCACGACCTCTATCGCTCTTTAAAGTTTCAATTTTTCTACCAAGTTAATCCTCAACCGCCGTTTCATAAAGTACAAATGTTTCTAAGACTTCGTCTTTACTTTGCAACAGATACACATAATAGTACATAGTACAATCATCTATAAAAGTGATGAAGTACTTTTTATCTCTACATGTTTGAGCAAACTTCAAATCCATAGATATCATTATGGATTAAATCAAGAGATTTGGTACTCCTTTCCATTGATTGGAGAAGCATTTTAGTTAATTTTGTTTCTACACAAGTTTTACATTTATGAGTTGAGTCAATATTAGATTTAGACAAATAATCTATATTAATTAATCTATGCAAAGATTTAAAATTAACATGATCTAATCGTCAATGTCACATAAAAGAAAACTCAAGCAAGTAAGCAGAAGATGTAGTTTTATTAATTTTCAACATATCAGTGAGTACATTGAGTTTAAACACACCATTGGATATATACCATTTTCCTACGTACATATGTTCTTACTTAGTACAAATTTGTCAGATACAAAAATCAATTTAAATCCATTCTTGCTTAACAATGATCTTAACACAAGATTCTTGTGTATCTTTGGCACATGTAGCACATTGTTTAGTGTCAACTCCTTGCTCTATGTCATTTTTAGCACAATCTTTCTTTTCCTTCAACCTTTGTAGTAAAGGAATTTTTCATGAAAAGCTGTTCTGCACTTATCATTGCTTGATAAGTGGTGAACATCTTGATTTGCACACACATGTCGGGTTGCACCGGTATCCACCCACCATTCCTTGGTGTTGGATCCTACCAATTGACCTCAAACACCACAGCCATCAAGTTCATTTCAGACACAACAGAAGAGAGATTCTCTATTTTAAAGATATTGACATGGGCATGCTTTCGATTTTTAAAGGCACTACCTTAGTCTTTACAGCTTCGGCAGTCCTTCGTACGGTGGCCTGGCTTATTGCATACGAAGCACTTCCCCTTGAACTTCTTTGAATCACCATTCTTGACCCTTTGTTTATGATTCTTCCGCTTCTTCTCTTTCTGAGTATGTTTCACCACGTTTGCCTTAGCCTTGAATTGGAATCCTTGATTTTCTTTATTCTCATAACAACGATTATCCTCTTCAATCATCAATCTAACTATCAGATCTTCAAATCTCATTTCTTTGTGTTTGTGCTTCAAGTAGCTTTTGAAATCCCTCTAAAAAGGCGGTAGTTACTCTATAATAGTTACCACTTGAAAGAATTCACTCAATGACATTCTCTATGTATGAATTTCAAGCAGTAGCACTTGAAGCTCTTGGACCTAATTGATAACCGTCTTGGAATCTACCATCAAATACTCGAGGAATCGTCTTACAATGAATTTCTTCATGCTGGCATCTTTTGTCTTGTATTTTTTATCTTGGGACTTCCATAACTCTTTGCCGTCAATAAGCTGTACACAATATACAACGTATTATCCAAACTATTGTGGATATAGTTCTGGCATAAAAAGTTAGTATTCTTCCATACTTCGACTGCAGCAACTATTTACCAATTTGTCTCATTCTCAGTTAGAGCAAAAGCATCTTCGTGGAGAAATCGGACCAGATTAATAGTCATGAGATAAAATAGCTTCTTTTGTTTCCATCTCTGAAATTCAGTCTCGTTCAATTTTTTTGACTTTTCTCCATGTATCACCAGAACCATTGCAGGAATAGTGGCAGAAACAGAAGTCGCCCTAATAACAATTATCGGGATAGTAGTTTGACCGTTCTCAATTCGGTTGCCATTACTGCAATGACCCAAAATAACACAGAACAGGGAATACACAATTATAAATAAAATAAAACAATAATTTAGAAACTGTAACTACTGAACAGTTTAAAAATTCCACAGTATATTTGTATAACAATATTTTGTCTTATATTATTGTTTAAACTTGTACAATCTATCAAAATTGTATATAAAAAAATTAAACTGTATATAGAAATTTTTAATTCTGTTTTGAAATGATATAGATTCGAAAAAATAAAAACTTTTAATTATGTTTTTGTTGTACAAAAAACAAAAACGGTGAACTTGTTTACAGAATACTTTTAAAAAAATTAGTTCGTTAAAATGGATTATTTCTAAAAATCGAAAAAAGAAATGATTTTACCTTAAGATTATTGGACAACTTGTTAAAAGAAATAAGAAAATTGAAGAAAAAAAAAACGATAGATATACAAAGAAGATAAAGGGCTTTTAAACCGGCTTTATTTTACAAAAGATTGAATAGAATATATTAAAATAGACAGAACAGACAATTATAAATAAAACTCTGTAAATGAAGTTCTTACAGTACTGTTGAAACCAAAAGTAGATGATGAAAATTTGATTGAGTTCAGCGTTTATCGCTATGTCTTTTGGAAAAAATTCATCCTCCCCTCGGTACTTGCGGGAATTGGACATTTGCCTTCTAGAATAAAATAATCAACTGTGTGTAGAAGCAGCATGACTATCTGCACACACAGCAAACCCACAGCAGTTTGAACTCTCTTGAACGAAGTAGAATGATTAAGACCAATATGAATTCTGCAGGTGCTAAACAGGTGCAAGAAGGCACATTTTATTAGTTCGGTCACAACCAAATTGGTGTGAAGGTTTAAATCGAACATACGCTAAATTAAACTGAATTGACTCCAATTTAAATCGAACCGATGTAACAATTAAACCCGCGGCTCTAGAAGTAAAATTAATTGAGGGAAATTAAAGTAATTATTTAAATAATTAAATAAATAATTTATATAATTATTCGAACGGATCCACTCCAAAAGTTATAGATGGACTGACCCAAGAGCCTAGACACGTGCTCGCCCGGCCGACAGGTCGAACGATGGCGCGCATGTTGTTGGGTCAAATAAATTATTAAATTTTCCTCCAATAAGGCACCTTTTACCGGTTTGGTCACACCCGAATCGGTGCGAAGGTTCAAAGCAAACTGACGTCAATTTAAACTAAATCGATGCCAATTTAAACCAAACCGGTGCAATAATTAAACCTACGGTTCTAGAGATAAAACTAATGGAGGGAAATTAAAATAATTATTTAAATAATTTATATAATTATTCGAACGAAACCACTCCAAAAGTTATAGATGGACTGACCCAATAGCCCAGACCCATGCTCGGCCCGGTCGACAGGTCGAACGATGGCGTGCATGTTGTTGGGTCAAATAAATTATTAAATTTTCCTCCATTAAGGCACCTTTTACCTGTTTGATCATACCTAAATCGGTGCGAATGTTTAAACCAAGCTGACGCCAATTTAAACTAAATCGACGCTAATTTAAACCAAATCGGTGCAACAATTAAACCTACGGTTCTAGAGGTAAAACTAATGGAGGGAAATTAAAATAATTATTTAAATAATTAAATAAATAATTTATTTAATTATTCAAATGGATCCACTCCAAAAATTATAGATGGACTGACCCAAGAGCCCAGATCGGCCGACCGATTGGACGACAGCTATGGCGCTGGGATTTTGGAGTTTGTGAAAATGGTAAAAAATATGGGATTCAAAAGATATTTGAAAAATATTTTAACACTTTAAAAGCTAAATTTTTAAATTTTTTTGTGTGTTGAAAATAGAGTTGGCACTTGATTTTTGAAAAAAATCAAGAAAAATGAAAATGACTACTGGTCTTTAAAACGTTTAATTAGAAAAATAGGGTACGGAGGCTGAGATACGAATCGAGGAAGATGTTAGGCACCCCGTTCGCCCAACCATAAGATTGGCCTCTACTAATTATCATTGGATTTTTAATAAGATTTCTAAAATGCATTCAAATAAAGAAAATGGAGGTAAAGAGAGAACATCCAAAATCAAATAAACAAAATACATAACATATGTATATAAAACACCAAATAAAACAAGTATCAAAAGAAAAATCCTAAGTCCTACGCCATGCAATTTCTAACTAAATGATACATTGAGTACTCCCACATACAATTTTATCAAAATAAACTAAGATGTCATGGTTTAAATAAAAGAACAAAAATATATTAAAAATTGCTAAAATTATCTAAATATGAATTGCTAACAAAATAAGTTAAATTATTCTAAGCACAATTTTAAAATAAAGTGAGTAAAGACTAAACTAATATATAAAACATGCATATCATCAAACCATCTAAAAGTATAACTAAATTAACAAGCATATGAAAATCCTATATTAAAACGTTTACCAAAGAAAAATAATAAAACTTAATAACAAATGTTTTATGTATTAATATTGAGGGTGGGCAAAAGTTATGGTCCTAAAGTCTAACTCAATTGAATGGGACCAAGGCCCCAGAACGGAGACCAGTCCAAAACGTACTGGTCCAGTGCTAGAAGAAGCCCATACAAGTTCAGCCCACCCCAGAAAGGGCAGTCCGGACAGACCATCCAGTTTGTAGCGCACATAATTTGGCGCCGTCTATGGGAACGACGATCTCGAACCAACGGAATCATGAGTTAGACTCTGACGGGTTTCACTGGAAGCCGAACCAGGGGGGATATCCCCCAAAGATCTATCCCTGTCATTCCAGAAAGGCTAAAGGCCCCCAGAATTCCTTCAAAAGTACGAAGGCGTAGGGATGACGCCTCACACAATGGAAGGCAACTCCAAAACTCAACAACCAGTTCTAAGGGGAACAGTCCTCTCGTCCACCTTCAAGAGAGAGGGGGAGACTAGAAGAAAGACTGGCAAGGCGAGATAGGAACATCAACAATCTGGAAGAGAGAATGGAGCAATGTCACAAGGAGATTGATGAACTCAGGCGACTGATCCAGGGGCAGGAGGCTCGAAGGGAGCCTCGTGTGAGGCGAAGAGAAAGTCCTAAGCAAGAGGACACCGAGTACAGTCCGGCTTCCTACAGTTTGACTCATCCTTAAAGGCGGAGGCGCAAATAACCAGAGGTAAGCCTAAAAAGTTCCAAAACCTTAAAAACAGAATCGGTTCGGCCAAGTCATGAAAGGGTTGCTTAGGCCGAACTGGATCTAAACCAAGATCTACGACTCTGGTTGGGAAAAAGGATGGATTCTTGATTGCAGCATGGCAGTGGCTGAATAGCCCAGGACGTGGCAAGGAGGGCCCTTGAACAGATCTTAGTGTCACCGTTGGCCAAAGTCATAGAGAATGTTGATCCACCTCGCAAGTTTTTTCCACCAAAGTTCAAGATGTATGATGGGAAGACAGATCCAGTAAGCCATGTTTGACAGTACAGGCAAGCAATGCCGTTATGGAGTGGGAATGATGCCCTTCTTTGTCGCATGTTCCCATCCAGCCTGGGGGAGACTGCCCTCAGTTGGTTCCACAAGTTTCCCCCCCGTTTCACCATGAATTGGTAGCAGCTGGCTGAGTCTTTTACTGCTCGGTTTATCACCAACAGTAGGCAGCCGAAGAGTTTTGACAAACTATTAGCCCTACGAAAGAGTGATGGAGAGACAATTCGGGAGTATGCTCGGCGCGACTGGGAGACTTACAATGAGATTGATGACTGTAGTGAGAAACTTGCTGTGGCATCGTTTAAGATCAGGCTACCTCCCCAGAGTCGCTTGAGACAATCCCTCACCAAGAAGGCCGTCTCCACCATGTCCGAATTGATGATCAAAGTAGAGCAGCATGCAAAAATCGAGGAAGATATAAGCCAGGCCGAACAAAGTGTGGTCTCAGTCAAGCAGCTTGAGAAGAGGGAGAAAGGCCAAAAAGATTAGAAGTTCGAAAAGCAATCCCAAGAGAAGGAGTCAGTAGCTTACCAGGCCTTACAGACAATATTTAAGGAGCCCCTACACAAGCTCTTGGACCAAATTATGGACAAGTCATATTTCCAGTGGCCTCCGAAGTTAATGGGAGATCCAAACAGACGCGGTCAGAAGAGAAAGTGCCATTTTCATCGAGATCATGGCCATTTGATTGGGGAATGCAGAACCTTCAAAAGGCACTTAGAGGACTTGGTGCAAGCTGGGCACTTGCTAGAATTTATAGACGCCGAGAAGACTGCTCGGGAAGAGAGAGACCGTGAACAGAGCCAAAGGCCCGAGCAAGGAGATGCTCGCCTTGGCGTTGTGAAGATGATCCATGGCACCATGGAGCCCATCACCCGATCAGTTGTTCGGCACTAGGCCAGGACCATGGCACATTCCATGAAGGTGGATGAGGGCAAACAGCGAAGAACAGAAGGAGACTCCGGCCAAGGCCAGGTCAAGGAAATTAGTTTCTCAGAGAAAGACCTCGAAGGAATACGTCGGCCTCACAATGATGGCTTGGTGTTAACACTGCGCATTGCCAATTATGATGTAATGCGAGTGCTGGTAGACCAAGAAAGTTCGGTGGACATCATGTATTATAGCATGTTCTAGAAACTGAGGCTAAAAGACTCAGCGCTCAAAAAGTGCATGATGCCCCTAATCGGTATTGGCACGGACCTAGTATGGCCGGTTGGTAGGATCACCGTACTAGTGAAGGCAGGCCCCGCAATGGTAAGTACTAAATTTCTTGTTGTTAACCAGTCATCTACTTATAATGCTATTGTAGGAAGGACATGGATCCATAGCTTGGGTGCAGTACCCTCAACCTACCATCAATCCCTAAAGTTCCAAGTGGGCCAAGAGATAGTTGAAATCAAATGAGATCAGCACGCAACGAGACAGTGTTTCTTAGCAATAATGAAAAGCCCCGAACAATATCCAGAAGTGAAGAATGTAGAAATGGAGGAGGGCCAAACAATCCACGACTACAGCCGAACTGCCGAGGAGAAGGTGGTAGAGGAGCTTAAGAATGCCATCATCAACCCGAAGGACCCATATAGGTTCTTCTTACTCGGAACAAGCATGGTCGAACAAGAGGAGACCGAGCTGGTCAAATTTTTTAAGGAGAACAAGGGGGTCTTCGCATGGACACCATACGAAATGTCGGGGATAGACCCTAAGGTAATCAGCCACCGGTTAAATGTGGATCCCCAGAGAAAGCCAGTGGTACAGAAGCCAAGGAAATCGGCACCACATCATGCAGAGGCAGTGGTTGAGGATGTTCGGAAGCTAAAGGAAGCTAGGGCCATCAAGGAAGTCCACTACCCAACCTGGTTGGCAAACACCGTCGTGGTCAAGAAGAAGGATGAAAAGTGGCGGGTTTGTGTTGACTTCACCGATCTCAACAAGGCCTGCCCCAAGGACTGTTTTCCCTTACCCTGGATAGACTAGCTCGTTGATTCAACGACGGGACATGAGAGAATGAGTTTCCTTGATATATACAGAGGATACCATCAGATTTTCATGTACCCCCAGACATGGAGAAGACAACGTTCATTACTCCTCGAGGGATCTATTGCTACGAGTAATGCAGTTTGGGCTAAAAAACACTGGTGCCACTTATCAAAAGCTTGCAACAAATATGTTCGGCGACCTGATCGGCAAAACAATAGAGGTTTACATAGTTGATATGGTCGTAAAGAATAAGCACCCGAACGCGTACCTCGAGGATCTGGGAAAGACATTCGAAATCCTCAAGGCATACAAGCTGAGGCTTAATGCCTCAAAGTGCGCCTTCGGGGTAAGTTTGGGGAAATTCCTAGGCTTCCTTGTCACTCACAGAGGAATAGAGGTGAACCAAGAGCATATTTCAGCCCTCCAAAATTTGAGAAGCCCACAGAGTATGAAGGAAGTCCAGAAATTGACAGGTATGGCAACATCACTTAACCGCTTCATTAGCCGGTCATCTGATCGGTGCTATCCATTCTTTAAAGCAATGAGGGGTGCCAGTCAGTTCGCTTGGAATGAGGACAGTGAGAGAGCACTTAAAGAGCTGAAATAGTACCTCTCTTCCCCACCATTACTAGTGGTGCCGTGCTCTTGTGAGACACTATTCGCGTATCTCACAGTTTCAAGTCGTGCAGTAAGTGTCGTGCTCCTGAAGGTAGAAGACAAGATCAAAAAACCAATCTACTACATAAGTAAGGTACTTCTTGACCCAAAGATAAGGTATTTACCCTTGGCGAAGCTGAGCGTGGCACTGGTCGTCGCATCTCGCAAGCTCATCCACTACTTCAGAGCTCATCCGATCAAGGTAATAACCGAATACCCCTACAGTCATTACTTCGAAAAGCTGACTTTTCAGGGAGAGTTGCAAAGTGAGCTGTGAAACTTGGGGAGCACGACATCACCTTTTGCCCTAGGACAACCATCAAAGGCCAAATTTTGGCCGACTTTATAGCCAAATTTAGCCAGGAGAAGAGTTCGGTGGACACTGGGGGCAAACCACCAAGCAAGCAACTCTTAAAAATGAGGACTTAGAGGATACTTAGAGGCTTTACGTGGACGGCTCTTCGTGCAACAATGGGGCAAAAGCAGGAATAGTACTGTATAGCCCTGATAGAATCCTCATGGAGAAGGCTGTTCGGCTGGACTTCCAGGCCACCAACAATGAAGCTGAATATAAAACCCTGTTAGCTGGACTCCGAGATGTCAAGGAACTAAAGGCCCGAAGAGTTAAAATATTCTGTGACTCCCAGTAACTTGCAGAGAACATCCCAGCCTATGAGATTACCCAGCTTTCATCGAAAGAGAATAGCCCTGCTGACTCCCTGGCATGCCTAGCCTCAGCCGTTAGCTCTGAGAAAAAGATGGTGATTTCAATGGAAGTCCTCCAGCAACCAAGCATAGCAATCAACGAAGAAGAACAGATCTATTGCTCGGAGCTGGGTCCCAGCTGGATGGATCCCCTAAAGAACTATTTGGTGAAAGACGAACTACCAGCCGACCAAAAAGAAGCGCGGATAATAAGAAAGAAGTCGGCAAGGTTCTGGGTCTCCAGTTCGGGGGATCTGTACAAAAAGTCCTTCACAGGGCCTACCTCTTTTGTGTGCATCCGAACAAAGTCCAAGACCTCTTGTTTTAAATACATGAAGAAATTTGTGACAGCCATACTGGAGGGCAGTCGTTAGCTCATCGAGCAATTTCTCAGGACAACTGGTGGCCCTACATGCAAAAGGATGCATAGTAGTATGTCCAGAAGTGTGAAAAGTTCTAGAGGTTTAGCCTGAACATACACATCCTAGCAGAAGACTTCTCCCCACTCACAAGTCCATGGCCCTTTGCTCAGTGGGGATATGACATGGTTGGCCTATTCCCAAAGCCCACATGCAACAAGAAATATCTCCTCGTTACCACGGACTACTTTACTAAATGGGTGGAGGCTGAACCCTTGGCCAATATCAGGAACGTTGATGTAAAAAGGTTTACATGGAAGAGCATCATCACCCGGTTCGACATCCCTGAGCAATTATCTCCAACAACGGTACTCAGTTCGATAGCTCCCTATTTAAGAATTTTTGTTTGGGGCTTGGGATCGAGAACTACTTCTCTACCCCGGCGTACCCTCAGAGTAATGGGCAGGCAGAAGCTACCAACATGACCATAATCGACGGACTGAAAAAGAGGCTGGGTGCAACCAAGGGGAGGTGGGTCGAAGAACTGCCCTCAGTTCTACGGACTTACCGAACTACTCCAAGGAGGTCCACGGGTGAAACCCCCTTCTCCCTAGCTTATGGTGTGGAGGCAGTCATACCATTGGAGGTTAGGTTACCTACCATCCGAACAGAGATAAGCACCCCCGAAGTGAATAATAGAGCAATGACTTTGGACTTGAATTTAGCCGAGGAATGAAGATCAATGGCCACCATTAAATTAGCAGCCTACCAGCAAGCCCTTGCCAAAGGGTACAATAAAATGGTGAAACATCGTGACTTCGGCATAAGAGATCTAGTCCTAAGGAAAGTGTTCGGCCATACAAAGGATCTAGTACAGGGGAAGTTGGGCCCGAACTGGGAGGGTCCGTACAAGATTACCTCCAAGGGTGGCACTGGAGCATACCACCTACAAGATATAAGTGGAAAAGCAGTCCTTAAGCCGTGGAACGCAAATAACCTCCGCAAGTTTTACTTTTAAATCTTCTAGTTCTTTGTAATTTTCCATTATTTTCAATAAAACATTGTTGTTTTCGGACGAATCTGTTACTTCACTTTTAAGTTTTTATCAACCGATTATCTTGACGAAAACTTGGGGGGCATACCCTGAGTACGGCAAGAACAGTAAACTTTATCAGCAGGCTAATTTCAATGTATATCAGAACTAACTATGCCCTTAGTATGGATGTTGATCCCATGCTTAGGAAGATTAAGCCTAAGAAGGCTAAGTTCGATGTGTATCCGAACTAACTATGCCCTTAGTATAGATGTTAATCCCATACTTAGGAAAATTAAGCCTAAAAAGGCTAAGTTCGAAGTCTATTCGAACTCATATAGCCCTAAGTATGAATCTCATACTTAGGAAGATTAAGCCTAAAAAGGCTAAATTCAAAGTGTATTCGAACTAATTATGCTCTTAGTATGGATGTTGATCCCATACTTAGGAAGATTAAGCCAAAGAAGGCTAAGTTCGATGTGTATCCGAACTGACTATGCCTTTAGTATGGATGTTAATCCCATACTTAGGAAGATTAAGCCTAAAAAGGCTAAGTTCGAAATCTATCCGAACTCATATAGCCCTTAGTATGGGTGCTGATCCCATACTTAGGATAATGAGGCCTCAAATGGCCAAGTTCAATGATTACCCGAAGCATATCAGCCCTCAGTATGGGTGGTAATCCCATACTTTGGCTAATTTATCCCTTAGTGTGGATGATGATCCCACACTTAGGATCATCAAGCTTAAGAAGCTAAGTTTGGGAGAACGACCGAACTATGTAGACTCGTAGTATGAAAGTTCATCAAAGACAAGTGCGAGTATGAAGGGCAAGACTAAAATAAAATGTTCTCTTCATTAATAAAAGAGGTGCTGAAACCCTCAAAGCTACAAGTACAGGCTCAATAGGGCAGTACAAGATAAATAAAAAAAGCTGTCCTTAGGGAGCAGCAAGAAAATCCTCAGTTGTCTCCACTGGAGTGCCCACCTCTTCAACTACGGGCGGGACGTTCTCGGGCACTTCAGCAGGGGCCACCTCATCGGCATCAGTGGCAACCTTGGGGTCTCCAGCTTCTTCCATCACCTCCTCACCGGATAGCCTGCTCGGAAGGGGGACCTCGGCATACAGTGGGGAGGACTCTTTCACTCCGGCGGCTTTAAGGGCGGCCCCCCAGGTAAAGTAAAAAATAAGGCCTTTGAGGCTGGGGATCTCTGCCTTGTAGTCTTTGGTTCCCTTAGCAACCCCCGCCGAATAGGCCTTAGAAGCCTCCTCCCTCAAACGGGCCAACTCGGCTTCGGTCTCCCCCAGGGCAACAATAGTATTTGCTAAGGACTCCTCTTTCTCCTTCAGTTGCCTCTTTAAGGTAGTTTCCTGCACTTCAAGCTCAGAGATCCTTGCCCGAGCAGCATCGGCGACCCTCGTCTTCTCCCGGAGGCTGTCTTTCAGCTTCCCAATTTGCTGGAGATACTTGGAGTTAGCCTGGCAAAGCTTGGCCAGCTCGGGCTCTTGTGCCTCAACGCGTTCAACCATTACCATCAAACGTTGAAAGCTTTGCAAAGAAGAAGGGTGTTAGTCACAAAAACAAATATAAAGCAAAAGACAAAAGGATCGGATTGACCAAAGAAGATGTTCCGGAGTGATACCTGGACCGAATGGCGAACTAAGGATTTCACCAGCTGCTCGAGAGAAAGCTTCCGAGCCTCCTCCATATCAACCGGAAGTAACAGAGCTTTGGACAAATCGAACGCGGTGTCCGGGGATTTTGCCTTGTCCTCAACCGTAATCGTCCGATCACCCCTCCTGAGATCGGGTGACCACGGCTCTGCCTCGCTGGGTTGTTCCACTACAGCCTTCCCCTTCTCTTTTCTCTCTCTCTCTCTCTCTCTCTCTCTTCTCTCTTTTTCCTTCTCCTTCTCCCTCTGTTTCCCCTTTTCTTTTCCTTGGTCCTTTGAAGGGTGCCCTCGGCCTTCTTCAGCCTCTTTAGAGGGGGCTGGGATGTAGCTTTGGTGATGGGAGCCTCATCCTTCGCTAGTTCGGTGGCAAGGTCGGCCGAAGGCGTCTCCATTGCAGTAGCCTTCCTCTTCGCCCCCCCAAGGGTGAGGAACTTGCTAAGGTCGGCGGTGGGAGCTTTTTTCTACGCCATTTCGACTATTTCTTCAAAAAAAAATCAACGGAGGACGAAGATGAGAATGAGATGGAGATTATGTAACTCGAGGACGAAGGCTCTGGCCTGTCAGGAAGGAGATGGGGCTGAGCAATAGTAATCGCCCTCTCTGCTCGGGTGAGGGGAAGGACTACCGGTTCAGGGACGTCCACTTGTTCTGAAGCAGGCACTGCAATTCGAAGACCAGTTGTGCTTGGTCGAATGAAGCTTCCTTAGGTGGAAATATATTTCAATAGGATATGTGCCGCACGGCCAAGCGCTCTTTGCTCGGGCAAACCTTTGTACGCCCAAACTTTGGCAAGGTCGTCAAGATGAACTCCTGGAAGAGGCCCATGAGCTCGGCTGTTGGCGATCTCACCTGTACCGAACGATAAAAAAAAAGAGAAGAGAAAAAGTATTAGAGAATAGAAGTATGCAAAGACATAAAATCAAACAGATAGTGAGCATAGCTACTAGGGCCAAGACCATCCCTCCGGGGGACAATGAAGATATCCTGTACCTCTTCGGGATCGAACTCAAAATTATCGATCACGTAGACGAAGTCGTCATCTACGTCTTTGCTAGAGTCCGGTAGTTCGATTACCAGCTTTTTGGCTACTCTCTTAGCCTTGAGGTAATATGACCCGGAGGAATGTTTGACCATGTTGTAGCAGTAAACGATACCCCAGATACCGAGGTTGCTACCCAGAATACGGTTTAATTCTACAACTCCCATAATAACTCTAAACACGTTAGAGGAAACTTGCATAGGACTTACTCGGTAATGTTGAAGAACTCGGCGAAACAAGGGGTGAAGAGGGAACCGAACTCCCCCTTCCACTATGGTTACCAGAGGGAGGGGGAGCGTTTCCCAATCGCCTTCGCGCGAATCTCCGTCATTAGCTAAAGTGAGGCCAACGTCGTCTGAAATCTAGTACTGGCGTTGGAAAGCCTCCATGGCCACCGGCGTCGATACCAGCTTTCTTAGTTTGCTCATTTGAGAAGAAAGAAGCAAAAATAAAATAAAAAAAGGTATAGCATACGATAGAATAAAAAGGCAAACTCACCTCAAAGAAATAGAAGGAGTAGCGAAAAGGGTAAAAGGACGCTTACGAAGCCTCTGAAGATTAGTTTCGACCGCCGATTTTTGGAAAATACTTCGCCGGAGGCTGGGGTTATACTCGCCGAAAATCACAGGGAAGGAAGGAGTTATAGTAAAAGCTCAAGAATGGTGAAAGAATGAGAATGAGGCGTCCAAACGGGTTTTATACCTGTCGCATTTGACAAGACAGGAACATTAATTGCGTCGCACGCAATCATTACATACATCCCCTTGAACGACGCGTGCCCCCTCAGTGAACCAATGTGGGCACGCCACGTCAGCAACGTAAGGCTCGAGGCCAGCCATCATCAATTATGAGAGGAGCCCAAGGGGTCTGGGTAGTCTAACCATTCCCGAATAACCGAGTAGAGGTCCCTGAGCAACAAAGCATTCTTGGGACTCCATCATTCAGCACATATCCGAATAGCACAAACTGAGCACACTGTGCAACAGGGCTGTCAACCGAACAAAGACTCAAAGCTCCGGGTCTTCACCAAGCAAACCAGCCGAGCAAAGAACCAGAGCTGGGGGCAATTGAGGGTGGGCAAAAGTTATGGGCCTAAAGCCTAGCCCAATTGAATGGGACCAAGGCCCCAGAACGGAGACCAGCCCAAAATGTACTGGTCCAGTGCTCGAAAAAGCCCATACAAGTTCGGCCCACCTTAGATAGGGGCAGCCCGGACTAATGAAGCCCATGTCGACCTCTCAATGGAAAGATAAGTTTCCATCTTGTATACGACTTGATCGGATAAACAAGATGGAAACAAATCAAAATTGGATCCACATGATAGGAAGCAAATCTCAAAAAGATCAAGAGGCAAAATCCTAGAAGGATTCAGCTTCACTAGGTTATGATCCCCTATATAAAGGAAGGCACTCTCAAATCCACAGGTATGCGATTCTTACCCCAAGCTCTGGATTGGAAACCTCTTTAAAAGATATCTAATTTGAGCGTCGGAGTGCCTCCCGGTCACAACCGGCGGGTAGGCGCTAACGGCATTTTCTGCCTTTGCAGGAGTTCGGCGACGGAGTAAGAAGCTTTTGGTGGGTTCGACGGCGAGGAGTTTGACCCATACTCTGTTCGGGGTCATCAGTACTGAGTCAATCTGTTTGGTCCTGATTGTGCCTAACAGACTATCCAGTTTGTAGCGCGCACAAATATGATAAGAGAATATTTAAAAATTTAATTTGAAAGAAAAAGAAATGTACTCACTCGAGGAAGGGATTAGGAGTCAAAGTCCCTTCAAATTGAAATCGATGACCTTGTTACCCTACCAAACTATTCCAAAAGCGCCAGTCACACCACTTCATAGAGAGAGATCATCAGTTTTGTTTTGGTAAAGATCGATTCAGGAAGGGTTTCATGAATGCCAATTAAGAGGGTTAATTGGTTTCGTAAGAGGGTTGGTTTTCGTGAATGGGTTTGGCAAGTGGCGTACTCATCAATTTTCTGTGAGATATTGCAATTCAAGCCAAACCCAAGTCATGGTTGTGCTTTTGCTTTATTATTTATTTATTTTTATTTCAAGAATAAAATTGAAAAGTAATAAATTCAATTCAATTACAATTGCAAATTTAAAAAGTTATAATTTAATTTATTGTATAATTCGGTGTAAACTAAATATGTAAAGACTATTATGACCTCATTCACAATTCTTATTTTATTATTACTTTTTCTCAATCTACATCAGTTATCATATGAGGCCTAAAAAAACGAAAATATTGGACAAACGAAAGGGGAGAAGAAATGAGAACATGCATGCAAATAAATTGTTTTTTCTAATTTTAAATTAAGAATTATTACTTTTTTGAAAATTAAATCAATTGTCCAACAAATTATTATTTCCTCACAAGTCAAGTGTTTAGAAAACTTTAATAAAAAATTATAACAAGAATGATGCAATCAAGTAAAATATATTTTTTGTCTAGGAAAAGTGATCTTCACACTCTACTGTTATGCTTTTAAACTTGTTTTTGTCTTTTTATCCTGACTTTTTACTCCCCCATAAATGAAATATAAATTTCTAAAAATACAGTACTAATATTACCTTCGCTTTTACTTTTTTAAATGTCAAAAAATGTTGAGACAAAAAATAAATCGGCATATATAAATATGTCTAATTAAATTTTTTTTTAAATTTTTCTATTTGAAAATACCAAATTTAAAAATAAAAAATAAACTGAAAATCTTTACCAAATACTTGCAAGTGATTCTAGATGAGGTAATTTTAAAATTTCACAATTATACGTTTATATAAAATTGCTTAATTACTAATTATAAAAAAATTCTACCAAAATACAAAATTATAATAATTCACAATGGCAAAGTCCTAGACCACCGATAATTACTTCACCAATAGAGAGAGAGAGAGAGAGTTTTTTTTGTTAATAAGAGTATTTGGCACTTTGCCTTGATTAATTTTTAAATATATGTAATCTCCCATTTCACGTATATTTATTGGAGTACTTAAATTCTGGAGTGATGCTTCGATGCACAGACTTTAAAAAATGGTAAGATATGCACCATACCAATGGATAAAATGAAGTCACACATCTCCTATTTATGACCTTTTGAACTGGTAATTAATAAGTTAAATAAAAATTTCATATATACCAAAATTACAAAATCTCATAGCTCTGGCAAAAAAATGTTCATAATTAAACCACGACCAACCACAATAGAATTATAAGTTTGTTAGACTTATTTACTAAAAGTTATATTTTTGTATAATGAATTTTGATATTTATTTTATTAATCAATAAATTTTATTTTTTTATTTTAATGAGAATCTATATGAGCAGTATTTGCACTGTATTATTTATTTAATATTATACATATGTGTCTTTTATTCTATATAGTATATGATCGGACTCTGCAGAGTTTAGCATACATACAGAAAATTATATTATTATTTCTTGTAAAATATAAATTTTTTTATTCACAATCTTACATAGAATTGAATACACCATCGGTATGACTGTTTTACAATGTTTTAATAGGTCTGTATTGATTATGGAGAATTGTATAGTTTCAACTCTTTATACTAGTACAATTTATTTATATTGAACATGACTGTATTGGAGTAATTATTTTTATACTGACTATATGAAATAATTAATACCCCATAGTTATTATGAGTACTTATACTTTTATTCTCAAAATAAATAATATGCACATATATTTAATATTTGTTATTTTAATTCATAAAAAGTGATATCTTTTACAGGTCAATAAGCTCGATGAATTAGATAACGACATTACATATATAGTAAATATTAATTATTTACGGAATACAATCCCGGTATAGAGATTGATGGTATAATGCTTATAAAGTTTGATTATGTCAAACTATGCAGGTACATTTTGATGTCCGACATATTAAATAAGTTAAGTAAAAAGTTTTAAAATAATTATAAATGGTCAACTAAGTAAAATTATTAGTAATTTAATTTAATTAACGAGCACCTATAATCTTAACGTGGGAAGATAAATGAGTATGTAATAGCATAGAGTTCAAGATTATGTTTTTAAAATAAAATTACAAGTGCAATTATAATTCTTTAGTAGTATAAATTGTAATTTATAAAATAAAAAATTTAATTCAGATTGAATTAAATTTTTTTAATTACATAAAGTACCCAAATTACGTAAAAACTTTGTGTCGTGTTCTTGCTTATTTTTTTTGTGCTCATATCTTTCTTTTGCAGCTTGTGCATGATTCGCGTGGTTTTTGGGTGAGATTGTTGTGTTTAATCTCCAACAACTGGTATTAGAGCTCTGAATTTGGGAGGTTGAAAAATGCAGCATGGCAGAAAAAAAAAAGAAATCAAGATTAAAATGTTCAACAAAGCTTGAACTTCACCTTTTGGAGATGTTCTATATCATAAAGATTTATATCATCCCTTGATCGGGAATAAATCAAAAAAGATGTCGCATGACAAAGGGGAAATATTGGATCGTAAATCCCTATGAACCGTACAATTAAGTCTCGCACTATCGATGATGTCTAACATCACAAAGAAAAAGATAATAGCCTATTTGTTAAAAAACATTGGAAAAGATGTACGAAAATCCCTTAAAATCAAAAAATATATAGTTAATGAAGAAGTTATTTAAGTTGAAGATGACGAATGATGGTAACATTATTAAGCATCTCACCAATTTTAATACCATGACTAATTAGTTAGAATCGATTGGTATTGACTTCGCTAATGCAATTAGTGCTCTACTCTTCTTGTCTAGTTTTTTAGAAAGCTAAAATGGCTTGGTTGTGGCTGTGAGTAATTTCTTGAGATCAGCAAAGTTAAAGTTAGAGGATGTTATCGAATTTATTTTGGGAGACAAGCCACACAAAAGAACAGCAGGTGAGGGTCGATATGATCGGGGTTAGTTTTGAACGCCTAAAGGAAAAAGGAGAAAGAATGACCGAAGAAATCAGAAGGTTCGAGGAACTAAAGATCCAAGTTACATGGAAGATCACAGTCGTGGGGTGGCGAATTGAAATTTGATAGCTGTTGGAACTGTGGTCAGAAGGGGCACTTCAAGAAAGACTATAAGACTCCAAGAACACAAAGGGGTGATGCAAATCAAGGGGTAAAGGCTACGTTAAACATTACTGATGATGAAAACGTCAATTATTTGATTTGTACTTTATATTCTAGAATCGAATTTTAGATTATTGACTAGGGAACATCATTCCATGTTATTTCGCACATAGATATATTTCATAATTATGAAAAAAAAATTGGGAAGATGTATTTGGGCAACAATGAAGCTTTCAATATTGTTGAAAATGGTGAAGTGAAGATCACACAAGCCAATGTGATAATGTAAAGCTGAAGAATGTTAAACACGTACTTAGTCTAACAAGGAATTTAATCTCAGTGGGTCAACTGACAGAATCTTAGATTGTGATGTCGTTTGAAAGAGGTTCCTAGAAAATGTGCAAATGGTCATTGGTTTTGGTCTAGTGTAAAAAAAGAGAGTACTTTATATGTATGCTAGAGTTCTTAAAACATGATAATAGTGGGCATCATATGGGGTTGATAATGGTACATGGCACAGAAGGCTTGATCGTATAGGAGACTCGGTCATATGGTGAGAATGATATCAAGGTAATTGTTTAGAAAGAGAAACTATCAGGAATTGGGTCAGTTGATTTGGATTTTTGTGAAGATTGTGTCTTCGAAAAATAGAGAAAAATTAGTATTACAAAAGAAATGAGGATTTCAAAATCAGAACGACTATAGTTGATTCATACCGATATATGGGGACCATCTCAGATACATTCTCTTGGTGGTTCACGATATTTTGTTACTTTTATTGATGATGCTACTAAAAAAATGTGAGTTTTTTTTATGTAAGAACAAATCAAATACTTAAGAATTGGAAGTCCCTAATTGAGAATGAAATTGGTCAGAAACTAAAAATACTTGGCATCTGACAATGGCGGCAAGTACTACAGCAATGAGTTTGAGACTTATTGTACAACTAATAGGATCAAAAGGTTAAATACCATCCCAATGAAGCCAAGGCAAAATGGAGTTGCAGTACGAATGAATAGGACAATCATAGAATGCGCCATGAGTACGATGTTGCATGTTGGGTTACTAAAATAATTCTGAGCAGAGGTGGTGAACATGGCAGTGCATCTGATCAGCAAGGGATCTTTAGTTACTTTGAATTGTGGATTGCTAGAGAAAGCATGGTCAGAGAAAGAGGTAAAGCTTTCTCATTTACGTATTTTAGGTTATGTAGCCTATGTTCATATTGAGCTAGAGAATGTAGGTAAGCTCGACCTTAAATCTCAAAATTGTGTTTTTGTTGGCTATAACATTGATAGGTACCAGTATAAGCTCTAGGATCCCAAAATATAAAGAATATTAGGAGAATATACGTGGTATTCAATGAGTCTATTTTATTAAAAAACAGATAGGATTAAAAATGTGAAATTATAGATGAGTTAGACTGTGTTGAGTTTGAGAGACCATATATTAGAGTCTTGGACATTGGGATGAGAACACACAGGTTATTTCATAAGTAGAACCACATGCTCTCATTCTTAAGAGGTCTACCAGAATTAGTAGGCCTTTCAGCTTGTTATTCATTTCATTACATTACTTGTATTGACCGATAGTGGTGAGTCAGAATACTTTGAAGAAGCTTTGCAGGTCGAAACAAAGGACGAGTGAGAACATGCCATGGATGATGAGATAGACTCTCTATCATCAAACTAGGCTTTAGAATTGGTATAGTTGCCTAAGAGAAAGTTAGCACTGCATAACAAATGGATTAACATACTAGAGGAAGAATATGATGGAAGCAAACGATACAAGACATGATTTGTAATCAAGAAATTTCAACAGAAGCCAGTAATCGACTAAACAAACATATTTCACTAGTTATGAAGATTTCTACCATCAGAGTAGTGTTGAGTAATATAGCTGTAGAATACTTGCATTTAAAGTAGCTAAATGTCAATGTCAGGGTTGTATACTAAAAATTATGAATTTTTTTATTTTAGTATTTAATTTTATTTATTAATAAAATTATTATTTTTATTTTATGAGAATCTTAATGAGTAATGTGTGCATTTTATTATTTATTTGATGTCATACATAGATATCTTTTATTTTACATAATATTTAATCTGGTGTGTAGAGTTTAACTTACACACGAAAGACCAGATTAAAGGTTCTTTTGGAATATAAATTTTTGGTTCACAGTTTAGATGAAATTAGACAAATCATCGATACGATTGTAGTACAGAGTTTTAGTATTATAAAACCATAAAAGCTATCAATTAAAAATCAATTCTCATAATACCATATTGCAGTTGACATATAAATTGATTTCACAATCAATTATAATGGCATTTTATTTGTTGTAATTAGAAAGGACTATAATCAATTCAAGAATTAATTAGTTAGACCGATTAATATTTCATGTTATTGAGGCCTCAAGAACCTATTGTTGAATAGATTATGAGAATTATTTTTATTTTTTGGACATAAATGTCTTAAATTGATTCCACAAAATAATACTAAATATTACTTCGTTAAAACCGACTCCAAAATCAATTTTAGTTGTAATGAGTTTTTCTTGGCAACCAATCAAGTAAAATATTATAACAAATAATTGAGATTAATTTCATTAAATTTAATGACTGAGATGCCATGTGAGCATAATACACTCAAAATAAATAGGGGTGTGCATGAAATTTTGACCTAAATTATGAGATTAATCTTATCACATGGTTCATTTCTTAGGCTCGATTGAAAATTAACTTTAAAATTAATTTTTATTATTATTTATTTATATTTTTGATTAAAAATTAAATTAAATTTAAAATAAATTATTTAATAATTTAACTTTTAAGTTAATTATTTTAAATAATTATTTAAATAAAAGTTATTTTTTTTATATTTTATTTAAAGTAATTAATTTTATCTTTTTATATATTTAATAATAACAATTATATAATTAGTAATAGTAATAAATAAGTTATGAATAAAAAATATTATTATATTTTAAAAGTAATAAAAAATTTAAATAAAATATTCTTAAAATTTATATTTTGATTTTATTTTTTAATTTTTTTTATATTTTTAAATAAAAAGAAAATCAAAAAAAATCAGAATTAAAACGTAAACGGCGTTAAATATAACGGCGTTAAAAAATCAGGATTAGTTTAGTGAGAGACCAACGCACAACGTGACAAACGGATTAGGACGTAAACGGCGTTAAATAGTAACGGCGACCAGCGGGTCTCTCTACTCATGATTTGTTTTCTGTCTCTCTCTCTCTCTCTCTCTCTCTCTCTAACTCGTGATCTAACTCATCGGAGATCTCGCGTTTGTTGGAGCGGGTGGTCTGGTCTGGTCCTGTCCTCTACAAACTCCGGTCTATATTGCTTCTTTTCCGTCTATTCCAAAAACCAGGGCGATCTGTTTCTCTCTCTAAAAAACCAGCGGGACGGACGGGTCGGAATCTTCGCCGGGTGCCTTAGCTCGCCGGCAACTCCATGAATTCCGGCAGGAGGCTCTGAACCGTCCGGCGAGGTGAGGGAGGTGAGACAGCGGGTTTCTTCTTGCGAGGGAAAATAAGAAGGGGAAAAGAGATTAAAAAATGGGAGAATACATGTGGTTAACGTGCAATGCAGGGAAAAAAGGAAGAGAGAGAGAAGGCATCAAAGCTTTGGAGGTTCTTGCACGGCACAGATGCCTAGATCCCTTGTTCAATTACCCTTGCCTTATGCCGTAATCCATTCGATTGCTCTGCATCTCTCTCAATCTCTCAATCCTTAACCTTCCTTGCCTTCTCTTTGTTTAACTCTTCACCTTGTCTCCTCTCTTTCTCCCAAATTTCCATTTCCAGCATTGCATTCCGAGTTTTGATTCTACCAAAGATGGCGTTCATATTCATAATTTAATAAAGGTAAGTGCTTTTTTTTTTTTAACCCTTGTTGGTTGATTTCTTGTTGCATTGGATATTTTTATATACTATGTTAGGCTTCGATCCTTCGATCGGTTGTTTTTTATGTTCAAAGTTTTATAACTTTTCTCTTTGACGATTTTAACAATGTGTGCTTGCGAGCGGATGTTGTATTCGGGGCTTTTCTGCGTGATTTTAAGTTCGAGCTAGCTGATCTTTCCTTTTTCGGCGCTTTGATTTTAGTTTTACCTCTCGTTTTAAAACCTGTATGTAACAGTGAGTATATATATTTTTTTCCTTTAAGAGAATGAAAATTCCTTACTTTAGGATAACTCGTCCATTTGCATTTGTCGGAATAGAAGAATTCTTTTTGGCAACTGTTCAATCCCGAGAAATGTGCCTTCTCTATGTTAAAATTTTATATCCGAAGTTCTATTTAACTGCTTATTTAATTTGAAGTATTAAATGCATCTATCTCTGTGAGAAATTCGTGGAGAGCTGCCTTCTTATCAGAATTGAAGAATCACCAAATTTTGAATTTTCTGTAAAAAATCTGCCCCATTATCTGTCAAAAGTTCTCCCCAATATATTAAATCTTGATTTAT
>JAOTRH010000024.1:303081-337075 GCA_034768845.1 Heliamphora exappendiculata | reverse complement strand
TCTTATTTGTTAATTCAGAATATATATATATATATATATATATATATATATATATAAAAGACCACAAACCTGGGAAAGTCACTCACCACAAGTTTAGAGCAGATGCTGCAAACTCAACTTCAAACGACAAAAACATATCTTGTGGTGAGTGACTTTCCCATGTTTGTGGTCTTATGTAGGATTTTGATATTGATGATTGAATCAAACCAACTTAACTTAACAATACCTTGTCCCAGTTTGTGATTGGCTACATGTATTCAATACCACCTTATTTTGTCAAGGGCCAGAATTCTCTACTACAATTCATGTTAATTTTGGCTTCCCATTCTCCTGCATTTCTGTAACACACACACACACACATATACACACGTGTGTGTAGTCACTTTTCCTAATCAGTGAAGATCTTAGGCTTTGTCAGTTTTCTCTCATTTTATTGCCAATTACTTCTATTTATATCATCTAAAAAATGTAGTTCTTCTTTGAACTTTTCCAATTACTTCTATTTGTTTAGCTACCTTGAACTTTGCCCCTTAGAGCATGGCCAGTCTTATGATAAGTATTTTATGTTTATGTTTTCACGTAACAGATATCTGCATATAATGCTTATGATCGATTCACCTTGCTTTTTTCCCTCAAGAGCCTGGATATCTTATAATTATTGTATGAAAATTTCCTTTTGGCTTCATATATATAAACCTGTCACACTTGTGATAGAGAGCTGTATCTGTTGAGCAAACTGTTTCTCTGTTTGTTGCAATTTTCCTTCAGGAGTTATTGAGGACAATCCATTTTCAGGCTTTCCAACCAATGGGTGGATATAAAGCATTGTACATAAGTCTCATCCCTCATAAATCACCAAAACTAAAACAAAACTTAATGGAAAAGAAAAAAGCCTCTAAGATGTTCATCCTTCAATTGTTGTACAGGAGAAAAGTTGATCATTGCAGTCCTTTGAAGAAGAGAGGGATTATAAAGCTATATTCTTTTTCTTTGTGATGTGTTATGTGACGAGCTCGTAGGAAGACTGTAAAACTGTAAATGTATTTCAATTTGGATAATAGAAAAGCAGGAAGGATGACTGTTGACTAGAAGAAATTCCTTATTTAAGCCGTTGTTGATGTCATTGGAAGAATGGAATTAGACAAGGTTTGACATTTTATCTAGATTAGAATAGAGACTTCTGCTTGAAAGTAATTCATATCATTGTGCTTGCATTGCACATGCTAGCGGATTGGGAAATTCTTCAGTTTGACATCCTCAAAGATTCAGATAATGTTGCTTTCTACATAATCCATCTGTTGTAGTCTTGTGCTTGCTATTCAACGCCCTTGGTTTATCACCATTTTCTTGGCCAAAAAAAAGTGTTGTTGATACTATATATTTTAAGTTGTAGCCTCCTCAGGGGCTATTGGTGTTATATTTTAGTCTAATCTCTCTTTGGGTTAGTCGTAGCATATGCAGGGGGTTTTGGTGTAATATTTTTGTCTATTCTGTTGGCTCTCATTGCCACATTGGGGTAGTCATCATGACTGCAGGTTTGGTAACTTCAATCATAGATGGAAGGGCACTAATCAAATTTCATAATATGCACTGCCAATGATCTCTGGGGTCTGTGTTAGATAACGGAGTCCATTGCACATACTTTGCCAAACAATTGTTTATTTAGCTGTTTATGTTGCTTGTCCTCATTGATTTGTTTTTCTCAATAGTTTGCTTATGCTGCTGCTGTTTAATATAGGTGTTCTCTAACTAAAGAAAAAGAATCCTGGATATGCACTTTTCTTTCATCCTCCTTTTAGCTGAACAATTTTGAGCATCGAGTTATGGTGCTTCTCATATTAGCAAATATATCTTCCCTCTTCCCTTTTAGCATTACAGTGATGGGAGGATTTGGTTCGTATCATTATACATTTTCCCCTACAGTTTTATTGTGGTGGAAATGCTCTTATAACTATTTTCAGTTACTGTGGACAATTATTTTCTTGTATTTCAATTTGGTGGATGTGCTTGCAAAAATCCCAAACAACATTCCTAAATCGTAATAAATAAACAATGAGAGAGAGAATATCTTACAATAATTGATTTATTGTTCCAGGATTTTCTTCTGATTCTCTGGCTCCTGCACATGAGATGGGTATAATCTCCGACCTCCTAGCAACCACGGCAGCTGTCAAGAATCCCACTTCAAAAATTGTGTACGATGATCACAATCACGAACGTTTTCCCCCAGGTGACCCCAGCAAGCGCGCATTTGCATACTTTGTCTTGACTGGTGGAAGGTTTGTGTATGCTTCCTTGATCCGTCTTCTGATACTCAAGTTCGTCTTGAGCATGTCAGCAAGTAAAGACGTTCTTGCTCTTGCCTCTCTTGAGGTAGACCTCTCCAGCATTGAACCTGGGACTACTGTTACCGTAAAGTGGCGTGGCAAGCCTGTTTTCATCAGGCGTCGAACTGAAGATGACATAAAATTGGCTAACAGTGTTGATGTTGCCTCGCTTCGAGATCCACAGGACGATTCTGCCAGAGTTAAGAACCCAGAGTGGCTTGTGGTGGTTGGGGTATGTACCCATCTGGGGTGCATCCCCTTGCCAAATGCTGGTGACTTTGGCGGCTGGTTTTGCCCATGCCATGGCTCACACTATGACATATCCGGCAGGATCCGTAAGGGGCCAGCACCCTTCAATCTGGAGGTACCTACTTACACCTTCTTGGAAGAGAACAAGTTGCTGGTTGGGTGACGATTCAGTCTGGAGTTCTGCTCAAGGGTCAGTGCTGCATCTGTGACATGTGATCTTGGATATTTTCCTCCAAACCTTGAGTTACTCATCGGTAAATTTGTTTACTCTATTTTTGACCTGTTCAGCAGTCCTTTACATGAATTTTGGTTTCTGTTCCTATTGCCAGTCCTAGACAAGGTTCTGAATAATTCAACTGGCTTCTTGAGCATTTTTTTATTGCTGTCCTCATAATACCTGGAATATACTTCGCTTAATAATTAAATCTGAGTTGACTTTTTTATGTGTTGTTTTGACTATTGGATTGTGCTTATAAATGTGTTATTTTATTCTCCACGATGCTCAGTAGCAGAACTCTGAAGAGTTACTATGATAGGTAGTACCCTAATCTTGGTTATAATGTTTTACCATGCTAGACCAGTAGAAAACCACAACAGGAGTAACACCTTTTTTTTGTTGGGTAGGTGGGAGATAAGGTGACCCGTATAGTTTGAATCCCACATTTTTATATTGGGAGTAGCTCTTAATCATGCCACGAGTAATTCCCACAAGTGCTGATGTTGGTTTTATTCTTTCAGGGGCTCTGCTAGTGCCTTGCTATATTGGTTTTATTCTTTCAGGAGCTTTCCCACAAGTATATTGGTTTTATACACATGTTTCGATATTATTATGTAGGCTACCATTTATTGAAAGCCTTCGAAGGTAACAAACAGGTTAAAGGTAAAAGAATAGCTTCTATCAAATAGTGGTCTGTGAGCGTAAATCTCGTATGAGTTGCAAATTGTAAAGCATTCTGGACGCAGAAATGGTCTGTTTATTTTGAAAATCAGATTTGTTGATTATTTTTTTAGGATTATTGTGATCCAATTATTTGTAAGTTATTGATATTTAAACAATTTGACTTTTTGAATAAATGATATTCTTGACAAGTTCTATAACATAAACGATTCGAATCACAATTAGCCAAACAGGACAAGAAGTGTAGAGTGACCAATTCCGAGCAAAAGCGACAGGTTGTTAATAAAACAAGAAGAGATTTCCGGTAGTTGGATCTTGTCAATGTCAGCCAGCAAGTAGAATTGAATTGACCTTTGGGTTTTGGTGCAAGTTTGGTGAACCTACTTGAGTTTGTAGCGGCTGAGTTATCCTGACTTGCTTTCAAGTTTGGTAAACCTACTCAAGTGATAAAATTTGGTAAACCTGTAAAAAGGCTGTTTGGTCTCGCTGAAACATTTTTATTAGGGTTAATTTTATTTTATTCCCTAAACTATAGGAGTCTTTTTATTTGGTCTCTCATCAATTAATTTTACTTGGTTCTTCAACTATCTAATTTACTCCTCTTCATCTAAATCAAAAACTAATGTCCACTTAATGGATGAAAAATAGTCCAGTAGCCATATTTACTCATTTTCCATGGACAAAACAATCATTTTGCTACTTGTGGTAGAAAAGTTATTAACGAAAAATAGTCTTGTTGTATTTTTATTTATTTTTTGTGGACAAAATAGTTATTTTGATACTTGTGATGGGAAAATTAACTCATTCTATGCTAATAAAATAAAGTAGAGCAGAAATTTTTTTAAAAAAATGGCTTTAGTAAACAGTAATTTTTAATTTGACTAAGTAGAAATAAATTAGATAGTTAAGGGGCTAAATAAGTAAAATTGATAGATAAGGGATAAAATTTTAAAAAATCATACTAGTATAAGGGATAAAAATCAAATTAACCATTTTAGGTATATCAATTGGGTGGCGAGATTTCTCACTTTTCAATCCTAATTTTGAACTTTTCACGTGTTCCTACAAAAAAATTTCCAAAATTTACTTGAATTAAAAACTCAAAACAATTTTTTAACCAAAATTTGTAGAGGCATAAAAAAACCAGCAAGCATTGGCAATGGAAAATTATTCGATACTCTCAAAGTATTATGTACGCGATGTTACGTAATATTTTTTATAAATAAATAATCGCAATTTATATAATATGAGCCATCATTTGTCTCTTAACTATTTAATAAGAGTGAGTTATCATGTCTTAATCGTAAAAATTTTCGTCATCATATTAAATGAGAGCACTACGTGAATTTACCACACAAAATTTCAAAATCACCAAATAATTACTCGTTGGCAACAAGTCATTCAAAACAGTTGTGTTAGATGCATAGAACCCTTTGGACCTACAATCTTGTGAGTAGTATGTGGCTTTTGTAAAAATATTTGTGCTTAATTTTTTTTCTAAAAAAAAAGAAGCAACTCAAAATGTGTGTGATTCACAATAATATTTGAACTTTATGATAAATATGCATGTTAATATCTTTTTCTTTATTTTTTAATAAACCACTTAAACATAAAGAGAAATGATTCTCACTTTCCTTTTTATATACAATATTTTTAAGAGTTAATTGATTTTAGATCCTACTTTTAGAAATATTTTTCAATTAGATCCTATTCATAAGTTCACATTTCTTTTAAGTCCTATTTTAAAATTTAAGATTTATTTAGATCTATTATACCCTTAGTAATAATTTTTATGATGCGTCACTTGTTTCCATAGTAATAATATTTTATTCCTTAAATATAGGGATATTAATTCCATAGTGATAATATTTTATTTCTTAAATATAGGGATATTGGTCATCCAACAAGAAAATGGTAATATTTTCATAGGTCACCCGCCACCACCGACTGACCAACTGCTGCCGTCCAGCGCCATCAACTCCGGCGACCCCCACCGGCACTGTCGTCGTCCCAAATTTGGACATTTTGAACCAGATCTGGTTTCGTCCCTATCTCCGTATCTCTCTCTTGTTTTCACCAGAGGTTCGCTCAACGGCAACCAGATCTGAGAGTCCCAGTGCGCCATCATCTCCGGCAACCCCACCGACGCTGTCACCGACCACCGTCGTCTCACATTCGGCACTCTCCATCCTTCTCTCTCTCTCTCTCTCGTTTTCACCGCCGTCTCACAAATGTTCAAGATGAGAATATTCACACTGCGAACAAGATGAGAATATTCACTACTGATATAGGAAACTGGTGTCGACGCAACCAGATCTGGTTCAAAATGAGAATATTCACAGCGGCAATGGCGAGGCGACGACAGCGACGGCGGTGGCTTTGTCTCCGACGAGTCGACAGTGGATAACCAAACAGAGACATCAGCGCTGCCGCCCTCGCCGTCGTCGTCTCCTCTCGCACTCACCGTCGTCATTGCTGCTCGCACTCGCGCATTGCCATTCGGGCTCTGTATTCCACCACTGGGACAGTCGTACACCAGATCTAGTTGCTCTTAGGGTTTAGGGATGTGAGGCCATCGTTGTTCTTGCCGTCGCCGTTGCTGTCACTGTCGCCAGCGGCATATCTGGTGGTGATGGGGGGAAGCGCAATGGGTGTGGTGGTGGTGAGGCTATCAGAGGGAGAGAGAGAGTGTGTGTGAGATATGGAGTGTGATATCAGAGGAGAGAAAGGTAGTGATAAATATAAGTAATTTGAAAAATTACATTTCGATTAGGACTGTTCTTAAATGAGAATTTGTAATAAAATTTAAATATAAGTAACGTATAAAAGTAGAACTTAGATAAAAAGAATCATATTTTTAAATTCTTTAATATGTAAATGTTATATAATTATTTTTTCCTTTTTATAAATTCACATACTAATAGGCAAATAAAGTGAATTTATATAAAATGTGACAATCATAAAAGGTGAAAAGAAATAGACCCTTTGATTGTTTGAGGGTTAATGGGGGTGGAATTGAATTATCGAGGAATAATTTTATATAAATATTTATTTGAATTGTCAAATTGAGGGAGATTAGGCTAATTTTTAAAACTTTCTTAGTTATCATAAGTATTTTATTAAGAGACTATTACTATCTTATGATTAAGGTGATTTAGTAAATCAAATGACTTTATTGATACAAATTTAATGAATTTTTAACTAATCTAGCGCTCATGCACTATATTTAGAGAATAAATTTTTATTATTTTTAATACTTTATATCTAGAATATCAAACCCATTCTCTTAAAAGAAAGAATAAGTAAAAAATGCATGACCAATTTTTGTATGCACATTTGTCACACTTGGATTGTATTATTAATTCAATATCATATATTTTTTTTTGATGATAAAATTCTTAAAAAAGGAAATAAACGTAAAAAAAAAAAACACAGGGTTGGTGGCACAGTAGCAGTTGACAGTGACCCACAAGTCCAACCTTTCCTTCTTTCTTTCTTTTTTTCATTGTTGTTCCCGTACACCTATGCCTATGCCTAAGCCTATGCCCTCCCCCTGCCTGCTACATTGTCAACCGACAGTAAAAACCCCTCTTTCTCGCTCCTCCTGTCAGATTTCCGTGATTAGTTTTTAGGGAAAAAACCCTAATCTAATCATCCTTCGTCTTCGTTTGTATCGTAAGATATATATAGGAAAAGTTCTCTCCGAGGTTGTTTCTCTCTCTTTTGTGATCCCATATCTCATCATCAACCAATCCATCATGGCTTCCATTTCCAAGCTCTCAATTCCAAACCCAACTTATTCATCCGCTTCGTTTAAGCCCGAATCATTCCAGCCGAAATGTTTAATCGACTTCAATGCCAAAACCGCTTTCGATAGGAGAGTTTCGTCCTCCAGGCTATCTGTGAGCACTAACCATGTTTTCAGGCGTTCCTTGGTGTAAGTTTCACCCACATAAATAATATTTTTATATATTCATATTTTCTTTGTTTGTTTGTCTTTCTACACGCATGGTTTTGTGGATAGTTGAATCTTGAATTATTCAGTGATTAATAGAAGGAGAGAAAAGAATGATTGCTTGATCTTTGTTAATGGTTGATTGATCGTGTGATGGTTTGACGATTGTGTTGTCAAGTATGGCCATGTATCGGATCTCTTTTTTATTCGAAGATTTCTCAGCGATCGAACTCGCATCTCCATCCCTTTCTTGTGATCTTATCTTCATGTTTCTATGTTGTGACCTGTTATTCCATTTGTAATGTATTTTGTTTAGAGAACCAATATTTGTTTTTGCCATTTCCATGTGATAAATCATTTCGATTGGTCTTGGCACTATTATATGGCTTTTTCCGGGACCTTAATTCAATCAATTTAGTTTGTGACTTTCATGCTTATATGATTAGTTTGAAGGGTCATCTATATGGCAAGGAGCTGTATGCATGGGAATGTGTCGGTAGGTTTGGTGTGAAATTGTGTTTCATAATTTTATTCCCATCACTTGGTCAAAACCATGCTGGATTCCGCTTGATTAGTGATTAATGTTAGTGTCTAGTAGACTAGTACTTTATCTAGCAACTGGGTTCATTATGTCCTTGCTCCAATATCTTGCTGAGAGCTGGCTGTAGTTCAAGCGGTCCATGGTCTGAAGTCATGCCATATATTGGCAGAGCATCCCAGGCACATCAATACTTCTCTTCTATACTATGTCTTTTCCCTCTATTTTTAAATTTTTTATTCATCTCTCATTACGATTTATTATTGCTATTACTGTTTGAAATTACAGAAAGAAAGATTAAGCTATGTTTTATGTTCTAAGTAATCTGTACACAACACTTGTGCTAAATGATTGCGATAATTTCTACTTGGAATATAGTGACCATTAATGTAATTAATTTCTCACTACTTATCTTGAATTTGCTGGAATATATAATAGTTCTATGAGAGTCCGTAAATATAATGAAAATGCCAAATATTTGTGCAAATTGGTAAGGTATGGTTAAAATATTAGATGCTTATGGGAGTCTTTTTGCCCTCCACCCCGTCCACAACACACCCAAAAACAGCTATGTGGGGAAGAATAGAAGTCTATTTCTTTAGTGAAGCACATGCAACATACATGACATTGACAATGCTTATCGTGGTATTATTGTCCCTTTCCATAAAAACAGATAGGGTGATTGGAAGGTCTTGAGTATCTTGATTTCATTATAAGAGACCATAAATCACATGATGATTGTTGTTGGAAAAATAGTTTTAAAACCATTTTGATGTTAATAGAAAATTGATTGAAGATAGTAACATGTTAGTTACCATTGTAGAAATGTGTCCTTTTAACGGCACTTGTTCAGTTTGAATAGGTCTGCGTCCCTTCCACTTTCGTGACTATTCTGAATAGTCACGAGTTCCTCTATGTATATCCTACTTCTCTTTTGTTTTTAAATATAGAATTCACATGGAGTTCATTGTATACATAGTGTTAGAGGTCATGTAAAGAGAGTACAAAATAATGTTTGGTTTGCTTGACCCACTGATTGCAATGCTTCTTTTGTATTTTGAGAGTTTGATGTTTATGACACCGTAAGCGTTGTAGCGGAGATGAATCTGTCTTAAAGACATAGCATTAAATACTAGCAGTAATCTGCTTTCGTCATTAAACTGATGTGATATGTAAGTCCAATTTATAATTTTATTTTATTTATCACAATTGCACAAAAGTATACATATTTTTCAACAATCTTAAGACATATTTGGCGGTTTACTTTTTGGTACATTTATTGCTTTTCAGCATGCTTATCATATATATACGATGATGTAATTCCTAATTCATTCATTTTGCAATTGCTTTGGCATGAAGTACATATGGAGTGTGTTATCTTGGAACAACGAGCCAAATTCCGATGTTATCTGGTTTGGCTTTAATGCTTAGATATTTTTGATTTGGTTTTTTTGGTAGTGTTGGAATCTCAGAAGTCTGTTCCCGTCCTATGTTTTGAAATACCATTTGGTCTTTGCGGTCTTTACAAGGCTCTCTATGTGGGATTACCAAAATGGTTTGATAACCTTGTTTGTGGCCACAGAGATAAATGGGGAAATCGAAGTTAAACCCAATACCAGCCCTGTAACGGGATCCTCCACTGATGCATCTATATACTCTATGTTAAAATTCATATTAAAATACTGTACCAAAAAGAAACTGTAATTATTTGTTTATAGTAAAATTTAAAAACAGATTGGTGCAAAAAAAATGTCTAAAAACATTTAGAAAAACAGAATATACTTATGTAAACTTTTAAAAAGAACATAATAGAAAACATAATATTGTTTCTTTATTTAAGCAGATAAAAAAGAAAAAAAATGGAAATACTATAAACAAAGAACTTACAAAACTGCAGCAGAAATGTATACCGAATGGAAGCAGATTGTGATTGAGTCCAGCGTTTAACGCTGTGCCTTTAAGACAGATTTCGCTATAATCTCTCGGTGTTGATAAGGATGAGTTGTTTCGATTTCATGATATGAAATTCGTTGACACTCTATATGTTGACACTTTATATGTGAGCATATTTTGTCACTTGTATATGCCTTCGTGTACACAAACTTTGATTGTGATAATTATTGTTTGTTTGCATATTTCAAGGAAATTGTCCAGATGTTATATTTGTTTTTCAAATCAATGCTCTTGAGATTGATTTGGTTCGACTTAGTATAAATAGAAGTAGAGCTTGGATAATTTGGTTCGACTTGGGAAGTGTTTATTATTAATTCATACTTGTTTAACTCATGTACTGTAAAACTTGGGCAGTGTTTATTATTAATTCATGCTTTAGAGAATTGGCAGACTTGATTTTTTTTTTAAAAATTACGCCCATTTTTGGATTAAGGAAGATCATAATATTATTTGTAAGATTAGCGTTTTTGGTTTGGTCTAAATATGTGTTTATGCCTTAGGGTTTGTACAATAAAATCATTGTTTGGATTTGAGTTTAGCTGTTTTTAGACAGCTATGCCCTACAAGTTAATTTTTAAGATTAGTATGTAAATTTTGATTTATGTGATAGTGGGTATCCAATTATTTTGAAGATACATAGGCTCCGTTGCACTAAGCATAAAATCATGGTTTAAGAGTGCAATTTTTTTATTCGTACAAAATTGGAGAAGTTTATCATTTGATAAACAAATTGTATTGGATATATATCTTGAATTAGAAAATATAATTTTATTTTAACCTCTTAAAATAAAATAAAATATAATTGTATTGGATATATATCTTGAGTTATTAGTTATAACAGTAATGTTTGCCCGGACATATGAGTCATGTCATAAATTATAGTTATTATAGTAATAAATTTTAAATTACCACAGAAATGTGAGGGACCCTAAAATATAGGGTAAGTGGTAAACTCAAATTCTATGGACCTTGGAATATACATTTATTTGGATAAATATCATGACACAACTGCACCTCTAAGCATGCAGTTCGTATTTGGATGAAGAGGCTAAATTGCGTCAAAGTGATGGCATTATAATGTGGTTAACGCATGTGCCAGCAAATTTTATTTATTAATTGGCATGACACAAAATAATACTTGTAACGGTAAGTCTCGACATAATTATCGTAGACACAATACCGTAAGACGATTATAAATAAAGATATCACTATTGACCATGTAAAGTTAAAGTATAATATTGCGGATCCACCAACTGAATAGTTAAATAGAAGTTATTTGTTAAATAATCGAGGAGAATTAAATTAAAGTTTATAATGTAAAGGTTTTTACAATGACTTCCCAACCTAACTGACTGAATATCCCATGATTTAGGTTGTCCTTGGGGGACTAAAAGATCACTTAGGAGATAATTTCTCTTACACACTCTTATGATGAAATAGTGATATATGTAAAAACCTATCATAAAGAATAAGTTATACTTTTAATGATTCTCATAGCTTGAAAATTCAAGTGGCGTATGACAAGATACTCTCAATGAGAATTACGTATATAATATTAGTATGAAGGGGCCACTTCTATGAAAATAACAAGGCTATATTTGCTAAAGTACTCATGAAAACTAGGAACTGTTCAAGGCCAAATGAGCACAATCGTGAGAACCAAGCTGTGTTTGGAAAATTTCTGTGTGAAATTTTATTATTTTGGTTTACACAAACGGTTAAACAGTTCAAGGCATCGAATCCACTGATTAGCCAGTAAGCCCGATAGTTTATCACAGGGGAAGGTTGAAAGCAACAAACCACCTATTCTTATATAGAATATTTCGGAATGTGCTCTCTTAGTGTTTGGATAGTCTTGTTTTGTCTTTTGTATTGTTTATCTCGTCAATATTTGTTCATGTGGAGGATTGTTGAAAAAATAGTTTTAAAACCATTTTGATGTGAATGGAAAATTGATTGAAGATGGTAACAAGTTAGTTTTCATTTTAGGGGTGTGTTCTTTTAGTGGAATCTCAGTTTGAATAGGTGTGTCTCTTCCTTTCGTGACCATTCTGAATAGTCACGATCTTCTCTATATATATCGTGTTCCTATTTTATTTTTAAACATGAAGTTTACGTGGAGTTCATGTTGTTCATTGCATACCTAGTGTCAGAATTCGTATAAAGAGAGTACAAAATACTGTTAGGTTCGTTGGATCCACTGATTACAGTGCTTCTTATGTGGAATTCATATCATTGTATCATGAGAGATAGATATGAGTAATACCATAAGAATCGTAGCAGAGACGAATTTGATTTAAGGACATAGTGTCAAACATTATTCTTGATCTACTTTTATCATTAAAATCATATGGTCTTTAAGTCCAATTTATGATTTTATTTTATTTGTTACAATTTCACAAAAAGTATACATATTTTCCAACAATTGCAAAATTAGTTAAGACAATGCTTTTGCAATTCCAATTCTCGAGGTCAATTTGAGATGTTCCATGCCTTTATAGGTGACTTACACAAGATCCCATTTTTTTTATTGTTAAAAGGAATTTCATTTTCTGCATCAGTTGTTATTTGTGGTAGGTATGGTAGTTTCTCACTCTTCTTCTTTATATCATATATATATATATATATATATATATATGTATTTGTTGTCCTATCCCTTGTTGTAAGGATGCCAAGTTTGTATTGAACAAGTCCTTAAACAGTGTCAGATGTTCCCAACTTGATGGAAATGGAAGCCCAATCAAGAGAACAATTCTTCATGATCTTTATGAGAAAGAAGGGCAGAGTCCATGGTATGATAACCTGTGTCGCCCTGTTACAGATCTGCTTCCATTGATTACAAGTGGTGTCAGAGGTGTAACCAGCAATCCAGCGGTAATTACGTAATTTGCCTTTATTCCACCACTTTCGAAGTAGTAGTTTTTTGTTGACATGAGAGGGAAAAATGGAAGGGGAATAGTAAGAAAAATTAATCATGGTTGGATTACCACAGTTGTTTTCCATGCATTTCTTTGTAATTTTCAACCGAGTTGTAAGTTTGTCTAATAATCTGTAAATACATCATTGCAGATTTTCCAGAAAGCAATATCAACTTCAAATGCTTACAACGAACAGTTCAGGTATTGTTGATATATATATATATATAATATTTAAGCGCTTTTTTTATTGTATCAGTGGATTATATGATTCTAAAATAAATGTTGGAGGTGGTTAAAAAAAAAAAATACCTCACAAGGTTGAAGTTTTTTGTTATGTATTTGTATCAAAATTCTTTGAAATATATTATCAGTGGCAAGTTATTGGTTTGCAAGGGGTACTAAAATTAATTATTGAGAAAAGCATTTAAAGTTCATTGGGAAGGTTCCAGTTTTTATCCCGTAATTTAGTTACTTTGTTGAGTGAGGCAACTTCGGCTATCTAGATGTTGGGTCCTTTCCATCTGTCCGAGTGACAAAAACAAATCCCAGCTCAGTGCTACAATGTGTGAACCTAAATGGCTGGTTTTGCAGAGAACTTGTAGCAGCAGGAAAAGACATTGAAAGTGCATACTGGGAACTTGTGGTGAAGGACATTCAAGATGCATGCAAGCTTTTTGAGCCAATCTATGATCAAACAGATGGAGGTGATGGCTATGTTTCTGTTGAAGTTTCTCCCAGACTTGCTGATGATACTGAAGGAACTGTTGAGGCTGCAAAATGGCTTCATAAAGTGGTTGATCGCCCCAATGTCTACATAAAGATTCCTGCCACCGCCGAATGTGTACCTTCAATCAAGGAAGTCATTTCACTTGGCATAAGCGTCAATGTTACTGTAAGTTGATTCTATGCGTCCTTTATTTGGTTAGACTATACAACCTTTCAGATGGAAATTGGACAAGCTCTCTTGATAACTAGGTTACTTTTTGTTAGGTAATATAATGGTTGGTTATTAGCTATTACCTTCTGTAAGCTGACTGTACAATTGGATGATTGTGGATTCACTGAATGATCAAAGACTTTGATTCTCTTGTTCTCTTTCTTTTATTCTATTTCATTTTCTTGCACCTTTTATTTTGGGTTTTTTTTTTGGGTGGGTGGAATATATTGTGAAATTTTCTTTATTATTTGTTGTCTAGGTGTAGAAAATTGGAAAAGCTCCAAAACATGACTGAAACTACAAAGACCTCTACATTCTTGTTTGTATATATTGCCATCTTTTTTACTCAAAGACCATAAAACCTCTATATTAGACAGATATGTTCTGGTACCCTCACAAGTTTGCCATTGAAATGATGCATGGTGATGCTTTCGCCGCATTTAGTGGTAAAGTAATTAATGAAAGTTGTCTTTCACGAACCTGTGTTGATGTGCATCACCCAACTTTACCAAAGAAGTGTGACAATTCTTCAAAGACTGTTTGCTGTTTTGCCATGGGCACATCAGTGCTGGATAGACTGGAATATGGTGGGAAGTATAATGCTAACTGTTGAGCAAGTGAACGAAGCTCTTTGAATATCGTTAGTAGGTCTTGGTCTATTATAGGTGAAGAGAGCAGGAGGAGGTAAGAGCTATGCAAATTTTTTACGGTGTTTGATGAGGAAAAAAGAAGAATATGTGAATTAATAATTGTGAAGACAGCACAAAAAATAGGTCATGGAACCACCACTTTAATTTTTACACCCTATTTAGTCGTTAAGTCTTTGAATGTCCTTTCGCTTGTCTTCCATTTTTCTATGCAACTGAACAGAGAATGGAGTAAAATGATGGGATCAAGAAAGGGGAAGCACTTTTCTATATTAGAGCGCTCACTATCCATAATTGTTGAATGGAGCGTGAAAACCGTTGGACTAAGTGACAAATATTCTAGAAAGTAGAAAGTAAAGATACAAGTGATTCAAGAGTGTACCCATCTCTCTCTCTCTCTCTCCCTTTATTTTATTTTATCAGATACAAATTTTTGTAGCATGATTCAGGCTCAAGGCTGGCAGGCATTTCATATCTTTTATGGCATTTGCTTAATGAAGGTCATTATTACCTCTCACTGGGCTTTCTGGATCTTCAAAACTGTTGGACTGGGTGCAGACCTAAGTTTTCACTAAAATTGGAGAGAAAATATTTTTTATGCCTTGAATGTGCATCATGCTTTGTCCTTTTTGTGATTATGTTTTGGTACCTTCACCTGTCAACAGAGTTGATGTGAACCAGTAGGCTTTGACCCTGGTACGAAAGACTTGTGATAAATTCACAAAATTAGCGTTTTAGTGGTAGTGCTTTATTTCTTTAGGTGATTGTGAAGCAAATTGAACAATGAAATCAGCAAGAGCTAATGTGTGTCTCTGTCTCTCTCTCTCTCTCTCTCTCTGATTTTGAAAAGGCCTGAAAAATGGTCTTCTTTTTCTTGTTGGGTATCATTCTAATTGCAAACTCCTATGGGTGTATATGTGCAGCTGATATTCTCTCTTGCTAGATATGAAGCAGTGATTGATGCTTACTTGGATGGCCTTGAGGCTTCTGGGCTAAGTGACCTCTCTAGAGTTACAAGTGTTGCTTCCTTCTTTGTTAGTCGAGTGGACACACTTGTTGACAAGATGCTTGAGAAGATAGGAACCCCAGAGGCCCTTGATCTCCGAGGAAAGGTAATTAAAACACAAACTCCTCAATACATAAAATCCTCCATTCCATTTTTCAGGGGTAGGGGGGTGGAAAGGTGGAACATGTCTTGATATGCTTATGCCATGGAACATTTTACTGTTCTAGGCTGCAAATGCTCAAGCAGCTTTGGCATATAAGCTCTACCAGAAGAAATTCTCTGGTCCCAGATGGGAAGCTCTGGTGAAGAAAGGTGCCAAGAAGCAGAGGCTGTTGTGGGCATCCACTAGCGTTAAGAACCCGGCTTACCCTGACACTTTATATGTTGGCCCTCTGATCGGCCCTGACACAGTGAGTTTTTAAATGTTCTTGTCCCCCCTTTCCGATCATCGCCAAGGAAGTTTTATGAGTGAGTTTTTAAATCTCACTCCGCCGTTTGTTGCCTCTTTCTTTCTCTTGTGCAGGTCTCAACCATGCCAGACCAAGCTCTCCAAGCATTTATTGACCACGGCAGTGTCTCGAGAACAATTGATTCAAATGTATCTGAAGCGGAAGGCATCTATAGTGCCCTAGAGAAGTTGGGTATTGGATGGGGATATGTTGGTTCTCAGCTTGAGGTTGAGGGAGTGGATTCTTTCAAGAAGAGTTTTGACAGCCTGCTCAGTAGTCTGCAAGAGAAGGCAAACTCTCTCAAACTTGCTAGCCGCTAAACTTTGTTGTTTCTTTCGGAATTGTCACTGCAACTTAATAATAATAACAGCAATAAATTTGTGGGCTTTGTTTCCTGCTGGCTGCTGTAAACTGTAAAGGTTGTGGTTGATGATGTGTGCTCGTGTTGGTGTTGTGAGAGAATAATGTATAATTACTGGGACCCTTTTATCAGCTTCTATGCAAGTGAGATAACCTTTTTTGGTTGTGGTCCGTCTATGGTTCTTTTTGCTCCTTTGTAATGTTCTTGGGGATGAGGGGACAGATGGAGGACCCATTCATCCATATATATACGACTTTTATTTGTTGTGGTCTCTCTTGATTTTTTTTTCTTTTGGCTTTTAATATGTTTTGAGGAAATTGCATAAATAACTCAATGTTTGGCTCCATCATCAAATTACATTTTGAATTTTCGTTTTTCTTTTTTTTGCAATAAACCCCAGACTTTCAAGGGGAAAAGACATACTAACCCTCCCTCATTTATCTCTTCAGGCCCAGTTTGGGATATTGCTGATAGTAGTTTTTTGCTTTGAGCTACACTCAATTGGCCTAGTTAGAAGTCCACGTTTGACACAATGAATGTACGGTGTGCTTGGCAAAGGTGTTGTTAGTAGCTTATAAATTATTATTTGTAGTTGATAAATATTATAACTTGTAATTGAAATAAATAAAAAAATAATTATAATTTATAGTAAAAATTGTAAATGTTTGAAATAAATTATAACTTATAATTAAAAATAATAATAAAAAAATAAAATTAAAAATTAAAAATTTTGTCAAACACTGTCGTAATTATCTTGACATGCTCACAATATATATTAAAAGGCAAATGCTAAAGAAAGCCCATAGGGCGTTGGATAAGTAAGCTCACCCACGGCAAAATCGTTTCTTAAAAACTACTCTCAAGCCTCTTTTTCTCCCTCTACTGTTAAAGTCCCATCACAATTGACTTTTATCCATTCCACTAGATGAGAATGTCAGACATTAAGACTCCTAAAATGATTTTTTAGAAAAATATTTTTTATGTAAAATATTTTTATAAAAAAAATTTATTTTACTGTTTTTATTTTTTATATTTAGTTGATACATGAAAAATATTTTTAAAATAAAAATTTTTTATTGTGAAATTAAAATAAGATATTTTTATAATAAAATTATAAAAAATAATTAGATGTGGTCCGATGGCTTTTAAAATTTTGTTATTCTTTGAAATAGGTACTGGTCTAAATTTTTTATATTTTTAATTTATTATTATAAAATAATGATTTTGCTAACAAACTGTGAATTAGCCCGCTTATCCAACGCTCTGTAGGTGTTCTTTAGCATTTGTCATATTAAAAAGGTTCCTATCGATTTTTAGTGCCAACACTAACACTAGTACATTTACTAAGATGTATTAAATTTGATCAGTGTCATAAATGCATATCTCTTTGGCCCTTGTATCAAATTGAAATTTAAATTATTATTATTATTTTTATTAAACCCTGGACTTTTTCCAGTGAAAAAACTTCCTAACCCTACATTTATCTCTCTTAAGGCCTAGTTTTCAATATATCTTATTTTTATTTATTTGGAATTTTTAAAAAAAAATTTTTATCTAACTATTTTTACTTTTTTGGTTCACATCGACGAGTCCAATTAAAAACCTAAGTATTTTTAGTTCAATTAAAAACGTAAGTATTTTTATCAAAACATGAAAAAATGTACTAAAAGCAAAAATAAGTAAAAATACTCCTCTTATTAGTTTGTGTTGATTTTTTGTTTTTTGTTTTTTTGCCTTTTCTAACTTTTTGTGTTTGGGTCAAATTCAATTAACCTTTTTATTTTGTCTCAATATTAAAAATAAATAAAAACAAAATAAATTAAACAAAGAAGCTATTATCTCAAATCAAGGCTTATCGTATCTAATGCCAAAACAATAGGCCTATTTCGTATATTTAAAGGAACAAAAATATACACATGTTAAACGCTTGTTTTTTTTTTTTTTTTTGAAGTAGTGTATAATACACTCTGTTAAAAAACTTAACTGCATTTTTAAAAATAAAGAAATCGTATTAGTATTGGAAAATAGGGAATTAAAAAAATAAAAATAAAAATAAAAATAAAAATATTATAAACAAATTTTTTTGTTTTTTGTTTTTATAAAAATAGTTAAACTTCTCACAAGCCAAATTTTGTAGAGATCCAGAAAATCTGAGGCGTTATCTTCCGCGCGTCAGATTGAAGAGTCGTTATCTTCTCTCTGCTCTCTGCTCTCTGCTCTCTGCTCTTGGACATTGGTGTGTCGAATTTGTGATGTCGTCAATTTCAGCCATCGCCTCTTTGTCTGTCGGAAGAGTTAACTATTGTGCAAAGGTACTTCGTCGGTTGTCCTTCTCTCAAGTCTTTCCACCGCCTCTCCTATCTTATCAGTTATCATTCCCAAGAAACCAGTCCGCAATTCATCATATTATTGTCTTAGGGCTTCTAATTCTATTATATATATATATACATACTTGTGTTATGTAGTACTCGGTTATTTGTTCTTCACGGTTGATTTTAAGTTCTAATAATCAACTCTTCAAATCCATTTGATTTGCTTGCCTTATTCCAATGAATTCTTTTACCTTAAGTTTTTTTTTTCCCCCTACTTTTTTGTTGCTTTATTGCCGTGGGATTGAGACATTTACTGTTTGAACTGGTTAATGTTTCTTTCTTTTCTTTAATTGATTTTGGATTTTTTTAGATGTGGCACCGACCGAAAACGCATACATGCTTTCATACACAGGCCGTGAGGAGACTCCATCGAAGTCTTGATGCATCATCGGGCCTTTGCGGTCAGTAAAGCTTCTTGTGTAGTTATTTCGTTTCAATTTGTACTGAATAAATTGAACACACAATTTACTTGTTCTTCTGCGTTTTGTGAAATGCAACTGTCCCCGCAGATTGTAGATTTGTTTTTGATCGAAGAGACATTCTTCTAGTATTATCGTCGGTTGGGTTGGTAGCACCAGTCTTCGGGAACTCTTGTTCCAAGGATGGGATAGCCGTGGCCTCTGAATTTGCTGACAGTAATTTTTGGCGATCCCCCCGTTCTGCTTGCTCTTATTTCATTTAAATAATGCTTTTTCTTTTTCCCCTGCAATTTTAAAGTCTTCATGTTTTCATGTTTGGGTGTTTGAATTTGGAAATGCTGCAAAGGACACAATTGGCACCCTTCCCACCTTCATCTTATGTGATACATTCAAAGTTAAACTGGGATCTTCCCAATCTCTTGGCATGTGCCACGTTTGGTTAAGATTGTCTTTTGCCTCCAGACCTGTTCACACTTGGCTTCGTCCTTTGGCAATTGAACTGTGTTATATTGTCCCTTTTGTGCATGGCGTCTGTTGTTGGGAAGATGAGTTGATCTTATGCTATTCACCCACAAATTCAATATTAAGATTGGATGATTGTGTAGATCATTTTACACCAATTGTGTCAAAGATATCCCTAAGCCTGCCTAAAAGCCCTTTCGGGCTCACATTATCATTTATCACTCTCGGAACACAATTTGATTTTACAGCACTCACAACCATTAGATGAGCTTCGCGTTTTCTCTGCCATTATATGAAAATGCACATGTCACGTTAAAAGGTTGTGAATGTAAAGCAAAAGTAATGTGCACGATATAAGCATGAGGACGCCCTCACCTTAATAGTTAATTTTTAGGATTGAATTCTACCTAAAACCGTGTCACAATGAATTGTAATATTGATTCTAAAACTTGGTCACTCGGTGCGATTTTGCCTTGCTCCACGTGTACCACTCACATGTGGGCAATATAGGTGAACACTAACATAGTAGCAATGGGAAGTCAACACGTGCAGAGTGTGGAGAATTTAGGTGAATACTAATCTAGTAAATCTAGGGAGTTGTTTGCTGATATTCTCAAATTGTTGTTTTTCAGGACCATTGATGCATTCGTGTTATTTATGCTTAGTTAGCTGATTAACATATGCAGCTTATTTAGAGTTATGAGAACTTATCTTTGGCACTTTGTTTCATTACGCATTACAGTGCCAGCACTTAGAGGAAAGGATTATGGCAAGACAAAAATGCGGTACCCAGATTACACTGAAACAAAGTCAGGTTTCCAGTATAAGGTCACATATTGGGATGTACATTTATGACACTTCTTTGTCTGATTATCTTCTTACTTGGTCGTGCTCTAATTATGTTGTAATTCCAATCTATAAAAAGAGTGCAGGATTTGCAACTAGGAAGTGGCCCCATGCCAAAGGTTGGAGATACAGTGGTGGTAAGCTAAAAATTATGTGTTTACATGGCTTTACAATTAGTAAGCCTTATTATGTGTTTACATGGCTTTACAATTATGTGTTTACAATTAGTAAGTTGAACACATTTGAAAGAGGACAAGGTGCAACCGAGGAACTTAGAATAAATCAATATTGAAAAGAATTTCATAGTTGTGGTTGAACATGTTAATTAGATAGTATTAAGTTTAATGAAGGCGTTAACCCTAATGGAGCACGCATTAATTTATTTATAGTTAAAGAAGGGTATACAATAAGATATGGTGTGCCCAACTACACCGGATAACAATAATAAAGCTAACACTCCCTCAAGCTGGAGCATATATATCTAATATGTTCAGTTTGTCACATTTGTATCAGACCCGAGGATCCGGAACAGATTTAGTTAAAATATCTGCCAATTGCTCTCCAGTACGAACGGAGCCAAACACGATCGCACCATTCTGATACTCGCGCCGAATAAAATGGTAATCCACCTCGATATGTTTTGTGCGCTCGTGAAAATACTGGATTTGTAGCAACATGCACGACAGATTTATTATCACACCAAAGTTTTGTTGGGCCAGGATAGGGATCGCCAAACTCACTAAGCAACTGACGTAATCATAAAATCTCAGATGTTGCTAGAGCCATGGCCCGATATTCGGTTTCGGCACTTGACTGAGAAACCACATCCTACTTCTTATTCTTCCAAAAGATAAGATTGCCACCAATAAATATAGAGAATTCAGAAGTGGACCTCTGATCAGTGGGGCATCTGGCCCAGTCTGCATTAGAATACCCTTTCATCATAGAGTGACCATGATCACTGAAATATAGTTCCTTACCAGGGTTACTATGGAGATATTGTAAAATTCGAACCACGACATTCCAATGTGGGACTTGAGGCGCAGCCATAAACTGGCTCACCACACTCACAGGAAAGGCAATGTCTGGTCTTGTCATTGTTGTCAGATAGTTCAATTTTTCAACATTTCTTTTATATCGGTCAGAATGAGAAAAAACATCACCCTCATCAGGGAGGAGTATGATACTCGGGTCCATAGGTGACTTGACCCCCTTTACTCGCAGAATCCCCGCATCAACTAAAATATCTAGCACGTATTTTTTGCTGAAAAATAAAGATACCCTTCTTGCCGCATGCCACTTTAACGCCGAGAAAGTATTTCAATTCTCTCAAATCTTTAGTTTGAAATTGAGATTTCAGAAATTGTTTCAACTCAGAAATGTCTACCGTATCATCTCCTGTGATAACAATATCATCAGTGTAGACGATTAATAGAATACAGCCAGCAGAGGAATACCGATAGAACATAGTGTGGTCTTTTTCAGACTGTAGAAGACCAAATTGGCGCATAATCATGCTAAAGCGATCAAACCATGCCCGTGGAGACTGTTTCAATCCATAAAGAGAGCGATGGAGACAACATACTAGCTGAAACCCCCCCTGAGCAACAAAACCGGGAGATTGCTCCATATAGATTCCCTCTTGCAAATCGCTGTGAAGAAAAGTATCCTTCATATCGAGCTGATACAAAGGCCAATGGCGAGTGACAACAAAAGACATAAAGAGGCGAACAGAAGCCATTGCACGGATGAATGAAAGGACGCAGTGAGGGAGACGAAAAAACAGAACTTCCGAGTTCCGGCGACTGTTTTGGATACCGGCGACCGGCGACTGTTTCGACGATTTTCGGTGACTTTTTCCGGCGACTCGACTAGGTTTTTGGTGACTGTTTAAATGGTCGGAGACTGTTTTTGGGACACGATCGATGACTGTGGCAACTGCTTAGTGGGTTTTGGTAGGTTTCGACGACTATTTGGGTGGCGGCAACTGGTTTCGGCGACGTCAGTGGCTGTCAGTGACTATAGTGGATTGGTTTAGGGGTGTTGGCGCTAGAGGTGGTGGTTTTGGTGGCTTTCGGCGCCAGGAGTGGACTGGTGTGTGGGTTTCGGCGCTAGAGGTAGTGATTTGGTGGGTTTCGGCGCCTGTCGGCGACTATTGGGGACTGGGTTGTGGGTTTCTGCGCTAGAGGTGGTGGCTGTGGTAGGTTTTGCCGTTGGAGAAAGAGATTGGGGTGGTCAGTGGCGAGGGTTAGGGTTTCGGTGACTGTTGAAGATTGGTCTAGTGGATTTCGGCACTGAAGATGGTGGTGTTGGTGGGTGGCGGCGTTGGAGGATGAGGTTTGGGTGGTCGGAGGCTAGGGTTAGGGTTAAAGAAGGAGCTGTTGGCGGTGATGGCTCTAATACCATGTTAATCAGATAGTATTAAGCTTAATGAATGCGTTAACCTTAATGGGGCGCGCACTAGTTTATTTATAGCTAAACGAGGATATACAATAAGATATGGTGTGCCTAACCACACTGGATAACAATAATAAAGCTAACAGAACATTCAGGCAGAGTTGAAATAGGAAATTTTCAATCCAAAAAAAAAACGAAAAAAAATAAAAGGAGAGACCAAAAACTTCTGTAATCCCACTTATAAAGATGTACAAAGATCTTGCAAGATGACTGTCCTTTATGCTTCTTTGTTCTTTTTATTTGTTTTGTGAATGTGGAAATCTTCACAGTATTCTTGGTTCTTTGTTTTTCAAACATTTTATTGTAAATACGATAGTTTAGAAATAACTGGAATTTTTCTTTAAAAAGAAAAGAAAGGTAAGAATCTTCATGAAAACTTATGTGCTTGCTCCATGGAAATTTTCCATCACATATACATTGAAACAGATTTGAAGTTATCTGAATTGTTAATGCATTTTTAGGTTGATTGGGATGGTTACACCATAGGATACTATGGCCGCATATTTGAAGCTCGAAACAAGACAAAGGGTGGTTCCTTCGAGGTATTTAATGGTTGTCATTTATGAACAAATTGTTCCATGCTAGTTGATCTAAGAGTTATGCTTGTTGCTTATTAATATGCAGGGGGAGGATAAAGATTTTTACAAATTTAGAATAGGATCTCAACAGGTAATGAAGTTGTTACCAATTTCAATCATTGAACAATGTCTCATCTTATCATCAATGGAGTAATATGAAAAAATATTTCCTTTTCTTCTTGAATATCTCTGTTCTCTTACCCATGTGATCCTTTGTCTTACTATCTTTTTTTGCATTGATGTTTGTCAATTTGAGTTTTGATTCACTACTTTTTCCCCTTCCAAACACTGGGGTTCAGTTGGAAGAGTGTCAATATTCATATTAATTTCATTGTCTTTCGTTACAAGGATCCGGTGTGTGTGTCACATGCATAGAGGCAATGTATAGGCCAAGGTGACCATGGCCCGCTGGATTTATTGGAACTTTTGTTTTAAACCTCAATTTCAGATATTACGGAATAATATCTATTGTATTGGTTTGTTTCCATAAATATAAAGCTCCATTTGTTGTCTCTTTTTTTTGGATTATTAGAATCATGAAGGTATATTTTTAATTTATGTAAATTATATCAACTAAAAAAACTGCCTCACAGGGTCCTTACCACATGCCTTAATACAGTGGCCTAATTAATAATACACTTATCCTAGCTTAAAAACTATATGAAATAGTTGAAAAAGCATTAAGATATGGCTACTATTGACTTATTAGTTTTCCTTCTTATAAATATTGTTTGTCTAATGCTTCTATTGGAAATTATTTTCAAGTAGTAATGCACCAAAAACCAACTCCATATTTTTCTTGGTGCACTTAACTTATGCCCCACACAAAAAAAAAAAAAAAATATATATATATATATATATATATATATATACCCCCGCCTTTGGGTATGTGTGTAGGATTCCTTTTTTTTCTTTTTTGTCCAAGAATACTAGGACATTGCTAGAATTCATTTTTAACTACTTTATTTTATGTTTTAGAGTAGAGTGGTGCTTACAAACTAATATAGAAAATGCCATGCCATGCATAAAGTTGGTGTATACCATGTATTATGGGTAAAATAAATTGCTTTATTATGTTTGATGGGTGCGTGTTCAATGAAGCATGTGAGACACATTCCATAATATTACTCGAATGTCAAATGTCTGTTATGAGTACTTGACAAATTTAGAAAAGTTCATGTTGTAGAGGTTGTACTCATGGAAGACGCAATGGAGGCTTCTAATAGCATGCTTTAATTCTTGGAATGTTCAGGTAATACCAGCTTTTGAGGAAGCTGTTTCAGGCATGGCTCTCGGTGGCATTAGAAGGTGCTGTATCTATTTCTTTTTCTTTCTTTTCTTTTCTTTTCTTTTGAGAAGTTAATCAGATTAGCATGCAATTCAGAAACCATATGTGCATGCATTTCTGTACCTGCTGTTGGAACATGGATGTTTGAATGTGCCCACTGCACGTGATGACATAATTTGTTTGTGAAACCTAGCAGAAACGAGAAAGGAAACAGACTAATCTACTTATTAGAGATAAGGAAGGACCCCAATGTTCCTGCCTGTATTAGTTCATGGAGGCTCTATATATGTACCTCATTGATAAGTGTGCCATATTCGAGGAACTTACTATTTACCTGGATGCTGCTCATGTACCATTCTACGATATATCTGTCAACCCATGAAGAAATTTTCATTACTTTCCTTTCCCTCTTTTTACCCCACATTTGAATTGGAGGGCTCCTAATTGGTGTTGTGATAGAATGTATGGGTAGTGTATCCATAACATTTCATAATTTAATGGTTGATGGTGCAGGATTATAGTGCCTCCAGAACTGGGTTATCCTGATAATGACTTCAACAAGATGGGGCCGAGACCAACAACATTTTCGGTAATGTTTAGCTTTGTTTTGTTTTTTCTTCTGATGATGAGTGCATTATACTTCATGTCTCGCTTATTATTGTGTTGTTACAGGGACAAAGGGCCTTGGATTTTGTGCTGCGGAACCAAGGATTGATAGACAAGACTCTTCTGTTTGACATTGAGCTCCTTAAGATCATACCCAACTGATTGCTTCTCAACTTTAACTTCAACGTCAACTTCCATTAACCGCGGTCACCATCTAGATTTGAGGAACTCTTATGTGACATTTAAATCTTGCCCGATTGGAACAAGTTTAAGCTTTGCCTTCCATCTTTTAATTTTGATTTCCATCCATGAGCGCGAAGATCACAAATATCAATGGGGCCAATTTTTAAGATTTGCCATTTACATTAGCATAGATGAACTCTCTCTCTCTCTCTCTCTCTCTCTCTCTCTCTCTCAACCTTGAATCAGTGCAAAACTTTAAAATCTCGTGTTGCTTAATTGTCCGCTCGACAAACTAACGAATATATATTACCTCTAGTTATACAGGTAGATGTATGTAGAATACTTTAGATATGTATTATTTATAAATATCATATACAATGTTTGTTGACTGTGACGGAACTATTCATGGACTATGGAGGGCTAGGGCCCCCCTGTTTTTTTTTATATATTTTATATATGTATGTATATGAAGTTGCATCACTCTCACATCCCTTCCCTTTCTGTTATTTTTTATTTATTTTTTCTCTTGCATTCTCGCTTGTCTATTGCTAGCTGTTGGTTTCTTCATTTCTTAATTTCTCTCTTTTGCAACCCATAGTTCATGATTTTTTTTCTCATTCTTTTGGTATGCTAATATGATGTGCTTTTCTTGATGCTCAGTTATTTGGTTTTTCAGTTAAATTAGTTAATTAACTGATAGGAATCTAACTTAGATTGATATTAGTTTCTATTTTCTAATGAATAATATATGTGACTTTTATTTAACGTGAAAATTATATGAAAAAGTCAACGGTAAATGATTATTTTTTCAAAAGAAAGAATAGAGGTTATTTAGAAATTAATATTAAAAATGCACCAATACCTATTTCAAACTTTGATATTCCAATTTTTGACAATTACCTACAAAATCTTGAAGAATTGAAATCAAAGAGTTTAATATTAATTCATTAGAGAGGGATCTTGGATTGTGTATGTAAATTTGTGATTATAGTTTTAATTAACGTTATGGAACACATTGACTCAAAATTGGCAAAACAAATAAATTTCTAAATATAGAAATTATTATTCAAGCCCTAAATATTGACCAAATATATAAATAAACAAATTTCTAAATATTTATTTTTGTTGTATCTTTGTTGTGTTTGTATATTGATTTTTCTAAAATTATTGTATCTTGTGTCCATGTTTATATCAATATTCGTATTTCGTATATTGTATTTATTATGTTGTAGCTTATTATAAAATTTTATTAGTTTTTTATTATATAGTTAAAATAGGATAATTTTTATCAGTCTGCAAAAAATATTTTTGTTTGATCTTTGCACATATAAAATTTTAGTTCCGTCCTTGTTTATTGATGATCAAATAAGCAAATATATGTGAAAACATTACAAATTTTATAATTACCCATATTCGACACCCAATATACCGGTTACATATTTTATATGCAATATTAATAATAAAGAAACTTTAAAATCCAAAAAACAAAAACAAAACTATGCTATGGAAGGTAGGGCTGAGGTGAGTAAACGACAGGGCATGAAGACAATGGTCGCAATGGAAGTGGATGCTGCCAATGCTATGTGAATTCGTCTGTAAAGATGTAATTTCAGGCTGTTCTTAAATACTCACAAGTTTAAGGGTAGTATTATATCTTTTCACCATATATATATATATATATATATATATAATACTTCACCTTTTCAAGCAAGGATAGACTTAGGGAGGCAAATGGAGGCACGGCAACCCTCACCCCTCCCCTGCGATTTTGAAAGATATTCTTAAAATAGTATGTTATCTTTTAATTATTTAAAAATCATATAAATTCATCACCCTTAATTTTTTCCTTAAAAAATATTAATTAATTATCCTTTATGAGTGTATAGGTACGTTTATTTTCAAGTATACTAAATCCCAAGATATGGTGCCAAATCAATTTAAAATTGCGTGAGTTATTATTCCAACCATGGAATATAGAAGTCATACCAAAAATAAAATTATGAGGGTGTTTTTACTACTAATTTTAGCTATAAATTATAAATTTTTCTAAATACTAACAACTTCTATTACAACTTATAAATATTTTTTCTTTAATTTCAGTTACAAATTATAAGTAATTAGTTCAGCAATGCCAAACACCCCCCTAGGCCATATCCCCACATGAAAGCTGTTGCGGTACAATTGTTTGCTGAATGCACGTGTCGCTGGAGTGGAGGGCAAGTGTTGGCTATTCTGATTCGATGTCGCAATAAAGCCTCAGATAACCATCGAAAACAAGAATTTCTGCTTCATCACCAGGATGATTAGGCATTTGGACCTGCTACACATACATTAATCTCTCTCTACAAAGGTTGCCAAATTTCTTTAATACCAACATACCAGAATGGACTTTGCCAAGTCCTATACTAAATCCCAACGGCTAGGAGAAATATAAGCAAACCAATGTGCTCCAGATTACACAATCATGAATATAGGAAAACTAGACATCACAATTTAAAACACGTTAAGTTTTTCTTCAGACGCAAATATATTTAGAGTGACAAAACATCAATGAAATCGACACAAACGGATACTGAATAACCTGGCCAACAGTTCTTCAATCTAAGCATCCCATTTTCATGGAGATCTCGTTGAAAGGTTTCTACCATTTAGTCAATGTGAAGTTCTCGGCGCTTGTACCGCACCATAACCTTACCTTTCACACCCACAACCATGGCATTCCAGTCAATCTCTGGGAAAGGCGAGATCAGTTCCAGCTCAAAATTTCTCAGCAAATGGCTCCAAATTGCTTTTATTTGCAGATATGCGAATGGCTCCCCTAGACACCCATGTCGGCCACCACCAAAGGATATATATGAGAATGCCCCAGCTACTTTGTCTTCATCTCTCCCGGGAGCAAATCTATCAGGGTCATATGTGTTAGGATCCTTATAAATATGAGACAGACGATTAGCAAAAGCAGGCGAAGTGGCGACAATGTGGCCCTTCGGAATGTCGTATTCTTTCCCTTCCCTAGTTTTCACACTGAAGTCACTGTGGGAGCTACGTAAAAGCATTATCAGAGGAGGGTGCAGTCTCAGGGCTTCCTTGATACACCCATACAACACTTCCATCTCAGACAAGATATCATGATCAACATTGTCTCCATGCTTTTTCATCAGGTTCTTCTGTTCATCCAACACAGCAGATAGGTACTTCTTGTTACTAAGGAGGTAGGCCCCGGTCCAGGTGGAAGTAATGGAACTGGTGTGCTGCCCTGCAAAGAGAGCAGCAATTAGCAGGCCAGTGACCTCAGCCTCGGAAGTTTGACGACCATCTTTGTACTTTGAGTCAATAAAGCTCTGCAACATGTCATTCTCCGACTTCCCAGTGCGTTTACGCGCAGCTATGATGTTCGCAAAGATTTCTGCAAGCTTCTGGCGAGCTTGGTCACGGCGACGGTGGGCTGGGATGGGTAGATATGGGAATATAACACTAATGGGAAGCATTCCATTGTCGAGGTCATGGAAGAGGGCAGAGACATCATCAAAGAGCTTATTCCGTACTTCTTCACCTAATAGACATCTACTGGCCGTCAAGATAATTAGATGCTCCAACTCATATTTCAAGTCCACCTCACCACTGTCTCCCCATTTTGAGAAGTATTCCTGACCAAATTGGGGCCACATTTAAAACTAAGGGATCAAAAACTTCATTCTCTTACTAGTTAATAATGGAAGAAGCCAATAATTTTGAGGACAATCAATTCAAGATAAATAATTTCACAATATATAATTTGTTCTCCGAATAATTGAATGAGTACATGAGGCACTAAAATCAAGCACCAACATAAGAATGCCATTTTGTCCAGAAAGCATGTAGGCCGGTAAAACAAACCAAGCTGCTTCCAAAATCAATGGGAGATTCGAAAAGATAACATTCAAGCCAAACTAATAAATGACACAAGTTGCTCTAATTTATTTTTATTGATTGTTCAAATTAATCAGAACTTAAAATTCGTCAAACTCACTAACTTATGGAGATCTCAGAGGCTTAAAAACTAGTAAACTGTAAACATTTTACAGGCTATTCAAAAGATCAAGCTACTAAAGCTTGGACAAAAAATTGGGTCGAGTTGAGGCTGAATAGAAATTACAAGTGAATAAACCATTCAAGCTTGGGAAACCCACTACTTGGCTAGTTTAGAGTCCTAATTACAACACAATAATTGAACTTTTTTTTTTCTCTAACATCTCAGGGTGTCGGGCCACTTTATGTATACCTTAACTAATCTTTAGAAGACCAACCCTACTGTCCACTAGCGGGTGGCTTTAAGGCAAAACTCTTATGGACCAGCCCCACAAGTGTTGTTGTCCATCTCTTAACAGTTAACAACTACACAATAATTGAACTTGAAATCTTATTGCAAAATATAATGTGCTTGGCAACTGGCAAGTATATTGAAGGCATAAAATATTTAAATGACTACTAGTACTCCAAAAACAGTTCTCCATCGGCTGGATCCTACGGTTGTTGTTAATGGATGGACAGCAAATGACTGCACATCTATTTCCCCTTACCCAGAAAATCTTGAGATTTGTATATGAACTTCAATCCCTAAAATGCAAACATTGACTTGAGGTAAAGATCATTCAAGGCTTCAAGGCTGTTTCTGTAGCAAAAGAAGTTTGCTGGGAGGCTAAAAGATTAATGCAGATGGATTGAGACAAAACAACAAAATTTTAATCTTACCGTGGAATAGTATTTTGCTATTAACGGAGACAGAGATAAGTGAAAACGTAAGGCCATACAACAAAGGAATCAAGCATCAAAAGGTTGGACAGAGAACAGTAATCATGAAAAGGACAACCATATGCACAAAGAGATGAACCTAGAATTATACCACAATAACTTAGGATTTGAGATAGTTCACAACAGTTTTTTTAATGATGGATCATGTAACCAACTGTCATTGGCCAAATTTACACTTGGGATCATAACTTATGAGAAACAGAACACATGAATCATCTGAGATTTATTCTTTTTTTGAATTTTTGGTTCTATGAGTAACAACTAACAAGAATCATGAAGTATAGAAACTAGGAAAGTTAGGATGGGAATCAGAGCATGGCCTGTAATCTGGGATTCTTATTGGAATTAAAAGGGACAAACTTACAATGGAGTAGTAGTTATAGCCAAATTGAGTTCATTTTAATTCTAGTCCAGGTTTTTTCCACTGAAACGAAGTACAGACTTTGAGAAGTAAAATATAGTTCGCACCAATCAAACAGGACAATCATCATGATAAATCCGAAAAATGTAGATCGAAATCAAAAGAATAAAAACGCATCATACCTCAGCCTCCATAACCATCTGATCTACATAGCCTTTCAATTTGTTGATTCTGAGAGCCTCGGTGAAGAAGCGGAACTGCTCCTGTCGGACGGAGTAATCGACGTCGAAAACGACGCCGGGACCAAAGGTGGGGACGTTGAACTGGTAGACCTCTTGCTGGCTGAGATCAGATTCTGAAGCCTTGAAGAAATAAGCAGAAACCTCGGGTCCTATGAAGAAAGTGATGTTCTTATTCAACAAGTTCAAAGTGAAGACACTGCCGAGCTTGGGATACTCCTCCCTCAACATCAGGACCGGGCCTTTCAAGAAACGGAGCAGGCCTCCGAGAAGTGGCCAAGCCTTGACCACCGGAGGGAGGCGTTTTCTAGATCTGGGCAGTACCAATGCGGAGATGAGTTTTGCGACGACGAGAGTCGCAACAACGAGGAGACCCACACTGAACAACTTGTCATCCATTTTCATTTTTCCTGCTGAAGAAAATCCGAATACAAACGGAAACATTGTTATCGAGAATAATCCAAATCCATCTGTAGATGTAGATGTAGATATTCATTCGACATTCATATGGGAAAAATCATGAAGTTAGGTTAATAAATTAGAATTCGGAAGAAGAGTTCCGTACCTGAGTAGAGAAGTAGCGGAGAGAGATCAGATCAGATGAGATAATGAATCGATGATTGTAGTCTGTAGAGAAGATGAGAGTAATCAGAGAACGACACCAGCCAAAGTGGAGTTAAAAGGATGCGCATAGTATACACACATGCATCGCCCTGTTTCGTTATATGTACTATTTAATATTTATGAAGGGAATTCATAAATTTGAAGTATTATTATATTATATAATTTTTCACTTCTAAAATTATTTACAATTTAACTCTCCTTCTTTATTAGTTAAAGAATAAAACTATATAATTTTATTATATAATAAGTATTATTTAATTTTAAAAATAATTACTGCCACCCATCTAAGTATAACATAATAATGAATTATAACTAAATATATAATTGGTATCCGTAGTTAATAAGTTTTCAAGTAGTAATATTAATATTTTTTAAAATAGAGTACAAATTTGAATAAAAACTAAAAATTAGTATTTTAATTTTATTTTAATTTTTTTAGTCGTATGCATCTATAAACGAGATGGAATTTATAGCCTATGCTTGGCCTAACTTAATTTAAAAATTAAGTCTTTAAAAAAGTCAACTAATTTAACTTAATGTAGCTTTTTTTGAAATTTTTCACATATTTTTATATTTATTTATTTTATAAAAAAGTTTAAAAATCAAAAAAGCTTAAAAAAAAAAACAGGAGAGTGAGACAAAAAGAGAAAAGATCTTCGTCAGATCGAAGATCTTTTGAAACTCGAAAACTCGAAAACAAAAATAAAACATCTCTACTTTTGAAACATTATTATATGATTGAGTATTTGATAAAGTTATTGTTAGTAATTTTTTATTTTTTATTTTTTACTAATTTTAATTATAAATTATAATTTTTTAAAATATTTATAACTTTTATTACGAGCTATAATTATTATTATTTATTTCAATTACAAATTACAATATTTATCAAATACTCATAATTTTTGTTATAATTTATAATTTATAAATTACTAATTTTATTAATATTAAACACCACTTACACAATTAGAGGAGAATGTGGTTCGAATTGGTTTAAATTGATTTTGACCTCAACTTATCATTCAAACCCAACTAGTCAAGTGAAAAAGATGTTGAGTGCGTTATAAAACTCGTGTAATTAGAATTTTTAATAGGTGTATTCGAATTAGACTGAAATTATAAATTTACAAGAAATTTAACGTGTTAAGTGTCAAACAATTATATGGAGGTTAGGATTTCTAAGATTTGCCTATAAATGACGCATTTAGGAGTTTTAATAGATGTACAAAGAATAAATTAAATGGATAGAGATATAAGAACAATCAAACAAAATATTGTGGCCACTAAGAAGTCCCTTAAGCATGGGAATAAGATTTATTTTATGGCTCAAATTCTAGGTGTCAAATTTTTTAGATGTTTTTATTCTTATAATTATACACTCTACGGATTATAGTAAATTATTTCACTCACTTGTAGACGTAAACAGATTGTGCCGACTTTTGTACATTCTTGTGTAAAATTTTTTTTAATGTGTGCATGATTTTGTTTCGGATTGCGTTCAAAAATTAATGATTAGATCTTAACAAATAGTATCAAAGCAAACATTTGGCAATTTGAAGTGATAGGAGATCAAAGTACAAGTATATTTTTATTGTCGTTCGATTCTGATCAAATTTATTATTTGCACAAAGAAAGAAAAAATTGAAAGCCGAGAAAAAAAATCGATAATAAGGAGTGGGAATGGGAGTGAGAGATCCAGGTAGACGGATTTGTTCTTGATGCTGCAAAGGATTAGAAATCTAATTAGGGTTGTGATCCAGTGTGACTTAGACATGATTAACGGTTTAGAATTGTCTTTATTCGACAGGTGAATGTGGAATAGAAAAATTCAAAGCAATAGTGTTCTCAAAAATTTTCTAACATTACAGATCCATCGGTACGGTCATAGTTTTCACATTCTGAATGATTGAACAAGATAAGACATATTCGCCATAAATCAAGATTGATCATGAATGATCCGATTTGATCATGGTAATCAAAAGTGATCGGGAGTAATTTGGTTCAATCAGAGGCACAAGACTACTCATTAATGGATGCTCTTGAAATTCTAGTTGCAATTGGAGTCAAACAAGGCATAGATTGTTGGGAGACAATCCAACGCTAAAAAATATATACATGTTTGGTGATCTAGAAAATATATCTTTATTAATTTTCAACAATTACAATAATCTAAAATTACAGAAAAATAAAATAATAGAAATAACAGGAATAAAATTTGCAAATCGAATTCTGCAAACGCAGTTTCTTTAAGAATGATTCACCGCCTACCGAGGGTGTTGTAGGTTTTCCACTGGCGTCACTCTCCCAGAATAAAACGGATACACGGTCGTTGGAACACCACCAAAGATCGGCTACGAACGTACTGTTGGGAGAATTTCTAACGCCGACATAAAATACATGCTCGGGGATCCAGAAAATACATCTTTATTAAACTTTCAACAATTTACAGAATTTGAAATTACAGAGAATAAAATAACAGGAAAACATAAATGGAATTTGCAAACCGAGTCCTGCTATCGCAGTTTCCTTA
>JAOTRH010000024.1:278899-295087 GCA_034768845.1 Heliamphora exappendiculata | reverse complement strand
CTAACTGTAGAGATCACCTTTATTCAACAACTAAGTAACCTTAATTCATGGCTTCAAAAATCAGAGATCATTCCATAATTCAAGTTTAAAACGTTAATGCTGAACTAAAACACAGCAATTCTAGGAAAGTAATGTATAAGAAAAATATATCAAAAGCATCTTATTTAATAAACTAAGTCAAGAATTTGACAGAAACACCCCCGCCAGCAAGCATGCAAAAGAAGACACAAGAAAACAGGAAAGATAACAGCAAGTTCCTAGAACTGGCCTTCTAATACAAGGGCCTCTCACATGTGGAGAAGCATTATGAAAACTACAGACATTTGGAAAAGAAATATAAGATGGTATCTGGCCAATGGAATCCATCCTCAAATAGAAGGGTTCGCAGAATAATTATATTATCGACAAATATTAATAGGATTTCTAACCCCATGGGTCATGATACCCCAGATAACCCATGTTGGACAGGAATTAGTAATGGTATGTTCTCCATTAAATCAGCTTATGTTTCTATTTCCAGTCAGACTAATTGTCCTGATATTTGGAACTCGGTTTGGAAACTCCAGCCCCCACAAAACTTAAAATGAGTCATTTGGACCATTTCACATGGCAAAACCCTTGTTAACTTTCAAAGGACAACAAGGGGCCTGACTGTAAATCCTGATTGCCCAATAGGTAACACTCAAGTGGAAGACATTTTTCAACTTCTGAAACATTTCCACTATAACTCTACCATCCAAACAAACTTTTTGAATATGCAGAAAATTAGGAGAACAGCATGAAGATTTGGAAAGAGTGAATCAATAATAATCTCAAGGAGGGAAGTGTACATCATTCTAGAGGGAAGTGGACATTATTCTAATGCTTAGTTGCAGGAAACGAGAGTGGGGCAGAGAACGGGAGCAGGGCGCAAGAGAGCGAAGGCATATAAAAGAGTAAGGTTGGGAGCGTCCATGGGATTGTGTATATATTTTATATATTATATATTTTTTACATAGTTATAGTATACAAGTAAAAATATGAATAAATATTGTACATTAGTATTAAATATATACTATCTTTTATGTAAATATAAAATACAAGAATACATTTGAGTTAATTTTATTCTATAGTCTTGTGAATGCTATAGATTTTCTTTTACTTCGAAGCTTTTCTTTTGCTTCTTTGAAATTTATTTGTTTGAGAGGTTCTATCCTAATTGAGAGCAAGATTCTTTCTCGATAGAAGCGAGGTTCTTAGAAGATTTTTACTTGGAAGCGTGAAAGCAAGGTTCGGAAGCGAATTCGTCACCCCCAGTAGGAGGATCCTGCAACTAAGTTCTAATGTTCCTTTGAATATTTTGTCTGGCACTATTATTTGGAACATCTGAGAAGCTAGAACAGCCAAGAGTTATCAGAATCAAAAAATGCCATGGCGTATCATCAAGTATTCCACGAAAAATGTAATAGATTAGTTAAGGGTCAGAAACTAATCAAGTGGAATTTGCTAATGCAGGTGACTTCCAGATGAACACTGATGTAAGTTTGAAAGGCAGCTGAGGACAAGCAGAATCTGAAGGGCAGCCAAGGGAAGAAAGAGGGAACTGGGTCAAAGGCTTCACGGGGAAAACTTCATGGTAGCACCCCTCATGAGGCAGAACTGTGGGATATTTGAAAGCCCTCACCATAATCCTTGAAGATGGTATTGACTGAACTGTTGTGAACCTAGTTAAAGAAGATACAAAGGAAGGATCCCCATTTACAAGCCTGGTGCAAGACTGCAGGATGCAGATATTCACGAGAATGTCTAAATTCCCAGTGTAGGCAATCAACCTGTAGATGTCACTTTGGCAAGTATTATGTACCAAAAGAAAATGTAGGAGACATTTGTACTACTCCACCTTTGTGTGAAGAATTGCTGGAACTTTTGTAGGAAGCACTCAATTGGTTATCGAGATAACACCTTTCTGTGGCTACACAACTGGCACCATCTTGGTCCACTGATTGATGTTATGACTTCAGCATAATTTGTTAATTGGTTCATCCCTTCGTGCTAAAGTCCCAGGCAACATCAATAATGGTTGTTGGGTTTGGCCTTCATGAATTGAGATATTTCTCTAACTCTTGGGCCCTTAGGGATCTGGTTATCTACTTATTACTAATCCCCCTCCTTTCTTCCCTAATCCTTCAAGACCTTGTAGTATTGAATGGACTATGCCCTCTAGTCACAGGAATTCAGCTTCTACAGGAATTCTCTCAGAAAACAACATGAAAATGTAATTTGGCATACTCTAGTCTGATTTCCTAATAATATTCCCCAGCACATCTTTATTTGTGGCTTGCTATCAAGGCCAGGCTCGACACCAGACACAAACTTAAGGAATGGGAAGGATACAGATAATGCTCTGTATCCCCTGCAGTCAGGCAGACAAAAACATCCTTCACTTACTTTTGCCTGCTCTTATTCCAGAGCTATCTGGCATTCAGTCTCTTCCAAATACATCTCTAAACCTGTTGCTTGGTTCACTGATAAATTTAGTGGGAAGAGTTCCCGCAGTATTATCAAGAAGCATGCTTGGGCAGCTCTTGTTTACTATATATCGCAAGCGTGGAACAATACAGTCTTCAAAGGACTGCATAGGCCTCCCAGTTTACTGCTGGATCAAATCCAGTATGAAGTTAGAGCTAAGCCCTCTTCCTTTCAAGATGTAAAGCCCTCAAATCTCAATTTGCTGATCTGTGATAATTGGTCTACATCCCATTGTATTTTTTAGCATCATTAGCCCATAATTTCACCGTCCGCATATGTCTTCTGGATAGCTTCTTCCCTTGTACTGGAGGGTTTTGCCTTCTTGAATCTTGTATTATCTTGTTTTCTTTTATACTAACTCATTTACCTGAAAATAAGCACAAGCATTTGATACCTTACCAAGACGCCTTTGAGCCACTTATTGTGCCAATAAGTTTAACCTTACCAAGGCATCTTTGCGCCACCCACCATGCCACCACATTATTTAAATGGTGTTCCTTCAGCTTTATTTTCATCACAAGTTCCCCATTTTCATCACTTCCACCACATCATGAAGTATCAAACTAAGGATGTTGTTGAGACTAAGGATGTTGCTTCTCCGGGTGATGACATTTGGAGATATGGTGTGTATTGAAAGAATCATCTAGGCAGCAATACCACTTAAATTGATCGAGACGAATTTCACTGCTTTCATTTTGATCCTTGTGAGCAGGATCATTGTCTTTAATCACTGGAGAGAGTTCTTCCTAGCCAGGGCAAATTGATAGAGATCATGAAGAAGGCTGCAATAATCAGTTTCGTTTATTTACGATTTTATTACAAATTTTCTTAAATATAGGTTTATTTTACTGGTATTTACTTCCTTTCCTATAGGGACAAGCCTATTTATAAGCTTGGGTGTGTTCAATTATCATACTTTCTGCCAAAAAAATGGATTTAGGTACCTCACACTGTTTTCACCATGTCGGGGAGGAAGTTGGTTGGATCCGTTGAACTGGGACCGATCCAACTTCCCTCCCTGCAGGTTTAAAGGAACCTAGGCACGACTAAATTGTGAGCACAAGACGTCGGAATGATTCAAGGCACCGCTATTGTGTCCTTGGCTTAAGGTAATGGGTTGAAGCAATCTCTAGGCTTATCTAGATAGGCTAAATAAAGGAAATGATGCGAGACATCATTATAAGGAGAGGGAGAACTGGAGAAGGCAAAGTTGATCTGTATTCCCAACTATGATAGGGAAATGGACCGATTTGGTTGTATTTGAAACTTGGTTAGTCATTTGGAGACTCAGGAATCCACTTACAAGTTTGCTAAATAAAATCTCAAGTTGGAGCCCTCAATTTCCATTTAATGTCATCCCTTCTATACTATAGGGGGAAATGTTGGTATGTTTTTCGGCACATAATTTAAAGCAGAGAAAATTTCACAAAACAATACTAATTATTTGCAACAAATAGGAATTAAGAATTCAAACCATTGTACCTAAGCTCCATAATTGCAAAACAAAAACCCAAGTTGACAAATTGCAAACCGACAACCATAACAGAAATTAACATTTGACATGATGCCAATCATACGTGCAACGCAAAGAAGCAGCTGAAAGATTGTTGCGCCCCCCTCTCCCTCCCCCTCTAGCCACCTACCTACTCATGCAGAGGTTGGCCTAAGTGACAATCAGGGCATGGTTAAGCTATGAAATGACTAAATGAAGGTATCTCAAGCCTTGAGAAGCATTAAAGGAATCATTTATGCAGTTGAGATGGTTTCAAGACAAGAAAAAGAGCAAGATGTTGCTTAAAAATGTTAATTGTTTGAGGTGTATTAGGTAAGGCCTGCCTTCAATGGCTTGCCTCTAGGGTAAGATTAAGATGTCCTCAATGGCAAAAGAAAGCAAGCCAACCATTAACATATGTGCTTGGCCATTTAGTGTTGAAGAGACAAGTGATAGCAAAAATGGTTGGCTGCATTACAAAATCTTGAGATATACCAAAATTGGTATATACTTTTTTTGATCATTAACAAATAACTATATTAAAGATGAAGGTGAAAGATTACAATAGTTGAGGGGATTGCTATGGCAGAAAACGAAAAACAACAATGAGAATAATGGAATCACACATAGAAGACATGATTTACGTAATGTACTCAAAACCAGGATTATGCCCATGGAGTTGAGACAATGTTTACTATGATAGAAGGCAATATAATACAAAAGTTAAGAAACTCTTACTGAAGTAACGAATAAAAATCCACATATGGGTTAGATGCCAAAACGGGTCAAAAGCGCTCCAGCTCAGGCTTAATGGCCCTAACCTCCGCTCCATGGACTCAACCGCACAAAAAAAATCTATTTTAAACCGTGATGCCTCTGAAACGGGTCAGGTCATTGGTTGGGTCTCCAAAAAATAGCGGGACTCCACATGCCTAACAAGAACATGACGTCCCCCATCACAAAACAAGGATGGGCACAATTCTAAATGAAAAACAAGGACGGACACAAGAATACAATCATTATAAATCACACACAACCACTCAATTCCTAGATATTAAAAACAATGGAAATCTTTTGAAATGAGGAGAAACTGATAACCCAAAGGAACATAGATAACATACTCTATCCCATAATAATTAATTTATCAAAGAAAGATTTAGAAGAAATCTCGGAAGAATACTTCAAATTAAGTCTTTTGCGATAAGTTACAAGGTTTACCCTAACTTGCAATGACTGATGTGAGAGGAACTAATCAGGTTTGAACGCATACCCATGGTCCAGTCAACCTTTGATATGCGCCACTAGTCCTTAGCTTGCTGGGGATAACCAACTTTTTATTAATTGAAGGCTTGATAAGACTTGCTAGAAATGGTTTTAAGCGTCCTTATTATCTACTGTATAAGAGTGTTTCCCTTGTTGGGCACTCTACTGAAGGTGGTTACTTATCGGATCTATGCCAACCGATGAGGTTTGGAAGTCTTGGAGGCTTGGGGATTCGCTGTTTAATGCCAAGTCTTGTGGATTATACTGTTGTAAGTTAATGTCAAATCTTAAAAGGCTAGGGCTTTGTTGGTTGGTGTCGAGCTTTTCAAGGGCTTGGGCATTGAAACACTTCATTGGGCCCAAGAAGGCCTAACACTGATTGTTATAGCTAGGCGTTTTCTCTTGGGCTCCAAGTTCATTGTTGATTGTTGCTCACTAAGTACTATTGGACCAAACATTTGAGAATGCATATACATATGCATGCACTGGTCATTCAATTCACTCTCCCCTCCCTCTCTATATATCTCCAGCCCCTATGGTCTGGGGTAGATTACTATTTCTCCAAGGCCATGAGGAGGCAGGCTATAGGCTCCGATAGCCAATGGACAATAGTAATCCCTACCCTACGGGTATTGAAAGGTACAGAATTCTCTTTTGGGGAGAGAGTGAAACAAACTTCATTTGTTTAAATCACTCCCCCTGCCCAAATCCTGGACGTCCTTGGGAGTACATGTGGAAGCACGTGATTGTAGGTTTGTTCATTACTGTTGCTGGAAGATGAGTTTGGTTCTTTCTTGTCCCTAATAAATTACTAATATCCTATTGGGTTGTTGATTGCTGGTTGTGGCCCAATACATGGTACCAAAGTGGGCAGTAACCTGATTATTGGCCCAACCCATGGTGCCCAAAGTGGCCATCAATGTTGATGCAGAAATAATCGGCCTTTCATTCATGAAAGCCTTTGATCATCGGAAAACTCAATAGTGATAGTAAGGGCGCGACCCAGCGTTGGCAAATTAGGCTCGAATGGCCTATGTTCGGTTAAAAACGGCCCAACGAATGATACTCATTGCTACGCCACGACTGAGGCCACTTTTCGGCAAATTCCATCATTTGGACCGTCAAATCTTCAAAATTGCTATTTTAGGAAATAATTGATTTGTTAATTACTTATTCTTAACAAATCCGTTTTAGGCTAGATTTTTTCCTACTATCTTATTTTTTATTTTATTTTTCAGATTTGAGGTTAAATCAAATCTTTCCATTTTAGTATTTTTCGAATTTTCTCTTATTTTTCTTGCTAGGCAAATGTTGCTTTTATTCCTTTACGTTTCCTAATTAGGAGAAGATTTTGTTGGTTATAAATAATGGCTGTAAGCTTTCGGGCAACTCAGTTTTTGATTGAATAATAATATATCAAGAGTTTGTCTATTTGCATTTAATTCCGGTATTCTTGTGAATCAACAGGTTGAAGAAAATTCTTGTGTTTGGTATTCATTCTTAAATCAACGAACTCAAGTTCTTATCCTTATTTTTTGTTTTCGGTATTCATTCTTGAATCAACGAATCCAAGTACTTACCACGTCTCTTTATTCTACACGTTTCTGCTACATCAAATGCTCTCTCACTCTGGGTATATTCTCCCCCTTTCTCCCATTTTGATTCCCTTATTCTTCCTCACTCCTTCCTCTTCCCTTCTTTTATTCTCTGCTTCTTCCCTTATTTCCTTTTCTTTTCTGTTCTCTTATTCCCCTCCTCTCATTGTTATCTCAGTTATATAAAAATAAGACTATATCAGTATCTCACTCACACCTAACCCAGAAGATAAAGAGACGTCCTTCATCTGCATGTGAATGTTTTGTGGGAAGTTCTACTGGATATAGAATTTGCTCTCCCTGACCAATCCACCCTTCCTCCCTTCACCCCCCCTCCCCCCCACCAAAAAACAAACACACACCCATGCAAGCACACAAAAAAAAAAGAAGAAAAAGAAAAAAAAAGAGAAAGAAAAAAGCAATTCCAGACAGAAACTGAACCATGCAATAGTATAGAGTATACCTTGCCACAAATTGGACAAGTGTCACTTCTTTCCATCCACTCGTATATACAACCAAGGTGAAAGTGATGAGAACACTTTGCCGTGATTTTTGGATTTTCCGGAGTATATTCTGCAATAGAATAAGTCAGTAAGAATGAAGGTTCTTAAACCCTTTTATACAGGAAACTGACTTTTTAGTCTTAACAGACACCACTCATGGCTAGAAAAAGAGATAGGCTTACTTGGAAATACTAAAGGAAAGGAAAGAGCTAAATTAACATGAGATGTAATAATAAGAAATTATAAGAATTTATTAAATTTAACTGAGCATAATGCCCTTGATAAAACTGAAATTCGGGAAAGGATTCATGTAGCCAACGGCTTAGTTTAGCTTGGTTTGGTGTTGTTTCAAAGGCCACCAAAATGTTAATCATAGCAAATGATAATCTACAAAGATCCACAGGATGTTTAATGCCATAGCAAGAGAAGTTTATATAAGCAGCTAAAAGTACTAATGAGTATAAAAAAATACCATCAAGACATGTAGGGCAAACATCTTCATCTGCAGAAGAAGTTTGTATATAAATTAGACCATGTCCAATTTTTGTAGCTAATGCCTTCTCTGAGGACTCAGAATTGCCAAGCTTCAACTCTTCTGCAGAATCAACTCCATTCCATTTATTCCCAGTACCCAATGGTTCCATACCAGAACCACTTGTATTTCTTCTCATTGGTTGTGAATCTTCTTGAAAATGAGTCATTGACTTATCACGCCTAGAGAACAAACCACCACGTTGCAAACGGGAGTATCTCTGATCATCATCATTAGGCAATGGTCTAGAGACAGGGTGGTGTGTATCATTAAAAGAAGTATCTGGTAGCACCATGCCAAGTCCTGTGGATGCCAAAGTACCTCCCTGGATTGATGATGGCACTGGCCTGCCATCAATTCTGTGAAACACTGCGCCATACTGCAAGGGAATGACAGTAAGGCAGGTGGGAAAATCAGGGTATTCAGCTAATGCAGAAACAGATGGTGCAGGCTCTACCTCATCCTATCATAATGCTAAACCTTTCAATTTTCAAATGATGGCACTAAACGCCACATAAGATAATATATATTTGGACATCCAATGAATAGTCTATCCGCCCATATGTCAATGATTATATAAATGACCATATGCTAAAAGAAGCAAATTTGTTTTTCATAGACACTCAAAAGAATGATGGTATTTCAGGAATTCCTCCAAAGCTCATTTCTATCATACCAGGTTCTCCAGATGTCTCAATAACCCATGTTACAATGGGCAAAGCTTGCAGCAACCACTTGAAGCCTAAGGTCTCGCACTATTAGGATTGTTGTGCTGATCTTGCTTTGACACAATAATAATTTCAAGAACCTAGATGAAAAGAAATTCCATGACAGTGTCCCCACATTTTTAAAACCTTTTAACCATCTGTAAAATATAGTATTGCTTTTAAGTGATAAAGGAAAAACCTCTTTGAAAAACAATTAATCATTGCCTATATTTCCATACAGACAACATGGTTCTCTTGGCTAGCCAAACCATTTGCTCTTACATTTAGTCCACCAAACAAAACCAGGTTATGACAAGGCAACAAAGCAAGTTTATACGTACAAATACATAATGCATTTTCGTATACCAACATTTTGTTGAGCTCAACACTAGACCTACTCCTTAAATTAAGCTACAGCAGAAAGATAGGTTGATCTCCAAGACACCGAGTTATATCCACAGCATCGCACTGGTCTGAAATACTTTGGCAGGACACGGATGCACGTTACCATATGCCAAGTACGAAAAATATCCCAAACTCTTTTTATCGCTTTTTGTATAGTCAAGACTGCCTTTCGATTGGTACACCCAACTCTGACCTGATAAACATACTCGTTTTCAACATTATGGTGGCACAAATATACCAATTAACACCTCAAGGAAACCAGGGTGCTACACTGACACCCTATACTAGCTCATGTTTTGGCTGCAAACGACACTCTCAGCATACACTAACAAACTTAAAGAAGGCAGTGGTAACACTTAATACTCTGTGCGTTGAGGACATTATTCTCAATTAGTGAGGGTGAAAGAAAGAACTAAAAATGTTCAACAGTCTGGAGGCTGAATTAGTTAACAGTTCAAAATAATTTTAATGAGGATGATAACTCACCTAGTAAGCATCTTGAGCAGGAATAACAAGCTGGTGGTGCCCCATCTTACGAACATCATTGTCATAATTCCAATTTAACAGGTGAGAGCATCTAGATAAACACAATCATCTTGATGCAGGTATATATGTTTAGATTTTGTTGCCACATCACTGCTAAGGGAGGGTTGGCTCCTTTTTCCAGAGCATAAAGCACAAACCTTCCCTCAACGCCTCCCCTTGGCACCACTCTTTCCTAGGCAACTCACATTTGCTCCATGCTCCTCTTCAGCCTAAGTGCCTCGCTTAGATGCCACGCGCTTTGCCTCCCTTGCCTTGGCTCCCCACACTCTGCTTGCCTCAAGAACCTCACCCTCACCTCGCCTAGCCACCAATCAACTTCAGAATGAAACCCGCCCAAGCCAAGAGCATGGCTTCTGACTACCCGCAATCCACAGATGCATGGGACACCCAAGCATGCACATGATCCAGAGATTTGTGGATTGACAGCAAGAGCTGAGAAATCGTCAACGTTGCGAAGCTCACCACCCTCAAAATGACTCCACTTTAATTAGTCTTTGAAAAGAGAGTGAAACCACTACAAGAAGGTCAGACTTTGCCCAAGACATGTAATACCTAATAAGAGGTATAATACCTATGCACTGCTTTCTTCAACTCCTTGATACGATACACAAAGTCCAACCATTGGTGCATTTCAGCCATGGGGGATGAGTCCCTCAGCATTAGACATCATGCATGGGTCAAACCTCTAATAAAATGAGGTTTCCACCGTCGGCAAGCTCAGAGGCATCTCTCCCAATGCCACTCTCCCTCTCTACTCTAAAGTAATTTTCCCTCTCTCCACTTCCAATGGTATAATGTAATCTCAATGACTATATCTCTCAGAAGTCCTATGGTTTGCCAACTCACCAACGACCATCCACACTTAGACGTGTCCTCGTTAAAGTTTAGAACATCAAGTTTAGAATCGTTGTCAACCTCAGTCAATTGTGACTCTTCTACCCAGTATTGGTGCACAAAAATTTGTGATAAATGAGCACCTGAAATTCTCAAATCAATAGCCTCTTCATCTTCCTTTTCTTGCAACAAGATGGCGGTCACTTCTCTAAGGTAGCTTGCATGTGTACTAGATTGTCGCTTCAGACCAGTTGGTTTTTATGTATTGCTTACAAAGTATGATGCATAGCATCAAATTTGGAGGCCAACTAGACATTGGTAACCATGGTTAGGCTAGGCCATTAGGTGCAATGTAGAGAATATGTTTAATTAGGCTGGTTTAGTTGATTGGGCTAGATTTTGTTGGGCTAGTTAAGGGTTGTGCCGGGTGGGCTGAGCTTAGTGTGGGTTAAGAATAATGAGTTGAACTGTTTTTTTTTTCTTTACCCCTGGGTTATTTTGGGCTGGGTGTAAAGAAGAAAAAAGTTAATGAGTTGTTTTTGTTTGGGATAGGCTATGTGGGAAAAAATGAAAGGATGGATCGTGTTGGGATTGGGTAGGGTTTGGGTTTAGTTCGCTGCTGGCACAAAGATGGGTTGGGTCTGGATCGGGTTGGAACAAATCTAGATCTTCTCTTTTTCGCAACTTACGCGCGAGGCATGTGCTCCTAGGGTTTGTCTGAGATGTCCTGATGGTGACGGCGAAAGGTGGCGATGAATCACAAGGGAGAAGCAGGGTTAGGGCATCAGGGGTTAGGGTTTCAGCGATGAGGGCTTAGGATTTCGACCGGGGGCGCAAAGATGGAAGGGGGAGGAAAAGGGGCAGCTAGGCGATGGCAGGTGGTGTCAGTGGCGGCACTAGAGATCATCGGCGCCGATAGTGGCGATGGTGAGGGAGGGAAAAGTTTTCTAGGGTTTCAACAAAAGGGGAGGAGGCTAGGTCGGTAACAGCAAAGGCGATGGCGACGAGGTCTAGGGTTTCGATGAGAAAGAAGGAGAGGGCGACGGTTAGGGTTTTGTACAGAGGTAAGGGTATGAGGTGTCAACGGCAGTAGTGACAACGATTTGTGGTGGCGGAGCCAAATGTGGCAATGGCGTCCGCGTCGGCTGTCGGAGCAAGTGGTGGCGGCGACGAGACTGCTAGAAGCTGTGATGTCCGTCGCGAGAAGGAAGTAGGAGCTTCTTCGGCTACAGATGGAATCAAAGAAGAAAGAGATATGGAATCCCAAACCTAAACTCTGATATTAATTGATGCAACACATGGAGGGAATGAGAATGGTGAAAGGTAGCACACAAGGATCGAAACCTTAAGACAAGGACAAAGCCTTAAAACTCGACTTCTTATTAATTCAAATTTTTATTAATTTAAATCTGATTAATAAAACCCTAATCTAAAAGAAAATTAAAATTCTAAGAAAATAAAAATGAAATCTTAAGCTAGAATCCAAAACGAAAAATAAATAAAAATAATTTTTTTTATAAATATATCTAAAATCTTATACTAAGGAAATAAAAATAAAATCCTAATTAATAAAATAAAATTAAATATTAAATAATAAAATTGTAAGTGGCTATTTGCATTCCACATCACAATTTATCTTTCTTTTTAAAAAAAATGCCAAAATTCAATTTTATTATTTATTGTGAAAATAAGAAATATGGTGCATAATTCGTTATCATTAGGTGATTAGAGTGTTCAATAAGAACAATAAAAACTCGCCAGATTCTTAATTCTTATTTCTTATTCCTCTTGTACGTGAAAAATGTCAAAATACATCTCTTAGGGTTGTTTAATACCAAAAGAACACTTGGAAAAAATTATTTACTCTATTTGGTGATGATGGATAGTTTAATATGATGTGTTGGATCACTTGGACTAAACAATGCCACAAAAGTTTTAAAACTTTTTTGTATAGGCAAGAAGTAAACAAGTCACACTTTAAAGAGTTTAATATTTAAAGTTTAAAAAAAAAAGTTCTCACCTATTTTCTTTTTTTATTCTACTCTCTTTTAAGATTTTTTGTTATGATTTTTAAGGAATTTTATTTTTGATCCACCACTCTTCAAGATTTGACAACTAGTAAGTGAACTCCTCACAGATTGCTAGATTACATACCACCTCACATGCTTCACATCGTGCAATTTACAAATAAATAAAGGCCTCAACCTTTCTTGACATAATAGAATCCCAAAAGGTAAATGCATCAATTTCTATCAAACCACCAATACAAAATGTGCATGGCAATTGAAGCAATAAATTTGGTAGTAGAGCACGTGAAACAAGATTTCCTAGTTATGTTAATACCAGTGAAGGGACATGGGCCAAAGAGCATACCCGACGGGACTTGAGGCCCATACCCGACGGGCCTCGCCAGAACCCGAGAGGGTGGAGCCCAGTAGAGACAAAGGATATGGCCGAGGTCCAAAGCCATTTGGGGCACCTCGAGATCCAAGGGAGAAAGGATCGACAAAAGGCAGTGAGTTCGGCCCACACAGGGGGGCGGTTCAAGACCGAATAGCCGGCCACCTAATACGAGCTAGAGTTATAACGGTGCATTAAATGTGATTTGACCGAGAAAGTACAACATTTAATGTGACTGAACCGTGATGGAATGAAATTTAATGCGATTTGACCGGACGCTTCCCACCCATCGAGTGCGCTGCAGTTTCGGAGGGAGCATTTAATACGCGTGTCACGACCCAAAAGATGGGCCGAGATAATAATTTTAATGGTGATGCAACCACAGAACTTGCAAAAGGTCTGTCACCGCCGCTAACGTAGTAGTGGGAGAGGCAGAGCCGTTTGACAGGGTTACGTGTCAGAGAGAACAATCACAAGATTGAAAGAGAACATCCTCTATTATAAAATGAGAGGACTCAGAAACCAAAAGGAGAGACACATGATTCCTACTGGTAAAAACTCTGAAAAATCACTGTCTTGACATTTCAATATATTCTACAAAGCTCTCTCTAACTTCACCATCGGAGTAGCCTCCGGCGAGTCGCAGCCGGCTAGTTCACGTTTGTTTGTCCTTGTAGGTATTGTTCTGTTGGCAGATTCAGTCGAACTGAGTTCAACCCATTAAACAAATCTAATTTATGGGGCACCTCCGTACAACCAATAATGGAGATAATGGATTTATGATTTCTTTAGCATTATTGGTTGCACTATTTTACCCATTGAAACAAAAAAAATGAAAGGTGATTGGATGGCAAAATGAACATTGGCATAACACTCAACCTCCTAGCACACCCATTTTTGCTGATAAAACGAAATGAAGATGACCAATAGCTATAAATGGAATCTACTAATGATGCATATAAATGGAATCCACTAGCGAAAGCAATAGTAAAGTGTGCAATCAATGACACAACGTTCATGCAGAAAGCCAAAAAAAAAAAATGTATTATGAATAGAAGCTATGAAAGACCTTACAAGAACACTGAATTTTGGAAATGAATTCTTTGACGATGGTGATCAATACAATAGTTAGGTAAGGAGTGGTGCTAATGTAAACTGCAAGCTATGAGCAGGTGTTATTAGAACTATAGGCGGTACTCGTCAGACCTTAATCACGTACGTTTAAGTGAATCACATCTAAAAAATGAAGTAAAACATATGATCAGCTCATTTTGATCTACGTAGCACAATTCAAAAAATCAAAAACAAAAAATGTATAACAGATGACCTACCCAGCTACATCTCCATGAAAAACTTTCCTATAAAAAGTTTCCATAACTGCCCTAGATAATCCTTACAACACGTTTGCAAAACGCAAATCTTACCCAAGGCAATAAGACACATCAATAACCAATAGCATCTTAAAAGTACCAAAACTTCACACCAAAGTTGTAATGATCTTATTTCAAGCAATAAAAATATTGTCTGCTTTAGATTAATCCCTCAACCCTCTCATACAGACTCTAAAGGTGGCTCCCACCACGTGACCAATACTCCGTAAGGTAGAACCCGCTCTGATACCATTTGTAACATTCTCATCCCAAACCGTAACAATGCTGTCCACTTTGAGCCAGGTTTAAAACTTCTTGTTACAAGAAATCGATGTGAAATCACTTGCATAGCCCAAAAGACTCCCTGCATAGCTGGTGTGAGATGGGATGTCGCACTAGTGACTACATCTAGAAATTTCCATGCATGCTGCATACAGATACAAGAATGTAGACACAAAAGCATGTGTAAAAGACTGTATTAGTCATCTATGTAACATGCAAAAATTGGTCATAAATATTCAATAAGATATCCAATCACAAAGAATTCTCTCCATGGGTTATTGGTAATCAACGTGTTAAGGATCAGCACCTATTCCTCTGTTACAACTACTAAAGAACATGTAAAGACAGAACTATCCAAATTCGTAAATCAAGTAAAAGAGAACATAATAGTATGAAGTATGAAAGCAATACTTCTATATCAATAGTCATTGCCTGTATGTACAAGTACACCAAGCATATGATCTACAATATTCGTGAATATGTAAAATTGGGGTGGTGGCGCCCCCAACCGCTTGAATACAGGAGTTTCATATTGCAAGATTTTGTAGCTCATGTGATTTACAGAAGCCATGAACTTAATAATACAGAACAAATAAAACAATGAAAAGATCGCCAAAAAGGGAAGGGATTCCCAGCTGAAACCTGTCTGTAGTGCTTACCCCAGAAAACAGCTGGTGGATAAAGAATCTTAAGCATAGACAGTGCCTATAGATGGAACTATTTGAATATTCTTCGAACTCATCAGCACATGGACAGCAGCAGAAAGCACCCATCTCAAAGAAACCCGAGTATTCCTGATTGGATTAGACGGGCCGGTGGCTGAACTAGTCGAAACCAATAAACCAAGGAGGATAGAATTTAGTCGAAGCACAATGTTGCGGCCAGCAATCCAAGCTATACACAGCCCCTTCTATCGAAGAATTCAGAGGAACCAACTGTTAAAACCAAAACTGAGTCCTGCAAGAAAACATCCCATTCACAACCTATACAAAAGTCATGTCATGTATGCCAAAACCTTAGGGTTTTTCAAATGAAAAAGGGAAATACGCACAATAAAACTACAAGTGCATGCTTATTGCTTGGTTAGAGTTGAGATTAGAATCTAGAAAGAAGCACATCGGACATTAAGGGGACTAGAAGAGAGTATGTTTACATTTCTGTCTATCTCCGGCCAAGTGGTAAGCAAGAAGCTTCCATCGTCTGATTTTGGGCGAAGTCTCCACAAATATAATATGTCTATGCGAGAGCGCAACCAAAGCGTTGATGGAGTTGCAAGAAATTAACTTTTCTTCTTGTATTTGTTTGGTGAGAGATGTGGGCCACCGATTTTAAGGAAATCCGAACCTGCCTCCTGCCTCCTGCCTCCTGCCTGGTCGATGTACGCAGCGTGGTGCGCACCGCGCCCCGGTGGACCCCTTTTTAACCATTGACTTGACTGACCTACGAGTAATTATTGGTGCTCCCGGAGACTCTCTCTCTCCCTCCAATAAATTATAATTACACATTATTCTGTATTTACGGTCAATCTCATTCCATTTATTCTGTAAAATATTTTTTTATTTTTTTATTTTTTTATTTTTATAACACTTAAATTTAAAAATTAATTTTCTATTAACATTTAAACAAAAAATAATATTTTCACACTTACACCTCATATTTTTTATTTTTTATTTATTTAATTATAAAATTTTATTTAAAAATTTTTAATTAAAAAATAAAAAATTACTAAATACAAAAATAAGTAAAATAAA
>JAOTRH010000024.1:249915-278799 GCA_034768845.1 Heliamphora exappendiculata | reverse complement strand
GTCATCTCGCGTTTGAGGGGGAATGTTGGAATATTAGATTGATTAGAATATTAGATTGATTAGATTGATTTTATTCTCATTTGATTCCCTTTATTGTTTATCTCTATTCGCCTATAAATAGGTCATATATTGTATAGTTTCTATACACAAAAAATATAGAGTTATTTTCTCTTCTCAATTTCTTCACCTACCATTCGACTACCTGCTTGACCCGCCAAGCTAAAGTCTGTCCTAAGCCCAGGCCTCGGGCTGGGCGGATGAGCCCAAATAGTGTTTACTACGAGAAGAAAAAAAACTTATGCCAACTAAATTTTAGTCTGCAATACTTTTGGTGTCCAATAAAATTCATCGCCAATGGTTTTTGTTAGACAAAAGATTATTTTTGGCGACCAAAAACTTTAGTTGACCAAAGGTTTCAATTTTTTAGAAGCTTTTTCCGACCAAAAGTTTGGTCGCCGAAAGTTGATTTTTGGGAACTAAACCTTTGGTCGGCGAAAAGATTCATTTTTTCTAGAGTTTTTGCCGACCAAACATTTTGGTCGGAAAAAAATATTTTTTACAAAAAGATATTTTATTACAATGCATTTTTCACTTCATTCAGATGAACTTGTAACCTGTAATTTTGACATTAAAATATTAATTAATATTTATTCACTAATACAAAAAAGAATCACAAATTAGTACAAATCGTTATTACTTCACAAAATAATATCTGACATGTCCACATATAAACTTATAACTTGTGATTCTTATATTCAAATTGATAATTAATACTTATACATCAAGTATTAATTATATAAACTCAAAAACTCAATTAACCACTTTCCTTCACACTTTCATGCTCCAACAATAAGCTTAAGATACTGGCTTCATGGAAATGAAAACAAATATGCATAAATTAATTGTCATTTCACTAAATGCAATCTTTAAAAATGGAGCCTAGTGAGAATAAAAATTAACTGAGTATTCCAACAAAATTCACCTTCACGAAGCAAAGCATGTTGTGCTTGCAAACCAGTACTTGAAAATTAATATGTAGTGCATAAGCACGAAAAGGAATCAAATGCTTGTGAAATCCAGTATGCAGTGCGAACTGTTTTTTTATTTTAAGTTAATTTACTAGCAACTAAAAAATCCAAAAGCTTAGGTCTCGTTTGGTTCTATTTTCGAAACTCAGTTTTCGGAGCAATTTAGTTCAAAATTTAAAAACATACGTTAAGTAGAATTTTCCAGAAAAAATTCTCAAAAATCCAAGTGCAAAGAGTTAAAAAAATGGACTGATTATGATAACTACAAAAATATGTTTTTTAGAATTTTCGATCTCGCCACCATGCTAGGGTTTCAAGTTTCGTCGCCACCGTCGTCGAGTCTCACCACCACTGCCGTTGTCGTCGTCGTCAAGTCTCGCCGTCGTCATCGTCCTCTCGCCGTCTTCGTCGTCCTCTCGTGGGCCACTCAACGTCGTTCTGTTCGTGGATCGCGCGTTGGGCCTGAATCGCTCGTCGTCGGCGTCGTCCTGTGGCCGTCGGCATTTTGTCAGCTCGCATCGCAAATCGTCCCCGTCGAGCATCCACCATCATTGTCGGCCTGTCATCGTCGTCGTTGAACTATCGTCGTCACCGAGCTATCGTTGTCGCCGAGAAGCAATTTTTTGACCAAATCAAACACAGAAGACGATGATACTCGTCATCGTCGACCACAGAGAAGACTATTGATACTGGCCGCCGTCGTCGCGAGGCATTTTTCTGACAAAAGCAAACACAGATCGTCGTTATCGTCGGCATCGGCGTCGCGAATGGTTTTTTTGATACTCGCCGGCGGCAGCACGAGCTATGGTTCCTCTTAAGGCGTCGTCAGCGTTAGGGTTAGGGTTAGGGTTAGAGTTTCTAAAAGTAGTACACTAAATACAATTTTTCTTTTTAAAATATTAAAAAATAATTTTTAAATTCATTTGTTAAAAATAATTTTTAAATTACAATTTTAAAAAATGCAACCAAACGGGCCCTTAATTTTTATTTGCCAGTAAAACAATTCTTTCTGATCATGAGGAAATATCGATACTCAGAATTTTCCAGGAAAAGAATTCTAATTAAGTTTGTCTAAAAACAATTTCTAGAAACTTAGAAGCTACGTGATTGTTTGAAGTAATTGTGAGAAATAAAACTAGAAGTTAGAAGCAGCTCTAACTTTGGGAACCATCGGTGAAAAATGGGAACCTAGATCTCTTCAGTTGGAGACCTAATGTCCTTGATGAAATCAAATTCGTTAGATAGCAGTGGAAGTGAGACGGTCAAATATGGCCGGAGAAGTAAAAAATCAATAGAGCGCTGCAGGGAGAGAGGAGGTACCTGCATTTTTAAATTCTAAATATTAGAGAATTTGAAAGGCCATGCTAAAAAAATGTGATACTGTCCACTTCTGCTCTTCATTTTCCCCTTTATTAGATAATAGGAAAGATGCAATCCTTCAAATACTGGTGCACTTATGAGGCAACAAATAGATACTGTGTGAATTTCTAAGCCTGTTATTTTTTGGACCTTCACTTAGTTTTTGAACCTACTCTTTAGAAGAAAAAAAAACTTGAGTATTTGTTTGAAAACAGTGTACCTATGGTGCACTACGGCAATAAGAAACTAAAATAATTGAAAGATAACAACAATGTTTTGCCCATGCTGACATGCTATTTCCTTCTAGCTGCATAAGTTTAGAGTCTCACAAAAATCATGTCTCGCCTTCAGCACCAAGCCCACATTCGGTAACTTAGAAATTAAATTTTCAAAAGTAAACAAATATCCACCAAGTATTGAAGGAGTTTTGTGTTGATTTGGCTGCTGCTCTATTTTTATTTTGGTGGCCGTTGTTTTGTCTTCTTTTGGGTTGGCTACTGCACTATTAGGATCCTTTGGGATGATTGGGTTCTCCAATAATGGTTGGAGTAGGGGATGATTGGGACAGTTTTTTCTATTTTCGGATTGCAAAATATTGAATCTTGCAAATCATTAATATTCACCGATATAATGCAATAGGCATGGGATCAAATCTTGACAAGATAAACATCCTTTCTGTTAGTGAGAAGCCGATGCAAAACTCAACAAAAGTAAAATTAATGTTAGTAGAAATTGCACTGCTGCATAACCACAAACACTTGGTGGGTGTATTTGGTGGCCGCCGAGAATCAAATTCACGCCGCTTGGCAATGGCTTGCTTGGCTCTCTAACCAGTCTCACCTTAGGGTAATAGACCAACCCGTAATATACACCAAATTATGTGCCTCAAGTATTGCATGGCATATATCTTCCCATCACTTTTCTGGCCTAAACATCATTTTTTCATCCAATTCAATTTGAGAGAAAGAAAGGGAGATGGATGAGAGATAACCCATTGAGCGAGAGAGAGAAGAGGCAACGGCATTGAACAAAGGCTGGGCGGTGGCCGCTAGGGTTAGTGGTGGCCGTCGTAGGTGGCTGTAGTCGCTAGGGTTAGCAACGATGCTGAGTGTCAGGGTTGTATACTAAAAATCATGATTTTAATTTTAGTATTTAATTTTATTTATTAATAAAATTAGTTTTTTTTTTTTAAGAATCTTAATGAACAATGCATGCATTTTATTATTTATTTAATGTTGTGCAATAGTAATTTTATTCTACATAGTATTTAATCTAGTGTATAGAGTTCGACTTACGCACAGAATACTAGATTATTTGTTCTTGTAGAATATAAGTTTATGGTTCACAGTCTTAGATGAAATTGAACACACCATCAGTACGATTGTAATACAATAATTTAGTAGATCTGTCTTGATTATGGAGAATGATAATTGTTATGATAATTGTTCCGACTCGTTGTGCTAGTTCATTTTGTGTGTATTGAACAGGACCACGTTGTGATAATTAATTTTATACTGATTATATAAATTAATTTATACCCCATGGTTATTATGAATGTTTATATTCTTAATCCCGAAATAATTGTTAGATACATATATTTAATACTCGTTATTTCGATTAATTAAAAAGTGCGATATTTTACGGGTTTATAATCTTGGTGAATTGAATAACAACATTAATTATATGGTTGATATTAATTACTGACGAAATTCACGTCCCGTGAACGGGATTGATAATACTCCATAAATAAATTTTATAAGTTTTGACCGAGCCAAACCATGTAGGTAGATTTTATAATTCGGCTTGTCAAATAAGTTAAGCAAAAAGTCTTAAGGATTTTTCGAAAAAGTCGATTAAATATAATTGTCAGTAATTTAATTTAATTGACGGGTATTTGTATTCTTAATGTAGGGAGAATAAATAAGTATTTAATAATAAGAACTCGAATATTTCAATTTTGAGAAGAAGTCTGAAAGTGCAATTATAATGTTTTAGTTGAATGAATTATAATTTATATTTTTATAAAATTACTTTTAGATTGAGGTAGATTTCATAATTACATTAGAAACTCACGTCTTATTTACTCCACAAGTTCATGCTGTAACCTATATATATGCAGTTATAAACTCTGATGCCATAACTCTCATATCCAATCAATTGACAAAGGGGCTAGGGTTTTCACGTTTTTTGAAAACCTAAGTTTAATCAATACGGATTTGAAGAATACAAATAACGTAACTCACACTACAATTGTATTCTTGCATTCAAGAATACAACAGAAGGTTTGTTTGGGAGAGTTGATTTCTAGTCAATTACTGCAGAAGTTTGTTGGCTAATTTTTTTTTGCTGCAAACAGAATCAAGTTAATCGGTTTTCAACATGTATAATTCTAAATTAATTTTGGGAGTTATACCAGATTTTATTTTTGATTGTTCAATATCAAAACATTTTAATTTGGAACATGTTTCGATGATTGCCTGTATAGATTGTTTTTTTTAAAATTAAAATTATAGATATAATCTTAAGATTTTAGCAGTTTTCCCAATATGGCGGTAATCACTGGGGTAGGGCATGACCACTAGGGTTGGCAACGATGCCAATGCCGACAATGTTGAATTGCTCAACAAAGAGACCACTAGGGTTGGCAACGATGCCGACAATGTTGAATTGCTCAATAAAGAAGTAAAATTTTTTTTTCACCCTTTGCTACAATAATAGAGTAATTCCCCCTTTTGTGAAAATAAATGGAAACATTAAAAGTCGTCATTTTATTTAACCAAATAATTTTAATTTTTCCTGACTAAATTATTTAGTCGCTAGATGATTATCACTTTTGCCAACCAAATTATTGGTCGCCAAATAATTAATGAATTTTTTAATGTATTAAAACCAAACTTTTGACGACCAAATTTAGTTTTGGTCGCTAAAACTCTATCTTTTGCCGACCAAAATTGATTTGGTTGCCAAAATTAGTTGGTAAAAGTGTAATTTCTTATAGTGAATTACCGGGTTTGGGTATAGGTATTGAATCCTTATAGTCCGCCTATGTAGCTCAACCAAAAAACCAGTCTATGCCCACCATAATATAAACTCATCGAAAAAATAATATGCATAGTGCCTATACATAAAATTTCTTATTTTACTGTGCCTAGCTCAATTCATCAATAGCTTCTACTGAGTTTAATTTTTTTTAATTTTTATTTTTATGTACATGTAATAGCAGTACTAATATCTTTTTATTTTATTTTATATTTTTTTAGCTATTCTCATTTACTATAATCGCTTTCATTAAATGCCACACTTCAAAAAAGAGAAAAATATACAAATAAATAAAAAAATGTGTATATTGAGAACATCTTTAAAGAGATAAGCATATACATATAAATAAATAAAAATTAATATATTTATATAACTATATATTGAACTTCTTTCTTTTTATTTGATTTTTTTTCACTGTGTATATCTTTGTTATCCTCTATAATGGGCTTTCTTGCAATGCCACATGATAGGATAGTATTAATTTTCAAATTTTGTGTAAATTTTTATTAAGTATGAACATGGTCTCATTCATCTTGCACTTTTTTTTTGTCGTGTCCAATTGTCAGCTCTTCCTTATCCTGTCTGCAAACCCACCTATGTTAAGCCCACCAAATAGGATTTGGGCTTAATTATTTTAGCACAGACTCAACTCGTTAAATTCGTCACATAAAAAAGCCCGTTGAGTAAATCTTACGGGCATACTTTTATACTAATTATGTGAGCTGGGTCAGCCCGTTTACGACCTTTAGTCTCTATATTTTAAAAAATAAATAAATAAAAAGGCTTTGGGCCTACTGTGTATTGCTCAAAGAACTCCATGCAAAGAAAGCTTTGGAATATACACTACAAGAAAAAGCATGATTGATAATAATTAATCGCGACGAATGGATTTTTTGTTGCAAAGAATGCACCAAACTCGACAACTGTTTAAAAGTTGCTGGTAAATGTCAAGTGGCCTTGTAACGCCCCAAATCTCGAAACTGTTATGATGTACATATACATTAATAGGAATTATGCTAATGAGTCAAATTATAGTTAACAAATAAATAGTACATTCATAACCATTAGATTATTCTTGATAATCACCCCAAAGTTACAAATGCAGTTATTCGACAAATGTCATCAAGTTGGATAGAAAAAGGAAAAGAAACCAACTAATACAGCTTAAGAAAATGGGAACAATGAGTTTAAAATTTTAATTATTGTCCAGCAAATCACTATGGGAACTCCTCTAGCTTAGCAAACTCTCCGTTTTTACCTATAGCATCAATGCCATGAGCCGAAACTCGAAACAAAATTATAGAAACCCTACTAAGCTAACTCAAACAACAATTTATACCATCACTCCGGAATAAGAGTTCACATAATCGTATGGCAGAATAGTAGTTTATAGGCATTAATCAGAAATTCAACAAATATTATGATGATATATGCCATGCACGTGATCAACCCGACACCCAACTACAAGAATCAATCAAACGGACTCTACACTAGAAAATTCAAGGAGTTTGAATTTATTGACAGTTGAATGCTAAGGCCATCACCTTTGCTCCTCAGTGTAAAGAAATAACTACATCACCTAGTGTCATACCACAGTTGTTTTATTCAGATCATAACAACGTGAGGTCCATGCCAGATCAGGCAAATCTGAAGTACACACCTTAAGGATCAGTAATGCCTTTGCGAGCATCAAGCCAAAGTCTGAGATAACAATTCAGGAGTTTCAAGGGGATGCACCCTACTGATCAAAGTATGACACCATTACATTCTCGTACGTTATGTTTCCGTACGCAACATGTTTCAAAAGCACGGCTTAAGATATAATATGGCTTAAGATGTAAATGACCCAACTATGACAAACATGACTCAAATGTGCAACTAACCCCGATAAGACATGCACCCAATGACCATGGCAATTGTACAATATCATGTGATGCTTAGGGTACAACTCCAATGCATCCTTACATAATCATACTATTCATGCTCTTCACAAAATGAATTTTAAATTGAAAGACTCACTTTAGGCATGATTTCATTTCCGTAGGATCTTACATATAAGTTACAATTAATTAACTCATATCAAGCACGTTCACACCTCCATAATTCCATTCAACTTACTAATATGCCTATGTTGGACCATTTTTAGCATTTTTTTCTTCTGATTTCTAGATTTAGTAACAGAGAATGCAAAATATTTTTGGTATATCCCATCATCTTAAAAAATTCTAATTTGCGGGCACAAGTTAGATCAAGGGGTCCTTTAAAACTTTTGTGAAGAATACTTTTTCGTTAATTTAACTAAAATTGGTGATTTAGGTTCCATAAGACAGAAGGTCGAATCTGTCCAAAAATAGATTCGGTAAAATTTTAGATTATTTATCAGTTAAAAAAAATTACATTTAGGGTATCAAATGAATTCTAAACGTTATAAATTTTGGATATGAGGTAGATTATGAGTTCCTCTAAATTTTTTTGGATATGAGGTAAATTATGAGTTCATCTAAATTTTTCATGAGAACGTATGTTCTAGATCTTAATAAAAATAGATGTTTTGATTTACAAAATAAGATTGGTTAAATTTGTAATAGATTATTGATTTTGACATTTCACATTAGATAGAATAAAATTTGTTTGGGGTCAAAACAACTTCATTTATTCTAAACATTGGACAAAAGTAAAATTAGAAAGTCTCCTGATATTTTTTACAAAAAATACATTTTTAAATAGTTAATAAAAATGAGTGAAAAGACCTCAAGAAGAAAGTGATACTAAATATGTTCAGAGAGACAAATTGAGTTAAACTAATTTGAAAATATGTTTGGCATGTCAAGAAGTGATCAGAATTTTTCATTTTTTGTGGTAAACTAGAAATATATGTTAATTATAACTTGTTTAACGGTTAATATGAGTAAATATTATATATAAATTTGTAATTATAAAAATATTTTTTTATTTTTGCTATTAATGAAATATGGGACTAAAATTGTAAGTTAAATATAATAAAAGCGTTATAAATTTTTTTTAAAAGAAAAGAATGTGTAAAATCTCCCCTCTCCAATTATAGGCAAATTATTAGGTATGCAAGGAATTTTACGTTTTATATAAATTGGATCGCCAAAGAATTAATTAATTCCATCTTTATAACAATTAAGTGTGTGTTTGGTTTAGTTTTTAAAAAAAATTTTAAATTAAAAAAAATAAATATAGAAAGTTGTGAAAAAATTAATTAGTTTTGCTAAACAAATGAGTTTTTTCAAAAAAGTTTTTAAGTAAAAACCGTTTTAAAAAAAAGGTAGACAAACGGAGTCTAAATAAACGGACCATAGGGTGGGGACTTGCCTCTCCATTTGGCGGCAAAATTTCCCGCCAAAAAACAAGTGCCGCCGCCCCCGGCGAGAAGAAGTAGCGTACAGGGTACAGTGGATTGGGTGGTCGTGTGCCCTAGGCTAAACCCCATTTTGCAGAGTTCGTTCCTTTTAATCCTCTCTCAAAGAAGGAAAAAACGAAAACCAAAAATTCCAGAATTGATGGCAGGGGATAGTGAGCCCGCTTCCTCTTCTTCCTCCGGCGAGCATGCTAACCTTCCGCCATCCACGCCCGATTCGCCCACCTCCGCTGGTTTCAACACCGACCAACTTCCGCCCAACACCAGCCGCACCTCTGAAAACTACTCTGACGATGACGAGGCCGCCGTTGATCCTGATATCATCCGAGATGAGCCCGAAGAAGCGGATGAGGAGGAGGAAGGAGAGGATCTTTTCAACGACAATTACATGGAGTGAGTTCTCTCTCAATTTTTTTTCTTTTACATAATCTCATCTCCTATAGGTATGCACTTAACCATATCTACATTTGATCTCTTGGGAATCGGAAAATGTAGCGATTACCGGAGGATGGCTGAGCACGACCAGTATGAATCGCTGGGGCTGGACGACTCCCTCGAAGACGAGAGGGATTTGGATCAGATCATGGCTGATCGAAGGGCTGCTGAGGTGGAGCTCGACGCCAGAGAGGGCCCCATCTTTCAGCGAAAGCTTCCCCAGCTTCTCCACGACCAAGGTAAACCACCCACAACCTCTGCTTTGATTGTGCAAACACACTCATCTTATCTATAATTTCTATAAAAAGTGTGTTTTTGTGCTTTTCTACTTCTATTTTCACCCTAATCTCTTTACCATGGTCAAGTACAAACGTATACACCTATCTTATCCCTAAAAGTGTCAAAATCAATGCTTACCAAATCTCTTTAGACCCAAATGTTTATGCCACTAGCAATTGTGAACTGATCTAATCCTCTCGTTCTTTATCATGTACGTATGTGACTGATGGTTTTTCGTCATTAAATCTTTGTGGTCTGCACAAATGAAATTAGTTTTGGTTTCTAAGTTTCTTTAACCAATCTCTTGGGACTTAATGTTGTATTGGATGCCTTTGTGCCCCCACCATTCACTATCTTTTCTTAAAGATATTTTATTCCTCGTTTTAGGTAAGTTGGTGGTTAATCTTGTGATTCTACTCGATAATTATAACCCATTTTACCTGAACTCAAGTATGGGTACTGGACTAGAAAGATGTCTAGAGGGCGGACTGACTAGTTTCCTAATTATACAATACGGGACCCGGTCAAAAGAGTACATGGGTACGGAAATATGGCATGTGTGATGCATTATATTGATACATATAAAATTTTGTGTATAGTGCTTAAAAAATATAATACATATCACATAGTTTCTAAGCAGTATGTGAATCTTTTTAACAAGGTGATTAAATTAGTGGCCTTGATATCCATTGTTGAAAGAATGATGTAGTGTGGCATCTGCTGTGAATATCTTTGCATAGTTGCATTTTTTAAAGTGAAAGATACAATATTAGGTGGTTGTGGTGTTGTAGTATCCAGCTAGAGGTATACTGCTTGACACAGATTTTGTGTCGGTAAAAGCTTTTGGATTTTCTGGTGGTCAACGTAACTGAAATAGTTCGTTGAAAGAGCAATAAAAGGATGCCTTATAAAATCATTGTCTTATCAAGCTTGCTTATACTCGCAAAGATCTTGTTTCTCTCATGCGGGAAACAGTGGCCTGGTATTATGGAATTTATTTTTGCTTGAAAATGACAAAGATTTACAGGAATATAGAGCTTAATTCCTTGGGAAATGATTCATTCCTTGTGACAGCAATGACAGTTACTTGCACTGGTCATTTGCAAATACAAGTCCAACTTGTGTGAGGTTTTCTTTTTACCGGGCAGGTAACATATATGTGAAAGAAATTACTTCTTCATAAGTGATTCATATATTTTTTTTAATTAAAAAAAAACAGAAAGGGAGGGAGGTACAAAAGTTGAAACACCATCTAAGTGGAAGACTGTTTTATGGGTGCTGGTGTTTTGAGATTCCCTCATAATCTGGGAGTCATTACCAATATCTTAAACAGGTAATGTGCAAAAGTGAGTCCCCATGCTTGCTGATCACCAAATCTGTTGCAATCCATAGTCGCAAATGGAAATTTGAATCATCCTTGGTTCCGGAGAAGACAATGATTGCAGCGTCTTGATCCTTTGAAAGAAAACTGTTGCCATATATACTTTTAGTGAGTATTTACCGTTTAGAAGGTGTGTCATTACATAATCAGTTCCCTATATGGTAAAAGAAAAGAAGGGATATGCTCTTTGTATTAACATTTTAATCTCGCAGTTCTTATCCATATAGTTGTATAAACATGCACTTTCACTTTTAAATATATGGATCAAATTAGTGTGGTAGGCATAAACCTTTTAGAGGATTGCGTGTGAATGTTGCTGGTGCCTCTTCAACATGTGAACGTCAGTTCATATGTGGATGTAATTATTATTTTTGTAATATTTTGCTTCAGCACTGTATACCAAATGTTTATTTCAGGGTATGGAAGAACAGTTCTGAAGGCATAACAATGCTAAACATTGAGATTATTTTTGTAGATACAGATGATGATAACTATAGGCCTTCGAAAAGGTCTAGAGCTGACTTTAGGCCTCCCACCACCGCAAGAAGCTTTGAGGACACTGACGCAATGCAAAGTTCACCTGGTAGATCTCAACGTGCACACTCAAGAGAGGATGTGCCTATGACTGATCAGACTGATTATGAACCCTATGAGGTGCCAACTTTTCCTGAACTCATGTCTTTTATTTGCGAAGCTCTGATGTTCAACCACATAAAGTTTTGGAATTAGATCATGGTTCCAAAATCTTAAAGTGATTGGTCTTTTGTAGGATGAAAATGATGATGAAGGCGAGTTTGAGATGTATCGCGTCCAAGGAACACTTAGGGAGTGGGTTACTAGGGATGAAGTTCGCCGCTTTATTGCCAAGAAATTCAAGGAGTTCTTGCTTACATATCACAAATCAAATAATGATGAAGATATTCTGTATTTACGGCAGATAAATGAGATAGTGTTAGGTAAATATCTCAATTTGGGAATGGATGACTTTCTTGTTACTTTTAGTGTTTTCTAGATAATTCATGTCACTCACTCACCGAGTTTTATTAATCTTGTGTTTTATTTTTGTTGTCTCACTCTGATCTCCAGCTAATAAGTGCAGTCTGGAGATTGATTACAAACAGTTCATCTACGTCCATCCCAATATTGCAATCTGGTTGGCTGATGCACCTCAGTCCGTCCTTGAGGTTATGGAAGAAGTTGCTAAAAATGTTGTCTTCGAATTACACCCAAAGTACAAACAAATCCATCAAAAGATCTATGTCCGCATCACCAACTTACCTGTTTATGATCAGATACGCAATATAAGGTAATGTGGAAGATCCACTAGTAACTGCTAGTCAAGATCCAACATGCTATCTAAAACTTAAATTCCTTGCCTTGGTGCTGTTCAGGCAGATCCACTTGAACACTATGATTCGTATAGGGGGAGTTGTGACTCGACGGTCAGGAGTATTTCCCCAGTTGCAACAAGTAAAGTATGATTGCAACAAATGCGGCATGATTCTTGGACCATTTTTCCAGAACTCGTATTCAGAGGTCAAGGTTGGTTCTTGCCCAGAATGCCAGTCTAAAGGACCATTTACTGTCAATATTGAGCAGGTAAATTCTCTCATATGCTAAATAGTGGAGGGTGCCGTGGGGCAGACTTAGGAACTTAATATCTGAATATCTTTTCTTTCCTTGCTGCAGACAATATACAGGAATTATCAGAAACTTACTCTCCAAGAAAGCCCAGGAATTGTGCCTGCAGGTCGACTTCCAAGATACAAAGAAGTGATACTCTTGAACGATCTAATTGACTGTGCTCGCCCTGGGGAGGAGATTGTAAAGCTCTCACATTGGTTTAAAAATGTTTTTTTTGGAATTCGAATTAGTGATTGTTTTCTGATTTGCTCTCCCTTGTTCTTTCTATTCTTTTCAGGAGGTCACTGGCATTTACACGAACAACTTTGACTTATCTTTGAATACAAAGAATGGATTTCCTGTATTTGCCACAGTGGTTGAGGCAAACTATGTCACGAAGAAGCAAGACCTGTTTTCAGCTTACAAACTTACAGAGGAAGACAAAGAAGAAATTGAGAAGTTAGCTAAGGATCCCAATATTGGAGAAAAGGTGTCTTAGCCAATATCTTTACGACTATCTCATTGTTTTATTGCCGTGACATCTATTCTGAGTTGCTTTTTCAAAATATCCAGTTCTATAAAATGCCAGAAAACATAATTTTGCATTGACATATACTTATGGCCAAATCTCAGATTGTCAAGTCAATTGCCCCATCAATCTATGGCCATGAGGATATAAAAACTGCAATAGCTCTTGCGATGTTTGGAGGTCAAGAGAAAAACGTTGAAGGGAAACATAGATTGCGAGGGGACATAAATGTGCTCCTGCTTGGTGATCCAGGAACTGCCAAATCGCAGTTTCTCAAGTAAGAGATACCATAGTTTGTATCTGAAGTGACTTGGTTGTTTAATGGTGATTGAGCTTTTGATTGTTTGACTTTCTCTAAGATATGTTGAAAAGACTGGCCATAGGGCTGTCTATACAACTGGGAAAGGAGCTTCCGCTGTAGGACTGACTGCAGCAGTGCACAAGGACCCAGTCACACGAGAGTGGACACTTGAAGGAGGAGCCCTTGTGCTTGCGGATAAAGGGATTTGCCTTATTGATGAATTTGACAAGATGAATGACCAGGACAGGTCAGTAAATGCATCATATGCTGTTGTGTGTTTAGCCTCTAAAACATTTGCAGTTGATTGTGGAAATTAATATTTTTTTATCAGGGTAAGTATCCATGAAGCAATGGAGCAGCAAAGTATTAGCATATCAAAGGCTGGGATTGTCACTTCTCTCCAAGCTCGGTGCGCTGTCATTGCTGCTGCAAATCCTATTGGTGGAAGGTATGCAAAGCATGTAAGATAATAATCATATTTGACGAGTTAAGAATTATTGTAAGGCAGTTTGCAATACCTTTGTGGCTTAGTATTTGGTGTCTGACGATTATCGTAGAAAATGCCAACTTATTGAGAGAGAGAGAGAGAGAGAGAGAGCTCTATACCCAATTTCATCACTGTGTTGTCTTGAGAGAGAGAGAGAGAGAGAGAGAGAGCTCTATACCCAATTTCATCACTGTGTTGTCTTTTGTTTTTTTTTCTATTCCTTTTTTTATTTGTCATCTCTTTCACGTAGATCTGAATTTCTTTTCCAGGTATGATTCCTCAAAGACTCTCTCACAGAATGTTGAATTAACAGATCCAATTATTTCACGTTTTGACATCCTTTGTGTTGTGAAGGTTATTTTTCTCTACCAATAACTTTATTCCAAAACTCATTTTCATGAAACACGTTTAATAGAAGGAATTTGGTTGTGCCAGGATGTTGTTGACTCAGTCAAGGATGAGATGCTTGCAAAGTTTGTTGTTGATAGCCATTTCAAGTCTCAAGCCAAAGGTGCTAACATAGATGATAAATCCACAAGCAATTCACAGGAAGAAATTGAAGCCCCTGCACTGCCAGCTGATACTGAGGTCCATACTAGGGCTATCTTACCTCAGTACCTGATCTTGTTGCTTTGGATATCCTTGAATTTCTGTCTATATATTTATTTTCATGATGTTTATCTTCACAGATACTCCCTCAAGATTTGCTGAAGAAGTACATAACTTATGCCAAGTTAAACATATTTCCAAGGTTGCATGATGCTGACTTGAACAAGCTCACGCAAGTTTATGCTGAACTACGGAGAGAATCTTCGGTTAGATTCTCCTACTTGGCTAGTTCTTCCTAATGTTTCTTGAGCTATTAGTGATTTCACGTGTTCATCATCTCATCATACATGCCTCAATCTCTATGCATTTTTGTAGCATGGACAGGGAGTTCCCATTGCTGTGAGGCACATAGAATCAATGATTCGGATGTCTGAAGCACATGCAAAAATGCACCTCAGACAGCATGTTACTCAAGCAGATGTGGACATGGCAATTCGTGTCCTGCTTGATTCGTTCATTTCAACTCAGAAATTTGGTGTTCAGAAAGCTTTGCAAAAGGTACGAGTAGATCTAGCACTTTATGTCATGGCCTCGTGGGAATGCAGGGATCCAGGAGCCACACTAATCATCCAATACTGTACCAAAGCTTCTGAGTTTCTCAGTGGCCACACTTTGTGGTGTTAAATCCCACTTCCAGGGTTCAAGTTATGGTGTTTTTTCTTCATAATAAAAGAGTAAGATTTCTGGAAGCCTACGCCCATGACTTTGTGTCAACGCATTCAAGCCAAGTCAAATTGGATGTTATATCTGGCTTTGAAGCTAAACTCAGAAGCAATTGCTGTGTTAAGTTGCTTAAAGTAATTTGGATGCTTTGTCCAACTACTAACTATTCGGAGCTAAAATTTTTTTCTTCATTCTGTGGAGTTACCTGGGTCAAAATTAAGCTATCATTCTGTGTAAGATTAATACCTCTGTAGATTCATTATTATATGTATACCTGGAACTTTTAAAATTGTGGACTTCATGTAACTCAAAGAATAATCTGAAGATTTTTATCTAAACCTTGCTAGTTCTCCAATAGTTGTTTTTGGTGAGGATGGGTTGAATATAGATTTGTGGATTCTTTTCTTGATGCAGAGCTTTAAGAAATATATGACTTTCAAGAAGGACTTCAATGAATTGATTCTCCATCTCCTTAGAGGGATTGTGAAGGATGCATTACACTTCGAAGAAATTGTGTCTGGCTCTACTTCATCTCTTACCCATATTGATGTGAAAGTGGAGGAGTTGCAGAGCAAGGTACCTCAAATTTGTGTTTAACTTGTTACTTTTCTACAAGTATATTTTGTGATGCATATGTTAGTTATTAAGACATTAAAAATATGCAAAGAGAGTGCCACCTATTTATACAAATATGGAATAAGAGCTAGTTCCCTATGCATCATCAAAATACACTGAACTAAATCCAAAAGCTACCAAAAATATATGTGCTTTCGATGCCAAGCTTGATAACAAACTCGAAATCTACTATAATAGGTGGATTGGTGCCTTGGAAATACAAACCTGTCAAAAGATGGACAGTTTTGTTTCCCCCACAAGCACCAAATCGAAAGCATGAAAGGAGCTGGCATGCTTGGAGGGACTAAAGCCTTTAAAATGTTGCTCTATTGCTTTCAACTTACCCAGCGCACGACATAGACTTGTGTTGATGGTATCTTTCCTTGCAGGCTCAGGATTATGAGATCAATGACTTGAAACCGTTCTTCTCCAGTACCCTATTCTCTAGAGCCAACTTTCAGTTGGATGAAGAAAGAGGAGTGATACGGCATCGCCTGGTAAATTAGGGAGGACAACAGTTATCAGAATTTTATGGTGGTGAAGTCTTGTTTATTGTAGCTACATTGTGGGTTTGAATCTTCAGTTGAATATCATTTGGGTGGGTTTTCTCGTTAATAATGCTTTTCTCATCAATAAACTCTGAATTGGAGGACGAAAGAATTATAATTATAGGGTCTACTTGGTCTCTTTACTTCTCTAGTTCATTTTTATGATATTTGTGAAAAGGAATGCACGATAATAGATCTTTTCTTTAGTTAAAAACAAGAGGAAAAGGCTAGTTAATAGAGTTTTTGAACAAAGTATAGTTTTGTTTAAAGACATGCTCCATCTGTGGTTCTTCTGAATTATTTCTCAATGTGGGACTGACTATTCATGTCATAAGCAAAAGTTAATATGTGATAATTGGCTCCACAATTTTTTCCTTATTTCTATCTCTGACTACTCTTATTCATAGTCTATGTTAATTGTAAGAACAGCATTTTTTAGAAGATTTCCCTGTGGAAATGATTATGTGATGGACCACGGCATTATATATTAAAAAAATACGATTAGCAGAAAATTATTTGCTTCAATGCCGTTTATTTAGAATAGAATGATGTGGTTGGTTGGTTATGGTTTATTCATTTAATAAAAAACAGTATATATTTGAAAATTGATTTATAAATACTCGTTGCACAAGTAATGATAATTTCTTCAATATTTTTATATTTTAACTATGAGTTTTAACTTAGCTTGGTTTTCTTATTTAATCTTGTGATGTACAGGTTTTAGTAACATTTAGAATTTTGGTATATTTTAAGTAATTTTATTTGTAGGGATATATTAAGACTTTAAAGTTTTGTACGTGTCTTCAGCAGCCCCTTAAGTTTTGAATTTTTTAGATTATTATAATATTATTCTTAATTTTGTAAAGATTATGCAGGTTTCTCTTTAAAAATTTTATTGAAAATTTTAAAATTATATAGGTTCGGCTCCATAAATTTTTTTAAAAAAATTTAATATCCAATTCTTAAAAAATATTAAAACTATTTTCACTTTTTGTTTTTTTACTTATTAATTAAAAAAAAAGTATTAAAAGTATTCTTACTCAATTTTAAGTTATCCTTAGGTTTTGAATTTTTTAAATTATTATAGCAGTATTATTATTAATTTTGTAAAGATTATATATGTTTGCTTTTTTAAGGTTTTTTTTTGAAAATCTAAAAATTATATAAATTCGCCTCAATAAGATTTTTTTTAAAAATTTAATACTCAGTCCTTAAAAAATATTAAAACTATTTTCACTTTTGTTTCTTTACTTATTAATTAAAAAAAAAAAGTATTAAGAGTATTCTTACTCAATTTTAAGTTATTGAAAATAAAACTAATTAATTAATTAACCATGATCCAAATAAGTCACAATCAAAAAATTAAAAATCCAATTCCGAAGCATTAAAAACAGATTCACCTCTCATCTTAGTAAATCCTAAGTTATCGAGAAAAGAAATCAACTAATTAATTAATCATGATCCAAACAAGTCACAACTTTCATTTCATTTGAAAAGTTAAAAAACAAATTCACTTAGTCTTCCAAATCTTAAAACTGAAAATTGAAAGCCCTAATATCACTGGCGCAAAACAGACTAAGTAGTCGCCTGTCGACGCTCACGGGCCCACGGCCCATGGCGCACCGGTCTCACCACCGCGGCTCGCGGCGCTCACCAAAACAGTCAATGTTCACTCTCACGGCGCATTATAATTCTGTAATGCCCATGGCGCACCGGTCTCACCATCCTCCTCCATCGCTCTCTCTCTCGGTCTTTGTCTCTCTTTAGTCTCTCCCCTTCATCATCATGTGCTGTGAAAATTAGAGCTATTTTCGTATTTAAAATATTGAAAATTAAATTTTTTTTGGGCTATTTGTGTATTTGAAATACTAAAAGTTAGGACTTTTTACGGTTATTTGCGTATTTGATTAATTGGTGAAATTAAATTTGGTTCGGAAAAAAATCAAATGGGCACTTTGAAATGAGCTGGAGATACTCGCTGAGGTTCTCACTTGGGATCTATTTTCAGTTTAATAAAAATGTTCAGTGCAACTTGCTCAGTTTTAAGTAATATCATTAATGATGGAGCCACATCCACCCAACGTGCAGATTCAAATGGAGACTATGACGCAATTACATCTTTTGAGTTTGTATTTATCTTACATTTGCTGAAAGATATTATGAAGATTACAGATGATCTTTGTTAAGTTTTGCAACGCAAATTTCAAAATATATTAAATGTAATGCATCTAATTTCTACGACAAAGCACTTTTGAAAAAATATAGAGTAAATGGATGATTTTCTTTATTAGAGAAAGTTAAACTAATTTGTAAAAACCTTGAGGTAGATATTCATGATATGAGTGCTCGTTACACATTTGGTAGAGGTCGTGCTCGTAGAGGTCACATTACCTTTGAGTATCATTTTTGGGTGAATATTTTTATAGTCACGTGTGATATTCAATTGCAGGAATTGAATAGCCAATTTAAAAAAATGTGATAGAATTGCTTGTTCTTAGTTTTGTTTTAGATCCTTAGGATGGCTATAGATATTTTAATATTGAAGATATTTGCAAGTTTGCGGATAAATGTTATCCAGACTACTGCATAGATCAAGAAAAATTGCATTTAAAATTCCAGTTACAAAATTATGGGTTTAATATTCTCAATCACGTAGAATTCAAAAATTTGCTAATAATTTATGAGTTGTGCTAAGTATTAATGAAAATAAGCAATTCGATTATTTATTCACTTGTTGATAGATTGTTTCGTCTTGTTCTAACTTTACCGATTTCTACGGCAACAACAGAACGCGTATTTTTATCCATGAAGATTGTAAATACTAGATTCCGCAATATAATAGAGGATGATTTTTTAGCTAGTTATTTGCTCACCTACACTGAGAAAGACATTGCTCGAGGGTTTGATATTGATTCAATTATAAATGTATTTTATATAATGAAAGCGCATCGAACACAACTTTTGTAAATAGATAGAACAATAGTTTCTATCTTTTGTTTTTTTTGAAATGGATGTAAATGAAGAAGAATATATTAAAGAGTAATATTTACACAATTTGTGTTGTTTGAAGTTGATATCGCTATTTAAATGTTTATTTTGAATTCTTCATTATATTATTATATTATCATTTGCTACTCCAATATAAAAATTCTGCGTTCATCCTTGACCACAACCATCACTTCTATAACCACTAACATCATTTATTATTAAAATCGCAACTAAACACAAGAAATGGTAAAAAGTTATTCAATTACCAGGTCATTTCATATTGGCAATGAAACAATAGAACGAGATTAAACATTTCTTTCCATCCCATGCTTTATCCGTTCTCATATTCATTCCATTTCGACGTCATTCTATTACATTCTTGCCAAACAAATAGTAAAAAGTGTTGGAATAATATATCAATATGCCACAACAATGAAATTTTGTTATGAAAAGTATCATAACAATAAGTAGGATTTAGGGCACATTTGGATCACATTACAAAGGGGTGCAAGATTGGACTATAAAACATTGGATCCTTGTAGAGATCCTAATTTGATCAAGCTTTATCTTATGTTTATTTGGGTGTCTCCAATGATGAAAAGTAAGGTAGATGGTACTAGAAAACCTTCGATTGATCACTAAAGTAAGAAATCGACTGACAAATCGCAAAACACCCTTGAAAACCCCAAGCCGCAAACTTCAATCCCTACAGTTGCCACTTCAAAAGCCCTAATAATTTTACAATCGCTAGATTGCTCATTGCGGTTGTGCCCTTTAATTGCACGACCGCACAGTTTTAATTCATTTGCCTTAATTTGCTTGCGATTGCAACATTCGTTCTTTGGGACCGTAAACTCCGATGCTTGACAATGGAACATTCTATTCCAGTTACGTGTCAGCATGACAGAGGCCATTGTGAGTGCCTCATTCCCTATAAATTTGGACCCTCTAGGTCATTTTTAAGGAGAGGAGAGAGAGAGAAAAAGAATCCTGAAACTCTACTAAATTTCGCATTCACCTGATCTTTATACCCATCAGTACATTTTCAATTTCGATTCCCATTACTATTTTTTATTATTTAGACGAGTTATGATATCCTTGGTGATCGAGAGACAAGCCGTTGAATTCTTAGGTATTGTAGGTCATATCAGCATTTTTCTTTCTATCCCTTCTATCTCACGTGGGAAGGCATAGAGTAGGTCGTCGTTATGTGGCATTTCTTTATAGCATAAATTTCTAATAAAAATTATATTTAGAATTATGTCTTAACATTCTTTTATGAAAAAATAATTTTCAAAATATTCAAAATAATGCTGCGCACATAACATACTTGCACCCAACTCACTGTAGTTAGAAAATCAGTAAACAGTTCCACTGGTACATTGCGGTTGCAACCTTCAACGTAGCGACCGCTAACTTTGGCACTGACAAGTGCGCAACCGCAAAATTGTTATTTGCAACAATAAGCTTTGTTTAATTTCAATAGTATATTTACACATTTTTTAGTATTATGTAAACCCCAATATGATTAGTTAGTCTGAGTTTTGACATGATTAGTTAATTCAACAGCTTATTTGACTTCTATTTCATGTTTAAACTTGATTTCTTTTTCATTAATATGTTAATATGATATGGTATAAGTATTTTTACTATTTGATAGATAGTATTTTTGCTTAAATTTCTCATTTGCATTTTTCATGTATCCTTGCATTTTTACTTTATTTTTTTTGCCAAATGCTTAGCCTACATGATACTTTGGTCAATTTACTATCTTATGGCTATGTTGGGGAAACAAGCAAGCCTTCTAGCTACACGCTTCTTTAGGTGTGAAAAAAAGAGTTGTTGCATACTATTTAACCACTGTCTTGCATTAATATTTGGCATGAGAGGTATATTCTTAACTCTATTCAAAAGGTATACTAAATGTGGACCTACCGCTCTTTGTTACTATAGCCACTTATAACTTTTCTGTTTAGGATCAAAACCTGTAAGATTATGTGTTTATCATTTTTTATTATTTTGAGTGAATAATGTGTTTCCTTTCGTTATGCTCATTTTAGTATTTCTTTTTCAGAATTTTATCAACTATTATTATTCAAGATGGTTAAGCACTTGGTGTCATTCTTAAAAAGATCATTAAGAGTAAATTTATAAATATTTTCATGTTTTTGACCTTCAAAGATAAGTTTGTTATTGGTTGAATTTTCAATAACACACTTAGCATGATCAAACACAAGTTTGTAACATTTGTCACAAAGTTAGCTTATGCTAAGAAGGTTATGGTTGAATTTTCAATAACACACTTAGCATGATCAAACACAAGTTTGCAACATTTGTTACAAAGTTAGCTTATGCTAAGAAAGTTATGTTTTAAACCATCAACAAGCAAAACATTTTCAATAGAAGGGGACATTTTTTTACCAATACAGCCAATTCTTATGATTTTTCCTTTGCTATTGTCTTCAAAAGTCACAAATCCGCCATCTTTTGATTTGAGAGATGCAAACATCGATTGGTCGCCTGTCATGTGTCTTGAGTAAGCGCTATTGAGATACCACATCTCCTACTTGAATGAGGATTTAAGACATACCTGCAAGGAGAATTAAGTTTTGATTTTTGGTACCTAAATTTTCTTGGGTCTTTTGATGTTAGTTCCTTGAGTGTGTGTTTCTTTAGGAACCCAAGCATTCTTGACATAATTATTTGAAAGTTTTCTGTGTGAACAGTATGTGACAATGTGTCCATACTCATAACAGTGAAAACAAGTGGCATTGGTATGATTAGATGATGCATTGACAAAAATATTGCTTAAGAACTTTTGTTTCTTCTTTGGTTTATACCCGATTCTAGCTTTGTCAAAAATACATTTTTGCATGCTAAGAAATTTATCTAAGTTATTTTTTTTCCTTGAGTGAACTTGTAAACTATTTTTATAAGGTACTCAACCTTTTTACTTAAAACTTTGTTTTCATCCTTCAAAATAGAGACTTGTTTTGATAAAACAGATTTTTTATTTTTCAATGTTTCAATTTCAGTTGATGAGGAAAGAATTAATTTTTTCAAAATAGAATTCTTTGCACCAATTTTTCTCAACTCATCATGCAAATCTTCAAATGCACTTTGCAATACATCTAAAGAGAAATGGTTAGGAGTTGCCTCATCATCTTCTCTGGCCATGAGACGTCGCCTCGGTGTCCTTCCTTCTTGAAAAACTTTCTTCCTTATTGTTTCTTATTTCTAAGAAACTTTTTGAATTTCTTTGTAATGAGAGCTATATCTTTATTTTCATCACTTAAGGAGTCTTCCTCAGATTCTTCTTCATGAGTTGAGGACTTAAAAGCGATGCCTTTCTTCTTTTGGTTGTCTTTCTCATCGTCCATCTTGATGTTTGTCTCATGGGGCATGAGAGAACCAATGAGCTCTTTTAGACTGAGAGTGTTGAGGTCTTTAGCTTCTTGAACAGTTGTGACCTTTGCTTCCCAACTCTTTGGCATACACCTCAGAATTTTTTTTACCATTTCTGCATTAGTGTAAATCTTGCCAAGAGATTTTAGTCTATTAATAATGTCAGTGAAGCGAGTAAACGTATCAAAGATTATTTTATCATGGTTCATTTTGAATAATTCATAGTTATGCACAAGTAGCCTGATTTTTGACTCTTTCACTTGATTGGTACCCTCATGGGTAACTTCGAGTCTATCTCATATTTCTTTTACGATGTCACATGTAGAGATCTTATTGAACTCATTTAAATTAAGTGAACAATATAGGAGATTCATAACTTTAGCATTTTTTTGTATATCCCTAATATCAGTTTCAGCCCATTCTGTCTCTGGTTTAAGGACGGCAGCCCCTTCAACAATTTTGGTAGATCTTTTGGGTCTATTTATAATAACTCGTTAAAGGTCATAGTCAATGGCTTGAATGTAAATTCTCATTCTAGTCTTTCAATAATTATAATTTGTTACATTGAACAAAGATGGTCTGTTCGTCGATTGGCTTTCGGATTAGATAAGTCCGATGCTAGTGGTTGTCATATAAACTCTTAGACTGTTATGTAAAAAATAAGAGCTCAAGCTCTGATACCAATTGTTAGTTCTAAGCAACCAAAATGGGGGTGAATTGGAACTTTAAAAATAAATAACAATTGTTAAAATTTTTTTAAAAACTTTTTAATAATGCAAACAAATATAGCAATTTAATCAAAGATTAAAACAATGCAAATATTAAAGAGATTAGGGATAGAGTGATTGAACTGGACACCAAAGATTTATAATGGTTTGACTTTTTCTAAACCTATGTCCACTCCTTAAGTTCTCCTTTGAGTGTTTTCACTATATAGAATACTTCACAGGCGCATTCCAAGCTTTTACAACTTCAAGACTTCGCTTGATTAAATCAAATGTTTTCGGGCACATTCAAAGGCCTAACATAGCTTCAAGAAGATCCTATGAAAATAATTTTTTATTTTTTTCTAATTTCTTTTGAACTCTTCTTTAATGAGATTTACTCACTCACTAAAAGGATAAATGGTGACTCATCATTGAATACAGTAAATGAAGAGTATTAATTAGAAACACTCACTCTCTTTAAATAAATGATTTATAATAAATGAAAAGGTAAAGAGAGATGAGAAACAAAAGCTGGAGATTCCGCAATAAATAGGAACTTGAGAATTTTGAGTTTAATTCAAACAATATAACAGTAAATGTAAGTCTCTAGTTCTAGTAAATGTTGAGAAGTTGCTTTTTATATAAGCTCTTATGCATTCATGACCGTTGGAGGTAGGTGGTGTTAGGGTTGGTATACTGAAAATCATGTTTTTAGTATTTAATTTAATTTTTAATAAAATTAATTTTTTATTTTATGAGAATTTTTATGAGCAATGCATGTATATCATTTATTTGTTATGCATGGTGGTCCGATATTCTGTATAATATTTAATCTGGCGTGTAGAGTACGGCTTACACATATAAGATCAGATTTTAGGTTCTTACAGAATATAAGTTTTATATTCACCGTTTAGATGAAAATGGGCATATCATCGGTACGACTGTGGTACAGAGTTTTAGTAGGCTTGTCTTGTTTACGGGGAACAGATAATAGCATCGTCTATTGTTCCGACTCTCTGTGCCAGTACACTTTGTGTGTTTTGAACGGAATATTTGGGGTAATTAATTTAGTACTGACTACTGGTTATATAAATTAATTCACACCCCAAGGTTATTATGAATAGCGTTTATCATTTTAATCCTGAAATAATTATTGATTTGCATATATTTAATATTCGTTATTTTGATTCATTAGAGGGTGCGATCTTATATGAATCTATATTCCCGGTGAGTTGGATAACGGTATTATTTATATGGCAAGTATTAATTATTAACGGAATTTACGTCCTGAATGATCGGGATTGTTGATACCCCCTTAAGGATGCTTATAAGTTTTGACTAGGCCAAACCCTGCAGGTGAATTTAATTATCCGGTGGCTAAATAATTTAAGCGAAAGGGTTTAAGGAATATCAAGATGCCGATTAAATTAAATTGTCAGTAATTAAATTTAATTGATGGATATCGAGAATCTTAACGTGGAGAGAAATGGTAAGTATTTAATAACAGGAGCTTAATGCAAGAAGGTCTTGAAATTATGGGTCATAGTACAATTATAGTTCTTTAGTAGTGTGAACTGTAATTCAGTGTTTTATAAAAATTACAGAAATCGCTGCTAGTTTTCCATAATTGCAAATATCACTACGCGTCTTTTTTTTATTACAGAAATCGCTGGTAGGTGTTTGTGTTCCACTAAAAGTCTAACTCATAATTATTGCACAGGTCTCTACTGTAACCCTATATATACGTGGGTAGGCTGAACCAGTTTGAGATTGATAGTTCATATATCATTATCATTAAAATATTAATTTTATCTTTGAAAGACTTAAATATATCGGGGTTCTGCCGGTACGAGTTCTCGGAGGATCGTAGCCCACACTACGTTCGAGGATCGCGTAAGTGAATACAGTAGAAGATCTGACTGGAGTTTCAACTCGAAATCAAATCGTAGTTGAAGATTAGATCGACAAGAGGTAATTATCTAAATTAACTTTAGTTGTATGGGTTTATTTTTGATCGTTCGACGTCAAAATTTTATCTGGAACCCGTTTTGGCGTTTTCCCGTCTAGTTAATTTTTTTTACCAAAAATCGTTTTTCAAAAATAATGATCTTGATAGTATTGCCTCCAACAAATTGGTATCAGAGTCGTTTTATTTTTCGTTTGCGGTTTATCAAGGCCGGGTAGATTTAGAACCGTTGCAAACTTTATTTTGCAGACGTTCTAATCCTGATTTTATGATCATTTATTATTTTCATGTTTAATTGAATGCGTGGATGATAATTTATTTTTTTTAATTACGGGGTTGAGCGTGATAGATTAAGTTTTTTATATCGAATGTGAGCTTACGGGACATAAGTTTCGATGTAAATTTTTTTTTATGTTATTTTTTTTTTCTAGTTTATTAGAAAGTAAAAAAATAAGAACATGCATGGAAGAAAAGACGGTGGTTGGCGGCGGCAACTGTCGGTGATTTTGGAGGTTTTAGCCGCGAATAATTTTTTTTTCTTTATTCAGAAATTTTTTTGGATAAAAATAAAAATACATATATAAAAAAAAGGAGGATGCCGCAGCACCAAGCTGCCAGCGGAACACCGCAGCAATACGGCAGCCAATTCCTAACACCGAAGCAGCGCCAAACAGGCGCACTGTTGCCGTATCCCAGTGGCGCCACAACAGTGTGTTGATCTCCAAGTGTTCCAGCAATTCCAAAACAGTCACCAACGCGCCAAACACGGCGCAATCCAAGCGCCGTACAAAGAAGCAGCGCTGTTGCCAAACGGAGTAATTCCCAAGGCGCCAATCACAGCGGTGGTTTCACACAATAGAGCAATCCAGTGGGTTTTTCCCAAGCTTCCAAAGCCGTAGCGCCCAAACAGTTGCGCTGATTTTGTTCATCCAAGAAAGCTTATTTCCCTAGAGTCAAAGCCGCCGGCGCAACAGGGATCATGGATGGAGATTCGGTGTGCTGGAGATTGGCGCAACAGTTTGCAACAGTGGCTGGAGATTTGGTTTGAGCAATCAAATTGGCGCCGGAAGTGTGCAACAATGTGCTGGAGATTCGGTTTGAGCAATCCAATTGGAGCCGGCTTGTGCAGCAGTGCGCTGAAGCGGCAGTTTCCAATCCAAACAGTGGGTTCGGTCTCCAAGACAGCGCATATTGAGTGTTTGTTTCCCAACAAAACACTGTTTTGGATGGATTAAAATTGCTGATAAAAATTGGACAAAAAAAAAAGTTGACAAAGACTAAGCTATTGAAGTTTATTTAGAATATAAGAATGAAATTTTTTAAAATTTTAATCAAATTATAAAATTGAAATTTATATTTATTTTGCATTTAATTTATTTTTTATACATTAATTACGTAGATGATAAATATTAGTTTTACTTATCCTGCTAATTTAATTAATTCGAATATTCGGTTTTAATTAAAATATTTTGTAATAAAAAATAAAATAAATTTTTTTAATTAATTAATTTTAATTAAATGAAATTTTTTTATATATTTTATTTTTTTACAGAATATCATATTTAAAGATGATTTTTTAAAATAAGGTATCTTTGAAAAATGTGAGAATTAATTCTGAATTTTGAATTAATTAAATAAAAAAATGCTTGATCAAAATAAATTATTATTTTTTCAAAAAATAAAAAATAAAAAATAAAATAAATAAATACTTTTAATCAATACCTTAGCTGAAAAGCTGGAAGAAAAACTGTGCATTTATTAAATTTTATTTGTTATGCATTTAAATACGGAAAGATGGTTTGATGAACTAGAATATTTAGAATCGTGTACACGGAAAGATATTTGATTCTTTTAGATCGTGTGACTTTCGAAATTAATAAATTTATTTTAATTAAACGAATTTTTATAACCCTATAAAATATTTTAAAAATCTAAGTGGAAGAGAGAATTTATTCACAGATAAATCATGCGGTCTCCATCACCAGTTTGTAGACGAAGCAATTAAAACCTGCGTGTCGACAGTAAGGCATTTTTCCTAAACGGACAGACTAATTGCGGTATTGCCAGTACAAACCTCTTTTAGGGATAATTCTAAATAATTGTTAGTGTGGATCACTTCTTCAACTGAAAGATTCATTGCAAAACGATTAATTTGGAATTAGGTGATGGTTAACACTTAGATGTATATAATAGTATTCTCTGCAACTGAGTCACTACTATTATATACTGGACCCAATCTATGCTAGTTATTTAATTTTACTTGGTATGGTCAGTTGTTTAGATAGTAAAATAAAAAAAAATTGGCATGTCTGGTCTTATGAAGGATAGTAGACGTCCACCCAACGTGGCATACTATTCACAGCTTACCCGGATGCTGGTGAATTAATTTTAAAATGGTAGAGAGAATCAAATTAAAATCAATTTAAAATTTTGTTCATCATAATTAATAATTTTTTAATTACGTGTTTCTTAGGATTAAAATAGATTTCAATCAACCCGCTTCAATACTAAAAAAAAATAAACTTACGGGACTAAATTTTGTTAACTGAAAATGTACATTGGGTATAGTTTTAACTACCAATGGTATTCCTTCAATACCAAGAAATGTGTCTGTTTCAGAAAAAGATTCTTCCTCAGGGCCGAAAGGCATGAAAAAGAAATAGGTTCAGAAATAGGGAGACACGATTTCTAGGGTAGTCAGTGGGCCACGGACTGGTGTGAAAAAGACGAAAGACAGATATTTTCACTGCAACCAGACTTGGTACTGGAAAAAGTTATATCTAGTATTTCTCAGAAGGCAGAACAAATACGGTAATTTTTGTTCACTGGTTGTGGAAATATGTTTAACGGTGCTATCAATCAGTACCTGGTGTGTAGATACAGGAGCCACTAATCATGTCTGCAATTCATTGCAGGGATTCCAGGAAATCCGACAACTCAGTGATGGGGAGATTTACCTGTATATGGGCAATAATACAAAGGTAACAGTAGTTGTAGTAGAAAATGTCACTCTTAATTTTGGTAGAGATCGGGTTTTAATATTGAGGGATTGTCTTTATGTACCTTCCATTAGAAAGAACTTATTTTCCATTTTTGGATTGGCTAAAGACGGATATTTTGTTTATTTTAGTAATTCTGTGGTTATTAAGGATAATAAACGGGTTATCTATTCTGATACATTTGTGGATAATCTTTATATTATTACTCCAATCTTTTCTATACTGTAACTAATTGAAATGAATAATACATCTATATTATCATATAAGAGAAAATTTTATTCTTTAATGAACCAAACATTTCTTTGGCACTTACGCTTGGGTCATATTAATCTAAAAAGGATAAACAGATTGGTTGCAGATGGGCCTTTGAGTTCATTATAAGTATAGGCACTTCTAGTCTGTGAATCTTGCTTAGATGGTAAGATGACCAAGAGGCCCTTTTCGGTCAAAAGCTATAGAGCTAAAGAACTGTTGGAGCTGATTCATTCTGATGTGTGTGGTCCTATGACAATCCGGGCTAGAGGTGGCTTTGAGTACT
>JAOTRH010000024.1:222298-232663 GCA_034768845.1 Heliamphora exappendiculata | reverse complement strand
ATTGTTATTATATAATTTATATGTAGTATTGTAGTTACTTGTAATATAAATATTTATTAGTTAGTATAATATTTTTTTATTTAAGTTGAATTATTCTTAATTTGATTATATAATATAATATATAGTATAATATTTTATGATTATACAATAGTTTAATAATATTAAAAATTTAATATTGTTATTATATAATTTACATGTAGTATTGTAGTTACTTGTAATATAAATATTCATTGGTTAGTATAATAATTTGCTTGCCATTGTTATAAAAAATTATCAATTAAATTAATATGTATAATATCATAGATATTTAGGAAAATTCTTTTACCATACAACAATATCGTATTTTTTAAAATTTTAAAAACAATATAAATTTTAGAACATATGTTTTTTGTATCCAAATAGCAATTAAAAATAACTACAAACATTCAATTTGTAGTAAATAAAGTTAGAATATATGTATTAATGAATTTTATGCCATTTGCTAGCGCTTGAAAAAAATTCACGTCCGCGACGCTCGATTCTCGTTACAGGTTGACCGATATGCCCGATATCCGTTACACGCAACTGCGACCGTTACATCGGCCGATACCGCGATTTAAAACCTTGGACGACGCCAGGAGAGCGACAATTAGGTGTTTTTTTTTAACTTTAGCTCTGATACCATGACAATATTTTTGAATTGAATTATCTTTGTGAGATTCCACTGTTTATATACAAAATTGTTGTTCCAAATCAATCCAAATCAAGACTAAATTTCAGCCATTAGTATCAATCTATCCTAATAAAAAAGGAAATAAAATTTGTACAATTATGCCATAATTATGGCTAAATATATCCTGATTGACATACTTTCCATTAGTTAGATGTAAATAATGCCTTCTTATACGGTTATCTACAAGAGGAGGTCTGTATGGATCAACCTCAAGGGGGGGTTAGGTTTGGCTTGTCATCTGAAAAAAATTAATAAATAGGATCAAACAATCTCCTTGAGTTTGGTTTGGTATGTTTATGCATACTGTGATTAGTTTTGGTCATCAAAGATATGGAGTAAATCATTTGATTTTTTATAAACATACTGGAGCAAGCAAGATATTGTTAATTGTGTATGTGGACGACATTGTGATTATAAGAAATGACTGTAAGGGTATTGATAACGTTGTAGATCAGGGAGTTCTTACTAGATCCAAGGTGGTATTGTCGATTGGTTGGAAAGTTAAATCATTTGACTGTTAGCAGACCAAATATTTCTTTTGCAGTTAGCATTGTTGGTCAGTTTTTGGATGCTCTACGGGCTTGTCATTGGTATGCTATTGTGCACATTCTGAAATATTTTAAAAAGTGTAGCGGATCGTGGTTATGCAAATACAGATTGAAATGGATCTCCAAGTTATAAGAAGTCAACTACTGTTTACTGTGTATGTGTAGGAGGTAATTTGATCTCATGGAAAAGCAAGAAACAGATCGTTGTCACTTAATCAAGTGCTGAATTCAAATATATAGCTATGTTACATACTACTTGTGAGTTCATTTGGTTGAAACATATGCTAGAACTTGGATTTCTAACATTCTCATTTTATGAATTTGTTATGTGATAACCAAACAGCGGTTCACATCGCATCTAATGCAGTATTTTATGAAAGGATCAAAAGAATGAAGCTGCTTAACCCTTACGGTTAGCTACTCTAATTATTTTTATTAAACCAAATTATTATAATGTTGACATAAATTAGCCTCAACACTTCTCTCAAGCTGATACATATATATCACGTGTACCTATCTTGATACTAAATATATTTCACTCGTGAATCACACAAAGGTTTGGTGAATAAATTTGTTACCTAATCCACTGACTTTACATAAGTTGTACAAGTCCCATTCTGTAATGTCCCTTGAATAAAATTCTGATTCTTAATATGTTTCGTTAAAAGTTAATGGGAGGATTGAAGAACATGAGAATGGCTTGGGAATATAGACTATAGAGGGATGGAGGTATCACACGAATGACTCGCAGTTTTCTAATTCAGCAAAGTTTCTCGCCCTCTGCTTGGACTTGCTATTTTAAAGCATCTATCAAGTAAGAAAGATAGGTTCTGATGTTTCTTTCAAATAGGTTTGCATGTTTGATCAACAAATCAATTATTTTGGTGATATAATAAAACCATGCTTTTCTTCAGTCATCTGTGATTTCTCTAAAATCTTAAATGTTTTGATAATTACTCTGAAATCTAAACCATGTTTCCTATAACCATCTCTGATTTCTTTTTGCATTCCGCATTAGTCATCGAAGTATGCACTCCACATGAGCGTTTTACATTTTTTCTTACTGTACTCTGTCCATTCATAGGGCAGGAAATATGAAGAAAAATTGACATGTCAAGCCATTTGAAGCCTTTAAGATAAGTTAAGCCATTTTGTGCCCTTATAACTTGGCGAGCCAAAAAAAAAATGTTGTCTAGAATTCATTTCAGCATGGCTGAAATGAATATGCTGATAAAGATGAGTTACAAGGCATCGGGCCATCTCCGCGCCGCAAGCCTCGTCCCTTGACCCAATGCATATATTTATAGATGGAATGTTGTCATTACTCATAGTTGATATTAAATTGTTGGGGCAAGGGAAGAGTTTTGTTTGAGTTGATTTTAATTTTGCATTGCACAATATGCATATATTCATTGGATCTATGTAGTCTTCCATAGTTTGCTACTTCATGATCTTCTCTTTAGGTGACTATAGATTGTGCACAGTAAGTGTTGACTTTTAATTCCATATGAAATAGGCAAATCCACCGAGGAATAAATTTATGTTGGCTGAAGAAATGAAAATTTCTTTTTCAATCTACAATCTGAGCAAGCGAATTGTAAATACTGTTTGTTTTATCAATCCTAGAATCCAATTCACAGCTATTGTGGAATCAGACATACCCCTTGGAATAAGCATTACAAAAAGCACATGGGCAAATTGCCTTTCAGAACCCTCATTTTATCAGCATTATCATAGATTAATCATAGTAATGGAAAGAACAAATCAATCTGAAAAATCAATCCAAGTCATTGCAAGTTCCCCAAAATGGTTTCTGGAGGTATAGGAGGTGCGATTGAATTAACTGAAGTCTGCACATGCATTTTGTGGTTATAATTTATAAACCTGCTCAAGAATCAAACTACCTTCTGAACAACTGGGGATATGGCTCCTTTTGTTTGAAATGTGTTGAGAGTGGGACCTAAATTGACCAGATCTTGGTCATGGGATACGAAACTGGAGTGTGTGTTGCATTGATTACTGGTTCCTATATTTATTATATTGGCATCCACTGCATTTTTTCGCCCGTTTAAAAGCTTTGTGCTTGTTCACAATATAAATTCAATTAAGTTCTAGGATGAACTTCGCATCAATCATCGCACTTGGACTCCCTTAGTTTACAATGATGCATGAGTATTCAATCATTGCACTTGGACTCTTTTAGTTTACTATGAATTAACTATATGGTGTCATTCTATTAATGATTGACATTAATATACACAGGAGTCTCCTACTACGTGTAAAGTTCCTCTTAGCTTATGATGCACTGTCCTTCAATCCTTGCACTTAGCTTATGGATGCTTGTTTTGGCCTTCATGCAACTTGTGATGGGAAACATGTCATTTTGTATATCTAACCTCAACGTTGCATGCTAATTTGGAAGCTATTTGCAACCCAGTTGGCCTAGTGTAACTTCTAAGCAAATGTTTGGAAGAATCAGTTCTCTTTATTTGCAATATATCACTGGAAATTCCATGAATCTGTCTTCTAACTGCCTTGCTCTCTCTGATACTTTTTGGATTCCAGATTTATACTGATTCTGCACAAGCCAAGATCCCCGCAGTTCTGGATTACCTGGTAACCGTCACTGAGGTACTTCTTTCTCCCTTGGCTTATATTCCTTCAGTTCCCTTCTACTTGTATTAAACTGGGTCAGGGAATTCATCAATTGAACTTCTGTAAGCTAGCAGTTAAGCGTCATTCAAAATAAATGTTATTTCCAGTTTCTTAACTTTGGTACCCTATGACAGTCCCCTTGGGGCTGTGGCCAACCAACGGAGAACTGCAAACACTAGAAATTTGGTCAAGTCTCTAGACCATTACCATGGTCAACCAATGCAGACACATTTTTGGATTTTGTTACCCTCTTTGTGCCATCATGGTTCTCATGTTGTCCAAATGTCTTTTAATGTTGATGGAGCTTCTCCCAACCACTCTGTATGCCGAAGAAGACTTCTGAAGTATTTCTGAGCCTTGTGGATTGTCCACTCTAACTCATCGCTGATGAGCTCCTACAAAGCACTTTTCTATTTCGGAAAAGAACTTATGAAGCGTCTCAAGGTTCCCACCTCCAGTGGGGGGTGTAGAAATGAACTCCCCATGTCAGTGTCTTGGTTTCTACATAAAGGATATATACGTTAAGGTCATGAAATTATCAACCTATGCTAGCCTAAGACTAACTTCCCTTGTGCATAAAACTACGTTAATTAGAAAATCAAGATTATGGAAATTATTTCAAGACACTTGACTGTGAACAATGTTCACCTGGTATTAGAGTGTAATTCAATATGATAATGAATTTCCCTGAGACTGATGATATTAAAAGGATGTAGATTTTCTTCCAATGCTTCGCTTAAGTAACAATACACAGAAGTTATCACATATTTTCTCCCAAGTCATAGCAAGCCCCTGTCTCCTAATTTCTGAAAGGAAGGTTTTCCTCCCTTTTGCCAAAATATATATTTGGTTTATGTTAGTGACACAACCTCTCACTCAAGTATATTAAACCAAAAGAAATTTATAAGAAAAGGATTCAATCCATCAATAAGTGGAGATCATATAAAAAATGTAGCCAACTCTTTCGTTACTTGGGCTACTGACCATCCACTGGGACTTTTGGGTTTAATACTGATATAGCAACAAATCCAATCATCTAAGTGTTGTACTTGTGAAGGGGGGGGGGGGTGTTGGAGGACCATGTGAGTTGTTTATTTCAAGAATAGGTTGGATCCAACCAGCTGTACTTTTTTTCCCTTATGACTAGAGAGAAAGAGTGCATGATCTCGTGAATTACAATTTTTGTCATTAAAGAAAACTTCCAGGTAAAATAATTATATAAAGATAAATTAGGATCTTGAAACAAATTGCCAAAAAATTATCTTTGGCTTAATTATTTTGAAGTTGTATCTATCTGTCCACCATACCCAATTGAATGTTATCAGTGAAGTATATTCTTTGTACTTTCATTTCCATGTAAAATAATTATATAAAGACAAATTAGGATCTTGGAACAAATTGCCAAAAAATTATCTTTGGCTTAATTATTTTGAAGTTGTATCTATCTGTACACCATGCCCAATTGAATGTTATCAGTGAAGTATATTTTTCGTACTTTCATTTACCATTTAGATGGGATTACTAAAGAAGAAAAACGAGCTTAATCTGTTGCTGCTCTCTCATTTTCTTTTTGTTAGTTTCTGCACATCAACACTAGCTTACAATATTTCCTTTAGTAAATAGCATCATTATGATGATAATGGTGTAAAAATTACGGTGGTTGAATGGTATATACAAGAATATGTATTACACTCAAACTAAAGCTCAGTCTAACAAGAATTTGAGAGTCAACTCTATAGAAAGGGTTATTTCAAGAATCATTTCCAATTTCAGCGGACCATTATTGCAAGTGAGTTGGCTAGTCTTCCCAAAAACAGCTCCATATTATGGAAGCAAAGCATCCCTAACTTCAGGAATATTGCACAAACAAGTCCGCACAATGGACATCTTGCTGGACAAGAAAAAACAAGTTTGTGACTTCTGTTATCAGATAATAGGCCCCCTTGAAAAAAGTAGAATAATTTACCAGAAAAAAAACAATAGGAAAATAGTAATTTGAGACATTCCAATTCCTAATTCCTGGTAATGTGCATAATTTTAGAGAAATTATCTAGAGCATCCCCTTAGTCTGTGTGAATGCATGTGAGCAATTATATGCATATGCATGTGCATGTGCATAATCTTAGATTTCAACTTGGAAAGGGGAACCTGATTTCAGTTCTGAAGCAAGAACCTGGCTTTTGTATTTTGATATTATAGTTATTACCCTGTTGAAGTTGTACGGAACTTTTATTTGTATAGTAGTGAAGCTCTTTTTGTTAGCTTTGTTTGTGTTGTGCAAATGCAAACCTCAGTTATCAGCGTGGCCAGGTCGCTGTATTTTCTTATGGTGAAATATCCCCAATATTATGAAACCTTGTTCTCTATTAAATTGTTAACCACTAGCTCTTCTAAAAGGTTAAGCTGTTAGAGAGAGGAATAACTTTATTATTTATATTCTCGACACACCCTCTCACGTGTGGCCTGACTCTCCTCCATAAGCTGGTCAAACACGTGCAATTTTATTTTAATTATTTGGTAGATGTTGAGACTTGATCATTGAATTTATTGCGTGCTCTGATACCGTATTAAACTGTTAAACACTAACTCATCTAAAAGCTTAAGCTATTGGAGATAAGGATAATTTTATTATTCATATTATCAACATCCTCCATTAAATTATGAGAAGGTTAATAAGATTGGGGGCTATGGGCCTATGCAGACCTTTTTCTTGTATTGCATGTGCTTCACATGTTCCTTTGTTGATTATTTATAAATTGGCTAGTAACACAGATTTATGTACGATAAATCTGCTCTGGATGCTTTTATGTCAGTTATGGTCCAGTAATTTCTCACACTCGTGGGCATATAAGCAGACGTGCAACCAAATTTAGATGCTCCCAGTCATGTTAACATGCTTTGGATGTTTCCATGTATATCTTCAAATACTGTAGTGGAGTATAATTGAAAGAGAAAATAAACACTATCAATATTGTTAAAATATTTGGAGTCTTATTTTTCAACACTGGATCGTGGTTGTACCTTCAACAATCAATATATGTGATGACGAATTGTGATGATCCTTTTGTTCTTGCACCATCAACTGGGGATCATTCGCCATTGCCTCATGCATTTTTGTACCCTCTGTAGTTATCCTCTTGATGCGTCCATAATGTGCCCTATTTATGTGATGGTCCTTTATGTCAGTTATGTTCCAGTAATTTCTCACCCTCATGGACATATAAGCAGCATGCTTTTGTATGCCATAAAGGAAATATAGATTTCTACTTTTGGACATGCAACCAAATTTAGATGCTCCAGTCATGTTAACATGCTTTGGATGTTTCCATGCATATCTTCAAATATTGTAGTGGAGTATAATTGAATGAGAAAATAAACACTATCAATATTGTTAAAATATTTAGAGTCTTATTTTGTCAACAAGGGATCGTGGTTGTGCCTTCAACAATCAATATATGTGATGACGAATTGTGCTGTATCTTTTTGTTCTTGCACCATCAACTGGGGATCATTCGCCATTGCCTCATGCATTTTTGTACCCTCTGGAGTTATCCTCTTGATGCGTCCATAATGTGCCCAATATATGTGATGATGCATGACTGGTTAGAGAGCCGCTACTCACTTTGGAAACCTCAACTGAATCCAATGGCCCAGCACGAGTGAATAAGCCCTTTGGTTAAATAATTGTAGTTGGTAGCTATTTTTATTTAGTAGGAGTTATTTAAAAATATGTTTAAGTTATTTTAATATTTCTTTTGTCATTAGACTTTAGCCTATAAAGAAAATGATTTGCATCACTGAGTGTTAGAAAATTAAGGTTGTGGCCCCTTGTGTGTATCCTCTCTCCTTTTTCCCTTTTGTTCTCCATCAATTTAATTGATGGCGTAGTCATTAATTGGTTAGAGGATTGCTACACACCTCAGGAGCCCTCCAGTGAAGTCCAAGGGTCCAGCAGGGCCAACACAATTGAATAAACCTTTGGCTCGAATAATGGTCACTGGTAGTTATTTCTATTTAGTAGGATTATTTAAATACATATTTAGGTTATTTTAAATTTTTTTCCAAATTAGGGTTTAGGCTATAAATAAGATGGTTTGCATTGTAATCAGTAGATTTGGAATTAATAAGAATGAGACTGTTTGAGAATTAGGGTTGTGACTTGTGAGCCCTTGTGTGTTTCCTCACTCCTCTTCCCCTTCTTGGTTCTGCATCAATATGTCCATGGAAGATACCTGTGTGTGGTCAATATGATGCCTGGTTTGAAGGATTGGATGTTTTGATTTTATTTTTGGTCATACAAAGCTCAGGAATTGAATCTCTTTTTTTGTGTCTGGCCATGCTTGGACAATCTAACATAGTATAAGTTGGTCAGAGCTAGTTTTCTTAGTTAAGGGTCACTGAGTCAATAATTAGCTCTGAGTTTCTCTTTCCTAGTATAATGTCCTCTGCCATGTAGTTTAGATGCAACACAATGTTTAATCATTCTTATCTTATCTGTAAAATGTTATGTCATCGAAGTTTTATTATAGACCTTGACTGTTTCTGTTTCCAAGTTTTATTATAATGTTAATTTTCATATTGTGCATTTGTGTTAGTTGACAGAGTAGAGTGGCAAAAAATGAAAAAAGGGTTCTGTACCCCATCCAATTGATTGGAACACAAGTCCTAATATTTTAGCTTGCATCTTTGCGTGATTTTTGTTTTATTCTGATTGTTGCAGGCAGGTTGCAAGTTTCTAATATTTGCACACCATCAACCCATGGTTGATTCAATATACCAATTTCTTCAGGTAATACTAGACCTTCTATAGAAATTGTTAAGATTTTTCCACTCTCATTAGAACTTCCAATTTTCAGAAGAAAAAAGTTGGTTGCATTCGCATAGATGGCAGTACTCCGGCAGCATCAAGGCAAACTTTGGTGACAGAATTTCAGGAAAAAAATTCTATAAAGGCAGCAGTGGTAATGCTTTTTGACTTATTAACTTTTTTTGTAGAATGTTTTCCTATCCACTTTAAGTTGATATACTGTCTTGATACTGCTAGGCTTTATGATCTACAAGTTGTTTTGTGATTGTCATTTCACAGCTATCTATCAAAGCTGGAGGTGTTGGTTTAACCCTAACAGCTGCAAGCACAGTCATTTTTGCGGAGTTATCTTGGACTCCGGGCGACATGATTCAAGCAGAAGATCGTGCTCACAGGATTGGCCAGGTAACCTGAAAGAAATATATCTGGATTTAGAAATACTCTGCATGTTTATTGAAAAATATCAGTGCCACTAAAATTATTTTAATGGTTTGTCAGAGCTGTTGCCTGATACACTAGAATATCCGAGTTACTGTTATCATTTAAGTTTTGCTAGGATTTTTTAGGCGCTATTTTGGATCAGTGCTTCCCAAGAGTATCATTATTTTGCTGCTTTCAAGCTTCTAGCTGTCATTTCTTTCGTCGATTAGTTTGTTTATGGTCCTAGTTATGACGAATAGTGTGAAGAGTGATTACCTCACATAATTTACATTAGTGAGCATATGTTGAATGAAGTTAGAGACTCCCAAGTTACTAAATTTTTCTATTGATATAATTAATTGGATTTTGCTTATTCGCTTGATGTAGAACCTAGTGCATGTAGTTCTAATTTTCACCTATGAATTTGAAAGTGCCTTTCATCTTTTGACAGCTCTGTTTCATATTTTAGGTGGCATCGGTCAATATATATTACCTGCTAGCAAATGATACTGTTGATGACATAATTTGGTATGTTTCTATCCTGTTTGTTTTACTTGGACTATAATGTTTTAAATAAGATAATGCTTGGTTTAACGAGGTGTAAGTAGGATGATGGTGGTGATCAGAAACTTCATTCTCATATTTCTCTTTGTAGGGATGTTGTCCAGAGCAAGTTGGAAAATCTTGGACAGGTTATCTTTTCTTCTTTCAACTTTGTTCCTTCTGACCATGAGCTCATCCATGCATACACAAGCATTTGGATGGGTATAGAACCCATTTGGAATAACTACACTACCTGTTGTCTTCCTACATTTAGTTTGCATTTACTAGACTTAAATTTTGTATGCATTTGTAGGTGCTTGATGGCCATGAAAATGCGTTGGAAGTCTCGGTTAGCCAGCCAAAAAGCAGCCCTGCAAAACAGAGAACACTCGATTCTTTCATGAAGCGTTGCAACAATATGACTGACTGTGACCATGAACCTAAGCTAAAATACCCCCGGCAATAATGAGTCATTGACTCTACAAACTGGGGGTGTATACTCATGTATATAGGCACAGGCACCTAACAGAAAGTTCTTGTAAGGATGGGAACATTTTGATTGCCTGAATAGGTTGTAAATAAAATGACGAGTGTGTGTGCTAGTGTGTACCTTACAGGCTTACCTCAAACCCTTTTGCGTTTTCTTTTCTTTTTTTTTTTTAAGGGGGGGGGGGGGGGGG
>JAOTRH010000024.1:205872-221120 GCA_034768845.1 Heliamphora exappendiculata | reverse complement strand
TTCGAGTTTATGGAGCAATATCAACTCAGTGGTTTTAAGGTGTTTGGCTCCAAATGGAAGTTGGGAGTTTAAGGTTTCCTAAGGACAAGGTATAGGGTGGGTTCGAGTTTATGGAGCAATATCAACTCAGTGGTTTTAAGGTGTTTGGCTCCAAATGGAAGTTGGGAGTTTAAGGTTTTCTAAGGACAAGGTATAGGGTGTAATGGGTGTGTAAGTTTAGCCGTTTAAAAAAAATATAAAAATAATAATAATGAGGCCTATAACAGTATTAATAATTTAAGACATATTAGCAAATAAAATAGCAGTCTGCACACAAAAAAACAGTTATTTTAAATCACAAAATCTTGAAATATTACTTTAAATCACAGATTCAAATGGAATTAAAAATGAGTTTCATTTAAAAACGTATGATAGCATGCACAACGTTTTTTTGTGCATTCGATTAAGTCCACAACCAAATGATTCCCTTCCAAAAGTCCCCAACCAAATGATTCCCTTCCAAAGCCAAAGAGCCAAGCAATAGAAATAACCTACAACAACAAAAACCCACAGGAAAGGTTAAAATAGCACATTAGCATGCATTAGTAACTCCTGCCCCAGTAGGTCCACTTCTTTGCAGGCTTACCAGAGGCAAAGCAAAGAGTCCCTGCACAAGTAGAACAACAACAAACTTCTTAATTTGCAGTTATACACTGCTTTTAAATAAGTAGCAACAGAAAGCAGTCCATCAGCATTGACCGTGGAAATATCATATTCATGTATGTGCCCAATCCATAATGATATATGACTTTTTTTCTTTCTTTTCCTTGTGGTGGTGGTGGTGGTGGCGGCGGCGGCGGTGGTAGCGGTGTGGTGGTGGGCGTGGGGTGGTGGCGGTGGCAGCGGCGGTGGCGGTGGTGGTGGTGTTGGTTGTGTGAGAGGTGAACGGTATATTATGAGTAATTTTGGTATGAAAAATATTAAATATGATTGAATATAATATAATTCTTAACTGAATTTATTGAAATACAAGATATCTAAATAAAACTTAACTCAAAATTTTTCATTTTTTATTAGTCATTGCCAACTACATATATATTTTAAGTGTAATCCATTCAAAAAATTATTGCAGCCTTGATTTTAGGTAAAACTAATTATATACAAAAAGCATACATATACATGGATAGTGATTTTCAATAAAGTTTTATAATTTTTTTGTTTAAAAGGCTTTAATATATCACTATATATGTAAAAATTTAATTATACCATAATTTTAGATTCAATTACGTACTAATATGATAATAAATTCTCTCCAATATTATAAAAAAACCAAACAGAATATGAAAGATAATTAATAGTACAAAACAAAATACAAAACATAAATAAGTTTAAAAAAAGAATGATTTAGATTTTAATTTTAAATATTTAGTAAATAGCATAGGCAATATATGTAAATAGTTATTTATACCTTCCCTAATCATTCCGGATTGGTTATTTGTTAGCATGGGTTTAGCTTATGATGTGCTTGGAAGTCCTCGACCAAACGAAGATTGAAATGTAATTCAATAAAATGTAATTTTTATTTTAAAATTAGTAATTTACGAAAAATAGACAAAACTTTGGACATGGAAAATATACGGAAATATTTATTAAATAGATAGCTGACAAAATTATTTTCAAATGGATATTTTTTTTGAAACTGTGGCAATGATGGAACAATATACTAAAATTAGATTTTTTTGGGTCTGTAATATGAAAAAGATTATGAGTTCCTCTTAGATTGATAACAAACTCTTTGAACACAACATTAATCATAAAATTCTTAATTTGAACAAAAGTTTCCTCATGGGTAGTACAAAAGAGATTTGTTTATATTTAAAATCAATGTTTAAATAAAAACTAATAGGAGTTTTGTAAAATTTATGGATTTGAGTTTTGAAACTCCTAAGGAGACCCGAAATAAAATTTCTTTTTCATTAATATATAGATAGACAGGTAGATAGATAGATATAAAAACCTAATTAACCCATTAATAAAAATAACGAAATATATGGGACATGGGTATTGCACCTATTGCTACTAATATGAACATCAATGGAAATATTTCCTTAAAGCATTTTATTTCATTAATTATTTACTTTGAGCATATCAATAACATTTAAATAACCTTATAACGTGACATTTTAAATGCACAAAGCTAGCAATAAATTCATGTTTTGCACAAATTAGAAAACTATTATTTGTTAATATTATTATTTTATTAAATAGTATTTTTTGCAAAATTATTTAAATTCTTAAACCATAAGAATGAATTTTACTCATTTCTAAAATATTTCTAAAATTATACAATTATTTTTTAAATGTTCTATTAGTAACCTTCATTTGAGATATCAGTATTTATTTTTCTTGCCGTGTATAATCCTTTTAGTTTCGAAATCATCTAGGAATTTATTATAAATGGATTGAATTGGGGATTTAGAGAGTGCATTGTGCGTTTAAGCAGAACACCTCCCTGTGCGACAAATCGACGTTGTTTTGATCTATAGTTTGATTATCAAATTGACGTTGCCAATCTGGATCCCTTCTTGATCCAACGAACACAGCACATGATAGAAGTTTGTTCGGACTATATTTAGAAAATTTTATTGGGCACCGAGGGATAAAAATTTTTTTTGACAATTTCTAATAAAAAGAAAAAGATTGGTAGTTTGAGATAAAAAGGAGGAGAGAAAAAATGGAAGTCATTACTGACTTGGAGTAAAATGGGAAGTATGGACTAAAAAATAGGAGAAAATCGTTATGAAATGAAACACATGGCAATTGTTAGAAAAATTAGTTATTGCTGTTGTGTAAGCGGGAGAAAGAAAATGGTCTGCTTGCAAAATAATAGGAATATGTGACATGTGTTACTTCGAAAATGAGTGGAAAAAAAAAGTTAGCTGTTGGAGAAAAAAACGAAACTAAGTAGGGCAAGTGGTTATTGAAAATACTACAAATATAAAGAAGAGATAGGGAGAAAAACATGCACCCATCACATATCAAAGTCCCGAGCTTATTTTATTTTTTTATCTTGTAGTTACATATCTTTCTATTTCTAAGTCCAAATCTATTAGTTTGTCCTTGTTGCTTCTCAATTTGTTAGACTAGATTTGTTTATTCATTGTTCTTCAGATTAGTATTAGTCTTCGTTTTAGTTCATGTTTATCTGGTATAAAGGCATTTCAGATTCAATTTTCATTTCAGTATATTCGGCATGCAAATTTTATTTATTTTAATTCAAAAGACACTTGGAAATTGTTGAAATCCTCTTCATTGAGGCAAATCTCGAACCTATAGTCTTTTTGCTTCGGGTTATACACAATTCGACCTGGTTTAGAGTTAAGTTGGCTCAATTTCAAATACAATTGGATGCATTCGTCCTGACACGTCCGCATCATATCATTAAGTTATGAACATATTTCGACGCGAACGCCAACAGTTTTTTTGGTACGCCCGGTGGGACCCAAGTGCTATTCAAAAGCACTATGGAAGGCAGAGGCCAAGGAAAAACTGTGGTTAGCCTAACCACATGAAATTTGTCTCCAGAAGGTTCTAAGGCTGAGTCGTCACGCAGCCCATCTTGGCATGCTGATATGCAAAACATGGCCAAGAGTGTGAAAGAATATTTTCTAAAAGCCAATAAAGAGTTATTGGCATCTTTGTCTCAGTCTTTGTTAGATCTAATTGAGACCATAATACAAATGGTGGCTTTGCTCAATGAGAAAGTGATAGCTTCAATCTCAGTAGTTCATAATGGAGTGGCAAATCAACAGACTCTTCCACCATCACAGTTACCTTTAACTTTTCATACAGGATCATGCTCCAATGGCTCTACGCTAGGGGGCATCCTGGCAAGTAGGTTGGGACTCCCATGCATCCTAGGCCGAACGAGGTAAGAGAAAGTGACGACAACAATCAATGTTTTTTCTCTCTTCTTATCGGCCAAGCACCCATCCGTTAAAGGGACCAAACCCTTTGTTCACATCAACCGATGCAGAACTAGGGGGCAGGGTCAAATTAATTATGAAAATTTCAACCATGTACAACAACAAAATCTGTCCATGAACAAGGAGCAGTTAATGGATATTATTCAAATGTAGTTTGGACCGGCCCTCAGACGAGTGGGTAGGCCGATCTACAGGAAATCCTCTCTAGAAACTATGGATAGGATGCATGAGTTTTTTAGAGATTTTGTAGGGACCTGGTCCCTTGTTGTTTTCGAGTGTTAATGAAAATGAGTATGCCATGTCGGGTGAAAACGTTTGTAAGTGTAATTCTTCCATAAGAATTTAAACTTGAGCTTGTATCGATTTTCTAACAATGGTTAAGTGTGGGATAATACCTAGGATCATCACTGTGAGGTGTTTGGTTTATGATTCGGCTCAGTTTTGACAACTTTTGTTCAGTTTTTCTCTTAGTGTTGACCGCTAGAGCGATAGGGGAGCTCACTCGAGCGGACAGGTGGCCGAGAGGCCCTAGAGGAGGAAACTGCTCGAGCGGTGGGGGTTTGCTCGAGCGAACAGTCGGGGAGTAGACTTTTTAAAGTTGCGCGTGGATCCATTTTTCTCCCATTCTTTTCATTTCTCTCTCTCTCTCTCTCTAGAGCAAAAGTGAGGGTTAGGGTTTGGGTTTGGAGGCCTGTTTGAGCTCTTTTGGCTTCTCTTGGTGAGTTTTCTTGCTTTTCTCTCGGTGGCTCAACTGTTGGAGGTCTTATCTTGGCATTAGAGATATTTTTCTCACTGTTTGATTGGAGATTCTCATGGTTAGAGGTTGTTTGGGGCCTTTTCTTGTGGATCTAGCATTTCAAAGGTAGGATCTAAGACTATCCTCGAATATCTATATGATATGTGTTGTATTTTGAACTTTTGAACTTAAAAGCATGATAATGATGTTTTCAAGGCCCTAGGTTCGGGTTTAATGTTAATGAAGGTCAAATCTTAGATCTATGGATGATTTAACATGATTCTATTTTCTCATGTTGTTGGACATGGTTGGATTTGAAAAATGAAGAACTAGGATTTGATATTTGAGTTTAAACCATGAAAATTGGGGGTTTTGGGGTTAAGGGGTCCATGTGTTGAAATTGATTTGATTAGTGGTTAAATTGAGAATTGTGATAACCTATTGCATATTTCTCCCATGAATTTATATGACCTGTAAGGATGTCAAGTGAAAAATGGAGGTTTTGTTGTGTAAAATCGATGAACTAGTGGACTTAAACCATGTAGATGGTTAATCCGAGGTTTGAGCCCTAAAGAAATTGAATATGTGAATAAGGGCAAACATGTAATGATATGGGTTTAGCGAGAAGAACCATTTGGGTTAGACACGTGCGTGTGTAGTGTGGTTTGATATGTCTAAAAGGATCGATTTTGGAATCCAATGATCGTTTAAGGTTTGACACGAGTTGCTCCATGGTGAAAGACCAAAAAACTACGCAGATTGGATTCTCTGCCCATCGGCTATCAATCGAGAAAGGACGTTAGTCGTGTCGGGATATAGAACGTCCCGTTACTTCATGGGGTATGTGTGGCCGGGATGGTTGTAACGCTACGCGAGTCTATATGCTCGTCCGGCGTCGGTTCCTATGTTGTTAAACCACGAGTTGACGAAATATGAGGAATCCAAGGATCATTTAAGGTTTGACACGAGTTGCTCAATGGTGAAAGACCAAAAAACTACGCAGATTGGATTCTCTGCGCATTGGCTAGCAATCGAGAAAGGACGTTAGTCGTGTTGGGTTATAGAATGTCCCGTTACTTCATGGGGCTTGTGTGGTCGAGAAGGTTGTAACGCTACGCGGGTCTATATGCTCGTTCGGCGTTAGTTCTTATGTTTTTAAAACCACGAGTTAGTGGAATATGAGAAATGTCAACAAGGTGTGTGTGTGTATGTGTGTGTGTGTTCGAGTGTGTGTGCGTTGTAAATGATTGGATTAGTAAAACCTTAATTGGAAAATGTGATGGGATGCTAAAACGTGATGAGATTGATTGAGAATGCTAGAGTGATTAGGGATAATAGTTAATTTTACCGAAAATAAGGAGCATAGAACCACAACTTTTATATTCTAAACCTGGTTATGTGTTGGGAATTTAACTTGGGACAAACAATGTGATTTTTGATTAAACTCATATGTGCATCTCGCATGACCATCTTCACATGTCATGCATATGTTCATGGTTAGTCTTGTTCCTATGAGCTTTGGCTCATGTTGTGTAACAACATTTCAGGTGATGGTATGAAGAAAATCTTGGACTGAGATGATGGTCGCGGGACCCTTTTTAAAGTAGTTGATAGGATTACAACCTCCTTGTATTATCTTTTGAGAAATGGACATGTAAAAATGTAATTCTTGTTTCCTTTTGGAGTATTGAAATTTGGGGTCAGGATACCCGAGCTGTAACGCCTTAAGATCATATATCCATGTCTTGTATGCATGTGAAGACGTTCGTTTATCTGCTAGATTGAAAACTTTAACTTTTTATGTTGTAACTTGATATTGAAGTTCAATTTCGGGTTCATAGTTGAAATATGATTATTTGACTTTCAAATGCATATTTTAACATCTTGGTTTGCCTGTTTAAAATCATGTTTAAATGAGGAGAGAAAGTGGTTATTTTTGTAAAACTTAGAAAAATCTCACAGTTTTGAGCAGTGGTTCTCGGATGTCTCACCGCTCAAGTGGTGAGGAGTCCACTTGAGCGGGCTCTGCTGGGCGACTTTTTTTAAAAAACTTATTTTAGAACAGGGTCTTTCCCTAAACATGTTTAAACTACTTTTGGGCTACGAATTTAATATTTTCAGGGATGTGGTAAAAAAGATATAGTTATCTTTATGGGAAAGATTTTCAATTTCTTACTCGGATGTTATTATTAGTTCGGAATCAGGCTGTTACAGATTGGTATCAAAGCCGTAGGTTTGAATACCTAGGAACCATGGGGGTGGTTGATCCATTGCGTGAGAGTTTACATTGATGTGTGACATTCATGACTTGGTGTGCTAGCATGAAGCATCTTGAGTATAACTTGAAATTTGCATACTATGTGGTATTTGCGTATGGTGGTTGGACTTTTAGGATGATATGTTTGGCCCTTGGGCGGCTGATCGACTGGTTTGGGATTCGAGTTAGAAAGGCGATTGGCCGACGCCTGTTCTAACTAAAAAACCACAAGAGTTAGCCGGATTAACGTGTCATTCCGATTAGTCCCCCTCGTTTATGTGTTGCATGAGGTGTGTTGATCCGATAATTCATGTTACGTGGTATCGTGTTGAAGAATGATGTTATCTGTGGGAGATGAGTTGTTGTAAGCCTTGTTTTGATATCTCTCCTTGATCCTTCTTATTCGTAGAGTGATGATGCCGAGACATGATAGGGGCCGAGGCCGTGGCCGAGGTTGTGCGCATGCTTAAGTTCCGAAAGAAGGGGACATTCATGCCCCGCAGGAACAAGTGGGTGTATTAATGTTGTTTAAAAGTATTTTTTAGGTTCTTCTAGAGATGTGTATCGGGAGGAGTTTCTCTCTCTTATTCAGGGGAATCTTACCGTGGTCCAGTATAAAGTCAACTTCGAGAATTTGTCGCAATTTGCACCTGAGATGGTGTCGACGGAGGAGTTGCGCACCAAGAGGTTTGAAAGGGCTCTTGGGCCTTTGATCAAAGACAGGATTGCAGCGTTGGATTTTCGAGTTTATACCGAGATTGTGGAAGTCACTATCTGCGTAGAGAATGCCATGGCAGAGAGCCGCAAGATTAGGGAGAGCAAGTCACAATAGGGGACTTCTAGTGCTCAATCTGACAGGTGCCAGATAAAAAGGCAGAAATTAAGGTGATCGAGTTCTTATCCCACAAGATCGCAGTTTCAATTATGGTCTGCACCAGCACCGTCTATGGGTTCATCCGGACGTTCTGAACGTCGGGAGTTAAAGTGTTACGCGTATAGTCAACCGGAACACCGTGAGAAGGATTACCAGTAGAGGGGACATCAGCAGCAGAGTCAGACTCAGGGGAGGACCCCGCTTTCATGTTTCTAGTGTGGCCAAGAGGGTCACTTACGACAAAATTGCCCTCAAGGAGGGAGTGTTCAGGCATATAGCCAGTCACAGCAGCATTCGTGGGTATAGTTAGTGAGGACAGCAGGAGGTGCTACCTCAGCTCAGTCAGTGAGGCAATTAGGAGCTAGGGGCAGCGAGGGACAGAATTAGAGAAACCAGGGGTGAGTGTATGCTCTTGTGGAGCCCAGTACATCAGTGGCACCTGCAGTGCTAGAAACTGCAGCCAGTCCTTCGATCATACGAGGTACATTCTTAATGTACCATTGCTGGGCCAATGGTCTTGTTGACACCGAAGCATCGCATTCTTTTATCTCATTTGCATTCACATTTGCATTGGGATTAAAGATAGACTTGTTGGGTAGTGCCTTATGAGTAGAGACACTGATGCGTGTGATGACTGTGTTGAAATGGGTCTATAGAGCTTGTGAGATGGAGATTGTCGACCACCGTTTGATATTTGATTTTATCGTGCTCGATATGTCCTTGTTCGATGTTATCCTAGAGATGGATTGGTTTACCACCTTTCGCATCTTCATTGATTGTGACTGGCGACGAGTGTTTGTTTGCACACCGGAGGGAGATTTCTTTTATTTCGTGGGTGATCAGGACAACGGTTTAGCACCTAGATCTCTTATATCGTGGAGCCGTGACAACCTTAGCCTCCTTTTCCCTGCCTTTTTGGTGAGTGAGATTGATTCCGCTCAGGGAGAGCTTCCTCCCGTTGTCTGTGAGTTTCTAGACGTGTTTTCGAGTGATTTATTTGAGCTTCCACCATAGTGGGAATTGAGTTTTCCATAGACCTCATTCCGGGGACTGCTCCAATTTCTATGCCTTCATACCGTTTTGCACCGCCTAAGTTGGTAGAATTGAAAGTGCAAGTCTAGGAGTTGTTGGACAAGGGGTTCATCCGTCCTAGAGTGTCTCCTTGGGGAGCTCTGACATTATTTGCTAAGAAAAAGGATGGGTTGTTGCGTCTTTGTATAGATTATTGTAAGTTGAACCATGTAACCATTAAAAAAAAGTACCCTATACTGCATATCGACGACTTGTTTAACTAGTTGAAAGGTTTGTATTATTTTTCGAAGATCAACCTAAGGTCAGGTTATCACTAGTTATGGGTCAAGGAGGAAGACATTCTGAAGACGGCTTTTCGTACTTACTATGGGCATTTTGAGTTCCTAGTCATGCCTTTTGGATTGGCTAACGCACCAGCGACGTTTACGGACCTTATGAACAGTATCTTTCACCCTTACCTTGATCGATTTGTGGTGGTGTTCGTGGATGACATTTTGATTTACTCATTATCGGAAGAGGAACATAAGGAGCATCTTGCCTTACAGTTATTGCGAGAACATCGATTATATGCCAAATACGACAAATGTGAATTTTGGTTGATGAAGGTGAAATTTTGGGGGCATGTAGTTTCATGAGATGGAGTGGTAGTGGACCCATCAAAAATCAAAGCTGTGATGGAATGGGAAAGATCGAAAATGTGTTTGAGATTTGGAGCATCTTGGGATTGCCCGATTACTACCGTCGGTTTGTAAAACATTTCTCTAGGCTCGTAGAACCTATGGCATGCCTTATGCGGAAGGGAATCAAGTTCGTGTGGAATGATGGTTGTGAGTTTGCCTTCCAGACATTAAAGACGAGGTTGACAAGTACACCTATTCTGATTGTACCGGAGAGAGGATTCGGTTATGCCGTTTATCGCGATGCGTCGCACCAGGAGTTGGGTTGTGTGTTAATGCAACTAGGTAAGGTGGTGGCCTATGGATTGAGGCAGTTGAAGGATTATGAGAAGAACTACCCTACACATGATTTGGAGCTCGCAGCAGTGGTCTTCGCTCTAAAGACCTGGAGACATTATCTATATGGTGAGCACTTTGAAGTGTTCTCAAACCATAAGAGTTTGAAGTACTTGTTTTCGCAGAAGGATCTGAATTTACGCCAGAGGAGATGGATGAAGTTCTTGGGAGATTATGATTTCTACCTACAGTACCATCCGGGTAAGGTCAATGTGGTGGCCAATGCCCTTTGTCGAAAGCCTTTGAGCACGTTAGCTCGCGTGGCCATTAGGGAGTGGAATATGCTCGGGGAAGTCAGAGAGAATAACCTTAGTTTGGGGAAGTCCGGTGAGTGTGTTACCTTGTTTGCAATGGTATCTCAGCCCACCCTTGCTCTTCGTGTTGTTGAAGCACAACGGTCAGATGCGGAGAGTTTAATGTTTTGAGAGCGAGTCTTGAGTGGCGAGGATGCCAAAGGGTGGACTATCCATTCCAATCAGAGCTTGAGGTTTGCGGGAAGAATTTTCGTGCCGAAAGCGTGTCGCAAAGACGTGCTTCGTGAGCTTCATCATTCGCGCCTAGCGGTGCATCTGGGTGGCACCAAAATGTATCATGACATACATAGGCAGTTCTGGTGAAAAGGTATAAAGAAAGAAGTTGTGCTTTTCGTCTCACGTTGTCTCATTTGTCAGCAAGCGAAGGCCGAGCATCGGAGACCAGTGGGTCAGTTGCAACCCTTTCCAGTGTCATAGTGGAAATGGGAGAACATTACTATAGATTTTATTTCGGGCCTTCCAAGGTCGCCAAGGGGGCATGATGCCGTATGGGCTGTGGTAGACAGATTAACCAAGTTGACACATTTTCTACCTATTCGCATGAAGGATTCAGTTGATAACCTTAGCAAGCTCTATGTAAGTGAGATTATTAGATTCCACGGAGTGTCAGTTTCTATCGTATTCGATCGAGATTCTCGTTTCACTTCACATTTTTGGCAGAGTTTGCAGTCAGCAATGGGGACTAGCCTACTTCTTAGTACTATTTTTCACCCCCAAATAGATGGCCAGTCGGAATGCACTATTCAGATACTTGAGAATATGCTACAGGCGTGTGTTATAAATTTTCGTGGGTCATGGGAGGACCACTTACCATTGGTGTAATTCGCCTACAACAACAGTTATCAGTAAGTATTGAGATGGCGCCTTATAAGGCATTGTATGGTAGACCTTGCAGATCACTTGTTTGCTGGACCGATGTTAGTGAAACAACTGTGCTAAGGCTCGAGCTTGTACGTGAAACTACAGACAAGATCATCGCGATTCGTAAGCGTTTAGTGATCACCCAAAACTGTAAGAAGAGTCATACAGATACGAGAAGCAGACAATTAGCATTTGAGGTGGGAGACCACGTTTTTTTGAAGGTCTCGCCACGAAAGGGTTTGATGAGATTTGGTAAGAGTGGGAAGTTATCACTTCATTTTATTGGGCTATTTTAGATCCTTGATAGGATTAGAGAGGTGACCTATCGCTTAGTCTTGCCACCACAGTTAGCCTCAGTGCACAACGTCTTTCACGTATCTATGTTGCGTAAGTATGAGCCGGACCCATCCCATTTTTTGGATTGGACATAGTTGAGGGTAGACGATGATATCACCTACGAGGAGAGACTGGTGAGGATCCTTGACGCCAAAGAGAAAGTCTTGCGAGGGAGAACCATTCACTACGTGAAGGTGCTCTAGCTTCACCACGACGTTGAAGAAGCCACGTGGGAGCGAGAATCGAAGGTTCGCAGAAACTATCCCGAGTTGTTTAGTTCTTGACGCATATGTGATTTTGAGGACGAAATCTCCTAAGTGGGGGAGGTTGTAGGGAGCCGATCCCTTGTTGTTTTTGAGTATTAATGAAAATGAGTATGTCATGCCCGATGGAAACGTTTGTAAGTATAATTCTTACATAAGAATTTAAACTTGAGCTTGTATCTGTTTGCTAACAATGGTTAAGTGTGGGATAATACCTGGGATCATCACTATGAGATCTTTAGTTTATGATTCGACTCAGTTCTGACAACTTTTCTTCGGTTTGTCTCCTAGCGCTGACTGCTCGAGCGATGAGGGTCCACTCGAGCGAACAGTCGGGGAGTAGACTTTTTAAAGTCGTGCGTGGGTCCATTTTTCTCGCATTCTTTTTTATTTTCTTTCTCTCTCTAGAGAAAAGTGAGGGTTAGGGTTTGGATTTGGAGGCTTGTTAGAGCTCTCTTGACTATTCTTGATGAGTTTTCTTACTTTCCTCTCGGTGGCTCAACCGTTGGAGGTCCGATCTTAGCATTGGAGGCGTTCTTCTCACCGTGCGGTTGGAGATTCTCGTGGTTGGAGCTTGTTTAGGACCTTTTCTTGTAGATCTAGCATCCCAAAAGTAGAATCTAAGACTATCCTCGAATATCTATGTGATACGTATTGTATTTTAAACTTTTGAACATAAAAGCATGATAATGATGTTTTCAAAGCCCTAGGTTCCGGTTTAATGCTAATGAAGGTTAAATCTTAGATCTATGGATGATTTAACATGATTCTATCTTCTCATTGTTGTTGGACATGGTTGGATTTGAAAAATGATGAACTAGGGTTTGAGATTTGAGTTTAAACTATGAAAATTAGGGGTTTTGGGGTTATGGGGCTCATGTGTTGAAATTAATTTATTTAGTGGTTAAATTGAAGGTTGTGATAACCTATTGCATATTTCTCCCATGAATTTATGTGACCCGTAAGGATGTCAAGTGAAAAATGAGGGTTTTGTTGTGTAAAACTGATGAGCTAGTGGACTTAAACCGTGTCAACGGTTATTCCAGAGTTTGAACCCTAAAGAAATTGAATATGTGAATAAGGAAAAACATGTACTGATATGGGTTTGGCGAGATGAACCATTTGGGTTGGAATCGTGTGTGTGTAGTGTGGTTTGATATGTCTAAAAGAATAGATTTTGAGTTCCAAGGATCGTTTAAGGTTGGGCACGAGTTTCTCTACGGTGAAAGATTAGAAAACTACGCAGATTGGGTTCTCTGCCAGCCGGTTAGCAATCAGAAAAAGATGTTAGTCATGTCGGGATATAGAATGCCCCGTTACTTCATGGGGCCTGTGTGGCCGGGAAGGTTGTAACGCTACGCGGGTCTATATGCTCGTTCGGCGTTAGTTCTTATGTTTTTAAAACCACGAGTTAGTGGAATATGAGAAATGTCAACAAGGTGTGTGTGTGTGTGTGTGTGTGTTCGGGTGTGCGTACGTTGTAAATGATTGGGCTTGTAAAACCTTAATTGAAAAATGTGATGGGATGCTAAAACGTGCTGGGATTGGTTGAGAATGGCAGAGTGATTGGGTATAATAGTTAATTTCACTAAAACTAAGGAGCATAGAACCACAACTTTTATATGCTAAACCTGATTATGTGTTGGGAATTTGACTTGGGACAAATAAGGTGATTTTTTATTAAACTCATATGTGCATCTCGCATGACCTTCTTCACATGTCATGCATATGTTCATGGTTAGTTTTGTTCCTATGAGTTTCGGCTCATATTGTGTAACAACATTTCAGGTGATGGCGGGAAGATCTTGGAGTGAGATGACGGTTGTGGGACCCTTTTTGAAGTAGTTAATAAGATTACAAACTCCTTGTATTATCTTTTGAGAAATGGACTTGTAAAAATATCATTCTTGTTTCCTTTTGGAGTATTGAAATTTGGGGTCAGGATACCCGAGTTGTAAGGCCTTAAGGTCATATATCCATGTTTTGTATGCATGTAAAGACATTCGTTTGTCTACTGGATTGAAAACTTTAACTGTTTATGTTGTAACTTCATATTGAAGTTCAATTTCGGGTTCATAGTTGAAATATGGTTATTTGACTTTTAAATGCATATTTTAACATCTTGGTTTGCCTGTTTAAAATCATGTTTAAATGAGGAGAGAAAGTGGTTGTTTTTACAAAATTTAGAAAAATCTCACAATTTTTGAGCTGTGATTCTCGAATGTCTCACCGCTTGAGCAGGCTCCGCTGGGCGACTTTTTATTAAAAACTTATTTTAGAACAGGGTCTTTCCCTAAACATGTTTAAACTACTTTTGGGCTACGAATTTAATATTTTCAGGGGTGTGGTAAAAAAGAAATAGTTATCTTTATGGGAAAGATTTTCCATTTCTTACTCGGATGTTATTATGAGAAAGTGGTTGTTTTTACAAAACTTAGAAAAATCTCATAGTTTTGAGCAGTGGTTTTTGGATGTCTCACCGCTCGAGCGGGCTCCGTCGGACGGCTTTTTATTAAAAACTTATTTTAGAACAGGGTCCTTCCCTAAACATGTTTAAACTACTTTTGGGCTACGAATTTAATATTTTCAGGGGTGTGGTAAAAAAAATAGTTTTCTTTATGGGAAAGATTTTCTATTTCTTGCTCGAATTTTATTAGTTCAGAATCGGGGCTTTATAGATTCACTATCAAAGCAAAAGGAATGGTGGGATCAAGAGATTATCAGAATCAACAAGAAGCCAATATTGCCTAAGAATAGATGAAGAATTTTAGACTTTCAACCTCTTCGGCCTACGGTGGCCAAAGACAATAAGGGAGTCAGAAACCTACTGAGAACTGAGCTAGCCTACAAAAGGCCTAGGATGATTAACCCTCAACTGACTCTACCCGGGTAATGGGTTGTTTGACCCATCCTAAGTTCTCATGGTGATAAAAAGGTCCTGACAAAGTCCCATAAAAAGAGATTGCAGCATCTTAGAATAAAAGCCTAGAAAAAAAGAGCAGAAGTAGGAACAACCATAAACTTTTTGCTTGGTCAACCAGCTTGAGCGCTAGGACCTGACAAGTTCTAGCATGGACAAGGGGGTAGAAAAGGACTCCAAAAAAATTTAAGACTCTTATTACAACCACCAAACTTCCCTGCAACATGGTGTTCGTCCGACCAAAGAAAGGATAGCATCTTCCATTAAAGGAGACATAGAGGAAAGGGCAGGAAATCAAAGGAAATCTAGAAGTCCATGCTTGAAACTCTTCCATCCAGACCGGTTCATATTAATACAGTCCAAAACAGAAGCCAAGGTTTCATGAACTTTCTACCATCCTGAAATCTTTACAGGATGGTAAGCAATCCTCACCAGAAGTATGGGTTTTCTTCCATTCTGAACACAAGCCGGTGTTTCAAGAACTTTCTATAACCCTAAAAGTTATCCATGATAGAAATGTCACTCAAATGCAGGGCAACAAGCTACTTAAGGCTTTTCACGGCCTTGTTAACATCAAAATACCATTTTTTGTTCAAAAAAGGGGTATTTGAGGGGGGGAGGGGGGGGGGGGGCATATTGTTTGGACCATATTTAGAAAATTTTATTTGACACCAAGG
>JAOTRH010000024.1:168270-190207 GCA_034768845.1 Heliamphora exappendiculata | reverse complement strand
AGTGGGGTTGAGTCCGAGCTGTGCTGCGTGGCCGGCTTGGAGAATTCAGCAATAAAATCTGCGAGGACCTGACCTTTAATTGCTGTTCTTGATCGGAACTCGATATCGTATTCTCCTAGCTCCACTCCCCATTTGGCAATCCTTCAAGATAGATCAGCTCGGCGTAGCAAGGTTTTGAGATGGCGTGCAGTAAGAACAATGATCTTGTGGGCTTGAAAGTATTGTGCCAGCTTTCGAGATGCCATGACCAGGGCTAGTGCTAGTTTCTCCAAAGGCAAGTATCTGGTCTTGGCATTGAGGAAGGTGTGGCTGACATAGTAGATCGGGAGTTGTTCGGCAACATCCATTCTGAGCAAGACGGCATTGGCCGCGTGATCGGATACTGCAAGGTACAGGTATAGCTCTTCCCCAAACAAGGGCTTGGAGAGGAGAGGAGAGGAGCCGAGGTCAGGTAATCCTTCAAAATTTGGAGTGCCTGATTACACTCTTCTCCCCAGACAAAATTCTTGCCCTTTTTCAACAATTGAAAGAAATGATGGCACTTATCTGATGATCAGCTGATGAATCTATTCAGTGCAGCTGCCATTCCAGTCAATCGTTGTGTCTCCCGAACAGTCTTGGGGGGCCGTATGTTCTGAATTGCAGCTATCTGGTCGAGATCAGCCTCGATGCCTCTTCTACTGATCAGGTGCCTGAGGAACTTTCCCGATTGTACGCCAAAGGCACACTTTGACGCATCAAGCCTTAGCTTATAGAATTTCAGCACCTCGAACACCCTGCTTAGGTCGGCCAGGTGGTCATTCTCTTTCCTACTCTTTACTAGGAAAGCATCAATGTAAACCTCAATATTCCGGCCTAGCATAGGTTGGAATATTTTGGTCACCAGCCTCTGATAAGTTGCCCCAGCGTTTTTCAGGCCAAATGGCATAGCCTTGTAGCAATAAAAGCCTCGGGGAGTGATGAAGCTGGTCTTCTCTTGATCATCCGTGCTCAAAGCAATCTGGTGATAACCCCTGTATGCATCCAAGAAACTTATGGTTTCGTGCCCGGCCGCCGAGTCGACCAGCTGATCAATTTTGGGAAGTGGGAAGGAATCTTTGGGGCAGGCCCTGTTCAGGTCAGTGAAATCAACACAGACCCTCCACTTCCCATTTTTCTTCTTCACCACCACGATGTTGGATAGCCACTGCGGGTATTGCACCTCTCTTATCGCTCCTGCCTCGAGCAACTTTTCAACTTTGTCTGCTACAGCCTCTGAGTGCTGAGCGGAAGATCTCCTCCCACGCTGAACAACAGGCTTGTAAGTGGGGTTGACATTCAGCATATGCTCCATTACCTCGGGATTGATGCCCGGCATCTCGTAAGGAGTCCAAGCGAAGACCTCAACGTTTGATCTAAGAAAGTCTACCAGGTCGGACTCATCTTGTTCGGCCATGTGGGTGCCGAGCAGGAAGAACCGATCAGGATCTTCCTCATTTAGTATGATTTTCTTTAATAGTTCCACCACCTTCTCTATTGGTGCTTTCCCGACGTCATCGAGGGGTGGTTTGTCTTGTACTTCCACTACACACATCTGTTCGTCGCCAGAGGATCCTTCTTTACCTCGAATGGCAGCTATAAAACGTTGCCTGGCCGCTGCCTGATCTCCCCTGATACATTCTACACCCCTGGCGGTTGGGAACTTCAGGACTTGATGGTAAGGCGAAGGAATGGCTTTGAGCTGATGAAGCCAAGTCTTTCCCATTATAGCATTATAAGGCGACGGGACATCCACCACCAAGAATTTAATGTTTCTGAGCTTTGATCCTGCCTTGACCGGAAGCGTAATCCTCCCCATTGGTAAGGTGGGCTGACCATTGAACCCGACCAGTGGGGTATGGCATTTCTGCAAGTCTGCTTTTGTGAGCCCTAATTTGTAGAAGAGGTCGACATACATGACCTCCGCCGAGCTCCCCTGATCAACCAGGATACGCTTTACGTCATATCTCCCAATCCGAAGGGTTATAACGAGCGCGTCGTTGTGAGGGTGTTCAACCCCTTCTAGGTCGGCATCGGTGAAAGTTAGATCTCCGACTACGAATTCATTGCTCGGATACTTTCTTCCACTCGGCTCGTTGTGCTTGAACTGGGCCTGCATAATCTCGCGATGTGTCATTTTTCGGCCTTGACCCCTTGCTTCATTCACTGTCTCTGGCCCAGGGGCTGCATGAATGACGTTAATAACTCCCATGGGCTCATCTGCCCCTCTATCTTGTTCGGCCTTAGCATGCTGTTCGGCCATGGTCTTCTCCTTGTCGATATACTGCCTGAGATTCCCTACCTTGACTTGCTCCTCTAAGAACCTTTTAAATGTTTGGCAACGGTCGGTATAGTGCCCGTGCTCCCTATGGTAAGCACATTGTTTCTTCTCATGCCGTTTGCTTGGGTCCGTGAACATCTTGGGCGGCCAGACAAACCACGGCTTGTCCTTGATCTGGTTGAGGAGCTTGTGGATGGGCTCCTTAAACACGGTGTTTGCCACTTCGTACACCTTGTTGGGCCTCTGGCGCTCTCTTTCCCGATCTAGCCTCTTCCTGGACTTCTTGTTCTCCTTTTTCTCCGCTCGGTCAACCTTTGGCGCTTCCTGGGAGGCGGCTTCATTGCTCACACCTCCAATGTCTTCCTCCACATTGGAGTGTTGTTCAATCCTCAGCATCAGTTCGACCATGCTCTGAGCAGGCCTTTTGGTCAGCGAATGCCTCAACTTGTGGGTTTTCTCCAACCCGAGCTTGAAGGAGGCCACGGCAAGCTGCTCGTTGCAGTCGTCTATATCATTGAAGGTCTCCCAATATCGCCAGGCATATGACCTTAGGCTTTCATTCTCGGCCTTCCTTAATCCGAGCAAGGAATCAATTTCCTTGGGTTGACGGCTATTTGTAATGAACCTCGCCGCGAACAGCTCGACGAGTTGTCTCCAGCTTCCCACTGTCCCAGCAGGGAGCTTGTCAAACCAACGCAAGACCACCTCGCTCAAGCTGGACGGAAACATTCTGCACATCAGAGCGTCATTTCCACTCCAAAGTGCTATCATTTGTCTGTAGTGTCGGATATGACCCATAGGGTCAATCTTCCCATCGTAGATGTTGAATTTGAGGGTTTGGAACTTCCTGGGGGGATCTGCCCCTTCCACCTCCCTTGTAAAAGGGAAGGCTAATATCTGCTCCAGGGCCCTCCGGGCCACGTCTTGAGCCGATCTTCCCGTGGTCGGCTGTAGTCTCCCCTCTAACTGGAGGTTCAACCATTGCTTTAGCTCTTCTTTCTCCTCCGCACGCTCGAGGTCTTGGCCTGCCTTCCGTTTCTGCTCACTGCGGTGCTCGGCTGGCTCATTGGTGTTGCTGGAGGTCTGGGTTTGCCCTTGTCCATTCCTTTTGGAGCCTGAGACGCGGCTCCTCTGAGGGTCCTCATCACGCCGAGGACTCCTTGCTGGTCTACGGCTCGCCTGAAGCCGAACAACGCCCCTTCTGTCATCCCGGTTGGACTTCTCACGCCGGTTGGATTTCTGGCGAGATTGCTCGTGCTCGGGATTTATTGCTGGCGAGCGTTGCTGGTTCATTTGAGCCCTCATCTCATGGAGCTCCTGTTGGAGTTTGTCCAGCTGCTCATCCCTCTTGTTCAGCTCGTCCTGATACCCCTCCAGGACTTGCTGCAGGTTGAAACGTGGGGGGTAGACCCCTGCAGAAGGTGTTGTGTCGTTGGAGCCCCCAACCTGGGTCCGTTCTCTCCTTCGGTTGAGCCTAGCCCCACCAATGTAAACTTCAGAGGCCATTGGGTGTCCCCTCCTTTGATGTGTTGCATGCGATGCTTCTGCGCGTGTTGCGCGTGGATCTCTCGGCTCTTCAAGGTCATGGTTCCCCCGACTAGCCATGGAGGTGTTCTAGGAAATTCTCACAGACGGCGCCAAATTGTAGAGGATCAGGATTGATATCTACTGGTCCCGTCCAAGCTGGCTGTGACGTCAGGGGAGAATGCCACGTGTATGCCTGTACAAGAAAGGGGTGAGATACCCGCCGGTGGCTTTATACCGTGGACCCTCCGACAATCAAGTCAGGCAATGAGATTTAGTGAGAAGGAAGAGTTTGAGAGTAAGTTTTAGCAGAGTTTTTCCCTAGTAAAAGAGGGCATACCTTTCATCTTCAACTTGTTGGCTATTTATAGGTACAAAAATACTTGACCCGCTCATGGAGTCCGACCCGACCTGAGCAGGTCGGGTTGTACCTCTTCTCTTTGATCAATGCATAGCAATTAATGTCTTGATGGTGACTTGTCAGTGCCATCATTGAATATCTCCGCAAGATATCTCTGCAAATGCCTTTTGTCATATCCAGATGTCCATCAGTATCCAGGTCTAGCTTCAGGCCTAATTTGGGCTAGGGCTAGGCCACCCCTACTTAACCATTTTACCCCTAAGTTGGTCCATTTACTATCGACGTTTCATCTTTGTACCACATCTTAGGTCTGTGTACCGCGGGACATGATCTTTAGAATCGTCCATTTAGCTCGGAACAAGGTTTAGGCAGCTCACGTTGCTCGGCTGTCAATGCCGAGCATCACTTATCATGATGCCGAGCACCATGACCTCGGAATTGGGGGTTGGACCCTCGCCAAGCTCGGACACTTCACCATATAGCTCGGCCTATTGCCCGAGCTGATGTGGGTATGCCGAGGATCGTCCCATGCTGATGTGGACTGCTGCGCTGTACGGCTTCCACGTGTGCTCTACGTGGCTTAGGTCGGAACTTGATTTCCCCTCAGTAACAATGGAAGAGGCTTGGGACCTGCGAAGTCATGTATTACATTGCTAGGAAGGATGCATAATTGCTTCTTGAAATCTATCAATACTCTCTTCTGAAATTCAGAACTTCGAATTTACTAGAGAATTGTAAAAATGCTAGAAATAAGTATAATAGGGGACTGTGGTGGATTCAGAAATTCAACACCGTGCGGGAACAACTCCAAGAACAACTAGAATTTCTTCTCTCTCCCTCCCTCCCTCTCTTAACTATCAATTTCAATGTGATGAATACAAATTTTAAACATTCGTTACTACTTCTTCTTCTTCTTTTTCTTCTCTCTTTCTCTCTCTCTCTCTCTCTCTCTCTCTCTCTCTCTCTTAACAATCAATCACAACGAGATGACTACAAATTTTAAACATTCGTTAAAACGTGGAAAAAAATATAACGCCTACTTCTACAAAAAGAAAAGAAAAGAATGTCTAAAACTTAAATATTTAAAGGGTATGGTGAAATTTTGTGGGGGCACAATTACTATAATAGAAAAAAAAATCAGAAAATATAAGGGTGCTTGAGCTCATGGCACTTTGGCTCGCCAAGAAATCTCTACTTGAGAGGTGTGTCTCCACCCGTTTTCATACACCATTTTGGGGCTCTCTTGGTTCAATCGTTTTGCTGTGGACAACGGGAAGTTATATTCGGTTTTGGGAGGATGCTTGGAGGGGAGTTGCTTATTTGATTTCGTGCTTATATCGATTATTTAGAGCTCATAATGTTTTGATTACTTTGGTGGCTTCATCCTTTTCATAATCAAGTTCTTGGGATTTACTATTTTTTTTAAAAATCTAAATGATAGTGAGGCCAATGAACCTGTTTCTTTATTTCCAATCTTTGGCAATGCTTTTTTTCTCCTCCTGTCCAATTATGTTGTTGATATGGGGGTGCTGGCCCTGCATTCCTATAGCTTGGTATCTTGCAAGTCAAAATTTGATAATCTCATTTATTATCCAAATGTAAGAATCTTTGCCCCTCACAAGATTATTTTAAGTGCTTGTGTGCCTTTAAATCTTAAAATGTCTGAATGGACGATGATCACTAATAAACTTAATACCAGTGAAATCATTCAATGGAGATGGCCGAATGTTCAATGGTGGAGGGATGAGGATAGTATATATCGTCTATTCTTCCATTTCCCCATGACTATATGTTTATATTGGATGGTGTTTTATCTAGCAATGGTAGATTTGGTATTTCCACCTTTTTATGGTCATGTGCTATGCATTGATTTTAGAGGATTTGGAAATGGCAAAGCTTGGGCTCTTTGGAGTTGCGTTATATGTGCGATTTTTTCAATTCTATGGGTAGAGTGGAATGCCAGAGCCCAAACTGCAAAACATGAGATGACGAAATTCAAATCCGTGCTTAGCATCTAAACACAATTAAGTTTTATCTGGATGTGATTACTTTGTATTATCTTAATCTTGTAAGCTAATCATATTTTCGTCTGGGCTTGGTTTGCTTAATCATCTATCCCAATTATTGTCTCAGACTCTTTGGTAATACAGTTCACAGGATGATCCTGTCCAAAATCCCATTTATAACTTTTGAGATGTAGGCTCATGGGTACTTAATAATGGTCTTTCCTTTTCATGTGTGTTTGCACTTTGCAGTCTTCATTTGCCCGTTACATGTGTGGTCAAGGATTTGACACGTGGATTCTTGAAGTTAGAGGTGCTGGGTTGAGCATGCAGGGATCAGATTTGAAAGATCTTGAGCACACTGCCCAGGCAATATCCAATCAGATGGAGGCTACTGCAGAAACTGCAACTGATGGAGTTTTGCCTGCAGGACAGCAGTCGATCAATATCTCCAGTCGATTGGCAGACTCTGATTCTTCTGTTGCCAAAGGGGACCCAACGGGGTTAGCAGTAGTATGGGATGAATCAGGACTAGTGACAAAGTTAACAGAAACTTTTATGCGTCTGTCAGAAAGACTTTCTGGTTTTCTTAGTGAAGGACAATCAAAAATTGTGTCTGCTAAGTTTTTTGATCAAATATCACAACTCTTGGAGGACTCTTTTCGATCTGAACGGTTTAATGAGATAAGAGGAAAACTTTCAAGTTTGTTAGAAGCAAGGCAAAATTCTGCTGTGGCTAGCCAAATCAGGGATTTGAGTCAAAAGCTTGTAAATATTATTGAAGAAAATCAACGTTCCGTGTCACCTCAGTTGTATAATCTGCAAGAGCGTTTTTTCACAACAATAGAAGATTTCCAGAAGCAACTTGACTTGATCGTTAAATATGATTGGGACTTTGACAACTACCTCGAAGAGGACATTCCTGCTGCGGTGAGGTGACTTTTGACTTTTCTCATTGTTGGAAGGCCATTAACATGATAACAATTTTCTCATTTGACTATCTAAATTTGACCACCTTAGGTGCATTAATTTTCTCCTTTGATCTTTAATGTTACATAAAACAATTATGCATGTATTTTGATGCTAAGTTAATGTTGTTCAGTTTTATGTTACAGATGGAATATGTAAGGGCCCAAAGCAAACCGAAGGATGGTAAATTACTTGCAGTTGGACACTCCATGGGAGGTATCTTGCTGTATGCTATGCTGTCACGATGCGGTAAGATGGCATCACTTACCTAGTTCCCTTATCTGTCACTTACTATGCCTTATGGATTGTGATACTATTACATGAAAGAAATAGATGGAGTAATTCTTACTTATCAAAAAAAAGAAAGGAAAAGAAATAGATAGTAATTCTCATTCAACTTTACAGGTAATTATGTGACAATCACACAGCATTTTGGAAGCATTTTTTTGCTTGATTTAACCTATGTGTATGCTTATTGTCCTATTAGAGTGTTGAATATTTTTGATAAGCGGCATGAGAAAATTATAAAATAGTAATTTTTGGGTAGTTTCTTCCTCAGCTCTAGTCTAATGCCATCTCTATTGAGTAGTTGAATAAATATTGTGGTACCTTATTCCACATCGATGGGAGAGAAAAAATAAATTTGATATATGAAAATACGTGCACTACTACTAATACTTTTGGTTTAAACTTTTAGGCCATGTTGTTAGATTTTTTATTCAAGTTACAGGCTTGGATCGTTACAAATAGTATAGCGGTGTAGGTCTTGATTTTAGGTTGATTTTTAGAGAGTTTACGTTAGTGTTTGGGAAAATATTCAAGGAGATTTTTCTAAGAGGTAATTAACCTACTACCTTTTTTATTTTATTTTAGGCCTAAAATCTTATTACAAGTTTCTTTATTGTTATTGGAAAAAATATTTCTCTAACTTATTTATTTATTAAAATCTGGAACAAGTACGAAATTGATTGTGAATTAGGATTTCTAAAGTACTCTTGAAAATTTATGTTAAAAAATTGTTAAGAATATTGAAATGCTTTAAAAAAATATTGTAACATCTCATCTTACATCAGTAGGAGATAGAAAAATATGTTTGATATATACAAACATGTGAATTACTAGTCTATTACTAATAATTTGAACTTAAATATTTGGAGTTGTGTTGTTAGATTCTTCATTCAAGTTGCTTAGTAGACTGGCCGCTTGAGTCGTTACACGATTACATTATAGCAAAACCCTGGCCTTGTGCAGGACTCTGTGGCAGTGTTGTTAGAGAAGTAGAGGTTTTAAAGAGGGATAGAGAACATGAGGTAATATATCTTGTGCACACTAATAAATTACTTTCTATAATGCTAATCGGGGAAAGAACCTGGGCAACGCAACGTTAGAACATCACGTATTTGAAAGGGAGATATTATTATATCTCATCACATATTTGAGGGAGATGAAAAATATGTGTGATATATAATATGTGTGATATATAATGAAGCACGTGGGCTACTACTAGTAACTTGCGCTTAAATTTTTAATTTATGTTGTTAGTCTCTCTATTCAAGTTGCTATGACAATTTTTCTCTTAGCTCTTTACAAATATTGTAATATTCCGTCCCACATCGGTTGCATATGAGAACTAAGTTTAATATACACTACTAGTAATTTGCGCTTAAATTTTTAATCTATGTTGTTAGGCTCTCTATTCAAGTTGCTATGACAATTTTTCTCTTGGCTCTTTACAAATATTGTAATATTCCGTCCAACATCAGTTGCATATGAGAAATAAGTTTAATATACAATGAAACATGTTATGACTAATTACTTGGGTTTAAATTTTTGGGCCATGTTGTTATGCTATTTATTTAAATTATTAGCTAATAATTCATTTGGATCGTTACAAATAATATTAGAACCAAATATGGTCTCAAGAAGGGTTTCATGGCGATGTGGTTAGAAAAGTAGAAGTTTCAGAGAGGGGTAAAGGACCTGGGATAGTATATAATGTGCACATTAAGGGACTGTTCTGCGGCCGCTAATATGTTGCTATCCACAACGCCGATTAGGAAAAGAATCTTGGAAACTCTTTTAGCTGGTGATATTGTGATGTCTGTGTCCTACATTAATAGGTGATGAAAAACAAGTATGATATACTTAGAAACATGTGGACTACTAGTAATAATTTGGACTTATAATCTTGGGCAGCGTTGTTAGTTTTTTCATTCAAATTCCTAGGGTGGGATCACTTGGGTCAGTACAAATATAGTAGGCTTCACAAGATTAAAGCAAAGGTTGGCAGCGCCACGTAAGCCTTTCTGGTCTGAATGAAATTCTGCAACAAGAGTCTCAAAATCGCATTTCGAATATCATCTCATTCTTTGATGTTAGAATGAGTGTGTATTTCCTTTATTTAGACATTTTCTTAGGTATGCAATCATGTTACACACTGCTATTTATTACAAAGAATCATATCTAAACATTTCAAACCCTCATTAGGAGGAGTTAATCTTTAGTTGATGTGTGTGTGTTTTTATACATATAGTTAGATGTATTTTTATCGTTTTGAGAGCTTCTCAATAGTGATGCACTGCCTTTATCATATGTTCTAGCTTAAGGATTATTCATCACTTTGCTACTTCAAAAATGTTGTCTTTGCCTTTGTCAACTGTTACTGTTAGGTGCGTGTTTTAGTCCTCGACAACCCCACGTGGGTGGACCCCACAGGTAATGATGAGGTCTGGGAAATATTTTAATTCTCGTTACAGCTGGCATATAGTAAAAGAATACTTGCCAATAAAGTAAAAAGCAAACAGTAAAAAGTACTAGTGTACAGTGAGAATTATGGGACCTCTCATCTCCACTGCAGGGCAAAGGCAAGATACCAAAATAGGAAGTCTGGCAATATCTGTAGATTGTAGGAAATATTCCTCTCCGAGAAGAACAGTTTCTGAAATAATATATTTATAAATAAGTAGTAGATTGCGTAAGGGGGAAGTTTTCCCTTTTATACAATTTAAAATGTTGTGTCTCGCATTTTTCACTTTACACTGTACACTTTTACTTTTTACTGTTTTTTTTTACTTTGTCGGCAAGTATTCATTTACCATGTGCCAGTTGTATTCCACAACATAAAAGTGAATATAATATTCCAAGACCACATCATTACCATGTGGGTCCCGCCTACTTTATGATGTCACCCACGAGACCGTCCCAGTATGTCCGAGATTGATGTACGCAGAGGTAGAATTGGTATTACACAGCTGGATCCTGGACCGTCTGTTTCTGAGGTTAGATTAAGGAAAGATGAAGTTGAAAGGAGAGGGTCCGTTATCATGGATTCTCAAGAACTTTCTGAGGTCTTAAGAAATGTAATTATAAGTGTTAAAATAGTGATGAGAGTAAAGAAGTAATTACAGTTGATAAAGGAAATGTTGTAACTAAATGAAATGTTCAGACATTTTATTTTCACGCGGTTGTACGGACGTGTCTCACCTAGAAATTGGATCTATTACTGGTTTTGCCTGAGATTGAGACAACGTGGCTTTTAAAGCGCCCCAGGGGGGCTTTTTTGTATTTTCACGCGGTTGTACGGACGTGTCTCACCTAGAAATTGGATCTATCACTGATTTTGCCTGAGACTGAGATAATGCGGCTTTTAAAGTGCTTCAAAGGGGCTTTTTTGTATTTTCACGCGGTTGTATGGACGTGTCTCACCTAGAAATTGAATCTATTACTGGTTTTGCCTGAGACTAAGACAACGCGGATTTTATATAGCCCCAAAGGGGCATTTTTGTCTTTTCACGCGGGGGCAAAACCTTTTAATATTACGATTTTGCCCCCCCGTGCGCCATTAAGCACACATTTTATTCCTCGACAAAGCCACGCGGGTGATGTCATATAGTAAGTGGGATCCACAGGGTAATGATGAGGTCTTGGAATATTATATTCACTTTTATGTAGTGGAATACAGCTGGCACATGGTAAAGGAATACTTGCCGACAAAATAATAAAAATAGTAAAAAGTAAGAGTTTACAATGTAAAGTGAAAAATGTGAGACACAGATGACATTTTGAATTGTATAAAAGGGAAAACTTTCCCCTTACGCAGTCTACTATTTATATATAAATATATTATTTCAGGAACTGTTCTTCCTGGAGAGGAATATTTCCTACAATCTACATATATTGCCGGACTTTCTATTTGTGTATCTTGCCTTTGCCCTTCTCTTTTTCCAGGTCGTGTTTTTTATTATATTGGCATACAATATTGTATATTCCTCACTATATTGTAGGATTCAGCATTTAAAATTAAGGTAAATTACAGAAAATGTCTTCAAATGGAAGATCCATTTTTGTGTGAAAATTCCTCTCAACTTTCATCTATTTATATTAATCAAGGACCCCTATTAAATGTTGTAGGATTCAGCATTTAAAATTAAGGGAATATATTGTTTTAATAAAAAAAGATTATAGATGTGACATATATTGATTTGATAATAAAGATATTCAGATGTGACCCGTTAATAGGGGTCCTTGATTAATATAAATAGATGGAAGTTGAGAGGAATTTTCACACAAAAATGAATCTTCCATTTGAAGACATTTTCTGTAATTTACCTATATATATATATACGCTGTGAAATTAAGAAGAAATATTTACTGCATTATGTGGAGGATGCAAGCGAATATTTCTTTTTTCGGAAGGAAGAAATCCTGAGAGAATTTGTTTTAGGTGGTAGACGTGGGATGTACACGTGGGTCATGAGGATGGATGCTTCTAGGCTTGGAGTGCTCATCCGTTGGCTATTGGATAGAGAGGATTGCGAACGTGTGGTGTTGATAGCTTCTCTGCCCTATAGGGTAATACGGGATGTTGCCTACATTGCTGAAAGTAATACCAATAATGGAAGATATTACGCAGACTCATACTAGGATTCCATGGCAGTCATACGAGATGGAATGCATCGAGGAGTCATTGGAGCCTATGATATATAGTAATCTTAAAAGAAGAATACACTGTGCAGTTCACTACGGGAACTGTTAATGATGTAGTGGCTAGTCCATACACGGAAGGAACCCAATGTAAATATGATTAAATAAATGCAATCGATTTAGTTTCAGTTTCATCTTAATATATTAGTTTTCATTTCCGTCGCCTGATAACGTTAACACATTATCGTCTTCATTATTATAATCCTATTTAGTTTATTTATTTCATGGGGTATTTTAACCCCTTTGTTTTATTTAATATTCAGGTTAATGGAGGTAGACGATATAAAAACTGGTGTGGCGGAAGATGTTTCAACCAGTGATTTCACTTCAATAGAATTTGCATTGCCTAATTTATTTTCTCAGATGAGATTGAGATATGATCACAAGAGTATTAAGGTGCATAAAATATTAATAAAATTTTCACATTTATGTGCTCCCAATGCCAGTGGGTTGATAAGAGTAAATGTGTATGACCGAAGGTTAGATGGCAATGACAGCCTGCAGGCTTCTTTTGTATTCCCTGTAGATTGTCACTGTGAGTTAATTTATTATGGGTATGGATATTGTTTTATTAATGATAGATAAGTCCCATGGGTGGTCAAGTATCGCCTGGAAGAATCTAATATTAAAAAGGGTGTTACTTATTGATATCGCAGTGTGTAGGATTTCTGATATTGAACCTTTTCTCCATCTGGAGAAGGATGTGGAGGTGAGGTTCACCGTCCTGGTGGGTTTCTGTAGCAACCCTTATGTAGGTAGGGTTGTACAGTGAGAAGAGTGACCAGATGTAGTCTAGTATAAAACGTGCAATTAAATTGCACTTATGATAGATTAGGAAGAGGGATTTGCCTTGAACTCTGAAAGAAGGGAGAGTTCTGACCATATTGTACGGACGTGTCTCATCTAGAAATTGGACCTATTACTGATTTTGCCTAAGACTGAGACAACGCGGATTTTATAGCGCCCGGAGGGGCATTTTTGTCTTTTCACGCGGGGGCAAAACCTTTTAATATTGCAGTTGCATTTTATTCCCCGACAAAGCCACGTGGGTGACGTCATAAAGTAGGTAGAATCCACAGGTAATGATGAGCCCTTGAAATATTATATTCACTTTTATGTTGTGGAATACAACTGGCACATGGTAAAGGAATACTTGCCGACAAAGTAAAAAGAAAACAGTAAAAAGTAAAAATGTGTACAGCGTAAAGTAGGAAATGTGAGACACAGATGACATTTTGAATCATATAAAAGGGAAAACTTCCCCCTTACGCAATCAACTATTTATATATAAATATATTATTTCAAGAACTGTTCTTCTCGAAGAGGAATATTTCTTGCAATCTACAGATATTGCTAGACTTCCTATTTAGGTATCTTGCTTTTGCCCTTCTCTTTTCTCAGATCGTGTTTTTGATTATATTGGCATATAATGTTGTATATTCCTCACTATGTTGTAGGATTCAGCAGTTAAAATTAAAGAAATATATTGCTTTAATAAGGAAAGATTATAGATGTGACATATATTGATTTGATAATAAAGATATTCAGATGTGACCCGTTAGTAGGAGAGAATTGGAACAACACTACTAGGAGCACAGTGCCACACATTAACATGTTCTCTACTGTATTTTTTTGACATCACATTGATAGACGGTCTCATTACAGCATATTCTGACATCTCAAATCAATATATGTCACATTTATAATATTTCTTTATTAAAGCAATAAATTCCCTTAATTTTAACTGCTGAATCCTACAACATAGTGAGGAATATACAACATTGTATTTCAATATAATCAAAAACACAACCTGGGAAAAAAGAAGGGCAAAGGCAAGATACCCAAATAGGAAGTCTGGCAATATCTGCAAATTGTAGGAAATATTCTCTCCGAGAAGGACAGTTTCTGAAATAATATATTTATATATAAATAGTAGGCTGCATAAGGGGAAAGTTTCCCCTTTTATACAATTCAAAATGTCATATGTCTCACATTTTCCACTTTGCACTATACACTTTTACTTTTTATTGTTTTTTCTTTTTACTTTATCGATAAGTATTCCTTTACCATGTGTCAGTTGTATTCCATAACGTAAAAGTGAATATAATATTTCAAGACCTCATCATTACCTTGTGGGTTCTACCTACTGTATGACATCACCCACATGGCTTTGTCGGAGAATAAACAAACTCGTTGCCTCAGTCTTAGGCAAAACTAGTAATAGATTCAATTTCTAAGTGAGACACGTCTGTACAACCGTGTGAAAATACAAAAAAGCCACTCTGGGGCGCTTTAAAAGCCACGTTGTCTCGGTCGTAGGGCAAAACCAGTAATAGATCTAATTTCTAGGTGAGCCACGTCCGTACAACTGCGTGAAAATAAAATGTCTAAACATCTCATTATTTACAACATTTTCCTTATCACCTGTAATTAATTTTTTGCTCTCATTGCTGTTTTTAACACTCATAATTACATTTCTTAAGACCTCAGAAAGTTCCTGAGGGTCCATGATAACGGAACCTCTCCTCTCAACTTCATCTTTCCTTAATCCAACCTCATAAACGGGCAGTCCAGGATCCAGCTGCATAATACCAACTCCACCTCTACGTACATCAATCTCGAACATACGGGGACGGCCTCTCCCCGTTCATCAATGACTGATCCACATTCTTCAAAACCTCAAATCAATAGATTAGACCTCCTTTTGGGCAAACACATAGGCATGGACCGGGAGAGAATTGAAACAGCACTATTAGGGGCACAATGCCACACGTCAATATGTTCTCTACTGTATTTTTTTGGCATCACATTGATAGACGGCGGTCTAATTACAGTATTTTTCGGCATCTCAAATCAATATATGTCACATCTATAATCTTTCTTTATTAAAGCAATATATTCCCTTAATTTTAATTGCTGAATCTTACAACATAGTGAGGAATACACAACATTGTATGCCAATATAATTAAAAACACGACCTAGGAAAAGACAAGGGCAAAGGCAAGATACCCAAATAGGAAGTCTGGCAATATCTGTAGATTGTAGGAAATATTCCTTTTCGAGAAGAACAATTCCTGAAATAATATATTTATATATAAATAGTAGACTGCGTAAGGGGAAAGTTTCTCCTTTTATACAATTCAAAATCTCATGTGTCTCACATTTCCCATTTTACACTGTACACTTTTACTTTTTATTATTATTTTTTTGGCAAGTATTCTTTTACCATGTGCCAGCTGTATTCCACTACATAAAAGTGAATATAATATTCCAAAACCTCATCATTACCATATGGGTCCCACCTACTTTATGACGTCACTTACGTGGCTTTGTCGGGGAATCTTCCTCGCACGTTGGAACAAATTTCGCCGGAACTGATCGTCGGCTCTCTTCCCACAATCCTACTTGCCACGCCAAGTAACGATCTATACACATTTGAATGAACTGTTCGTAATTCTCGGGATAATCTTCTAAGCAGTACAACATCCGGAATAGGACATAAGTGGTTAGTCTACTTTGGTGTGTAGACTAAAGTATTCTTCATCAATAGGACAGAAGCGATCCACAACCTCTATACTTTAGTTTCTTCTAGGTCTGATTCTTCAATGATTAAGTTTAGGGGGCGGTCAGGCTTCATCTCCGTCTCCTGAAAATATTAACACGTCAGGGTTCGCAGCTGCTAGAATAATTCTCATTTGAATGTACTATGGTTTCTCGGTGTATGTTGTGAACGTCTTGTATGTGTTGTGGATTGTTGAAGTATAAGTGGAGTAAGTTCCTACTTACGCATAGAACATTTGTGTCAGTCCAGTCCCTAATGGTCTGTGGGACATTAAGGAAAGATGTCCACTTTGGTGTGTAGACAGTCGGGGGCTCTGGCCATTGTTTATTGGCTGCGTATTCCAAGTTACGCAGATGGGTGGCCCATAAATGGTTGTTTAGATTGGACTCTGAATAAGAAGTCAGATTTGAAAGTGGATTCATTGAGGATGGAGGTCCAGATGGTATCCCTATTCTTTTTGGGCTCTTCCTGGTGGCCTTGAGGATCCTCTTGTCAATGAAATTCCCCTCGGCTATGTAGTCGGCCACGCGGGCATCTGAATGTGGTACTTACATGTTCGGATGGAAAGATTTATCCTCCACTGCAGGATCTTTGATGTCGCAGTGTGTAGGATTTTTGATGTTGAACCTCTTCTCCATCTGGAGAAGGATGTGGACGTGAGGTTCACCGTCCTGGTGAGTTTCTGTAACAACCCTTATGTAGGTAGGGTTGTACAGTGAGAAGAGTGATCAGATGTCGTCTAATACAAAATGTGCAATTAAATTGCACTTAGGATGGTTAGGAAGAGGAATTTGCCTTGAACTCTAAAAGAAGGAGTTCTGGCCATATTGTACAGACGTGTCTCACCTAGAAATTGGACCTATTATTGGTTTTGCCTGAGACTGAGATAACGCGGATTTTATAACTCCCCGGAGGGGCATTTTTGTTTTTTCACCCGGGGGAAAAATCTTTTAATATTACGGCTTTGCCCCTCGCGTGCCGTTAGGCGCTCGTTTTAGTCCCCGACAACCTCACGTGGGTGGACCTCACAGGTAATGATGAGGTCTGGGGAATACTTTAATTCCCGTTACAGTTGGCACATAGTAAAAGAATACTTGCCGACAAAGTAAAAAGCAAACAGTAAAAAGTACAAGTGTACAGTGTAAAGTGCGAATTATGGGGCCCATTTTTCATTTGAATTTCAAATGAAATGCTTCCCGAGTACGCTATTCCTTGTTTCTATTAAATATGTTTTGTCAGAAACACATTGACAAGGAAAATATGCTCGTGAAGTGGGACAGCTATCTCGGTGATTTTTTTTTGTGGTATCTTGTCTTTGCCTTCCTTTTTTCTCTGTTACTGTTGTTGATTGTATTGGCATACAATGTTATACTGTTTAGAATATTATTTCGAGAATTACGGGCAGTTCATGCAAATGTGTGTAGATTATTACTTGACGTGGCAAGTAGGACTGTGAGAAGAGAGCCGACGGTCAGTTCAGGTGAAGTTTGTTCCAATGTGCGAGGAAAAGAGGGAGTTAATATCAAAGCTAAGGTGTCTGAACAAAAGGATTAGTAGAGATAATAGGAATTCCAGATCTGTTAGAATAAACGATTTGGAGTGTTTCATTAATAATGGATGGAGCGGGCAGCACTTAGTATCGTATCCCCGTTGCTTATCGAAGAATGATAAATTTGGGAGGCAATGGATTTAAGCGTAATTACTATGGACGTGCTCCCTTTCGCCTTTATCATGTCCGCATATGTTATGTGCAGAGTATTTCCAGATATATGAAAAGGACTAAGAGGAGTGTCAAGAAACTGCAAGTATATGATGAACAGATGAATGAGATATTTTTTAATAGCAAATGTGTGTCGAGGTTGCTTAATGGAATTGATTTGAGAAATAAGAGGTCTGATCGCCAATCAGACAAAATTGTGGTGAAGTGGATAAAATTAATTGGGAATGTGTCTCTGGGGACTGATGGAAAGAAGGAAAACGTTGTACAACACGTGCTGTTATTCATTATAAGTGACAATTCACCATTATATGCTGTTCTGACACCGGACAAGATACTTATTGGTGTTGGTGAGGGTAATCCGGAGACCTGAATAGTGGACCCAGATCAGTCTGAGAGGTTCCGGATGCTGATAAAACTAAGGTATAAGTTTTTCGGTAGAAAGGAAAAAGAATATGTTCGGCATGGAATAGAGGTTGTGGATTGCTTCTGTCCTGTTAATGTGTGGACAGACTGTAAAGACACGTTGTTAGGAAATGTGGGAAGTATTCAGAAGGGGGCTCTATACTTAGTGGTAGCTGCCGTTTTTTCTAAATAGTGCAAATATACCTTAAGATGCCAGGTGTATTTTAAAACTATTTAGTTCACTTTTTTTTATGGGGTATTTTAACCCCTCTTTGTTATCTGTAATGTTCAAATTAATGGAGGTAGACGATATAAAAACCAGTGTGGTAGGTGTATCAGCCAGTGATTTCACTTTAATAGAACTTGTATTGTCTAATTTGTTTTATCAATTGAGATTGAGATACAGTCATAAGAGTATTAAGGTGGATAAAATTTTAATAAAATATTCACCATTATGTGCTCCCAACACTAGTGGGCTGGTCAAAGTAAATGTGTAAGATCGGAGGTTTGATGGTAATGACAGTCTGCAGGCTTATTTTGTATTCCTTATAGATTGTCAGTGTGAGTTAATTTATTATGGGGAATAGATATTGTTTTATTAATGATAGATAGGTCTCATGGGTGGTCAATTATCGCTTAGAAGAATCTAATATTAAAAGGAGTGTTACGTATTATAAAATGAAGGGTTATTTGAAATATTCTACAAGTGAGATGCCGGAAGATATTGTAATGAAACTGCCGTCTATCAATGTGATGCAAAAAAAATACAATAGAGAACATGTTGATGTGTGGCATTGTGCCCCTAATAGTGCTGTTCCAATTCTCTCCCGGACCATGTCTATGTGTTTATCGGAGAGGAGGAACAATTTTTTGATTGGAGGTTTCGGAGAATGTGGATCAGTTATAGATGAACGCAAAGCTCGTCCCAGTGTGTCCGAGATTGATACACGCGGAGGTGGAGTTGATATTACGGAGCTAGATCCTGGACCGTCCGTTTCTGAGGTTGGAGTCAAGAAAGATGAAGTGGAGAGGAGAGGTTCCGTTATCACTATTTTTAACACTCGTTAGCTGCGCCCAATACTTGGACTATCACAAGTTGACAGGACACATAATTCTTTTATGTTGTTTGGAGCCATTGATTACAAAATGACTTGGAAGGTGACTGCCAAAATATATGGTAGTGCTTATTTTCTATTTGGTAGTGTATTTAGACGTTATTATGGAGTTATCAATTGGTTGTCGATGTCTCAGACCCCTATTGATGGCATGAGTAAATGGCACAGTTAGTGGAATATTATCACCTTAGACATGATAATTTAGCAATATGTGCTGCTGCACTTTGTGCTTTCAAATGGAGTTAGCAATGACTCCCGGTACCAAATGTTGCTGAGTGTTATATCGGTGGTTATGAAATCACTTGGGCTATGTTTGGACGGCAGGAATTTTGAGGGAGAATGGGATGTGATTCCAAATCTTCATAATTCCGTTGTTTGGAATGGGCGGGAATAGGAAAGTAATTCCTGATTAATTTTCTAATTAGGAATCAAATTCCCAAACTAAATAGGAATTTGATTCCCACCACCTCCCATGGTAATCTATGGTATTCTTGGATCCCAGGATTAATCATGAAGAATGAAAATATTTTACTCTAATAAATTTCTCAAAAAAAGTTCCCTGGATAAGATTCCCGAATTAATCAAAAAGTTTGAATAGGATGACGCATTGACGCCGGGTGTTTTATTACTAGGTATTTGATTCCTAGCAATCACATTTCAATTCCTCCTCAAGATTCCTGCCATTCAAACACAGGCCTTGAGAAATTCAATCTCCCACCCATAAGTTACTAAGAGTTAATTGAAGCAACTTTACTTGGATCACCTTAATTTTCTTGTGGATATATCAAGATCTCATCATTAATGCCTTTTCCTTATAAGATAATAATAGTTGTGCTTGTCTAAAGAAAATGGTTAGCTTTTATTGTCAGTCCTGATGCTATCTGCATTTGAATTGAAATGTTTTCACACTAACCCATCCTGTTTCAATTCAATTTTTTAAAAACATATTTCATCTTTAAAGGTTTTGAAGGAAGAGACCCTGGATTGGCAGCTGTAGTTACCTTGGCATCATCACTTGACTATACATCTTCAAAATCATCGCTTAAACTGCTCCTACCCCTTGTAAGTTTTATGTAAAATCCAGTTGTGGACAAGCTCTTTGTGTTCTTCTTCAGTAAACATCTTGTAAGTTTTGGGGGAACAACCTATTCTGGAGATCTAAAAATTAAACCACATTTGATGTAGGCTGATCCCGCTCAGGCTCTCAATGTTCCTGTTGTTCCTTTAGGGGCATTACTGGCAGCAGCTTATCCTCTTTCATCTCGCCCTCCTTATGTCTTGTCTTGGCTTAATAATCTCATATCAGCAGAGGACATGATGCATCCAGAGTTGTTAAGAAAACTTGTTCTGAACAACTTCTGTAAGTACAACATGCTACAATGAGTCAACATGAATTTGGGATTTTAATGTTCCTATTTCTTGTGCTAAAGTTGAATGTGTAGATTTATATTAATTAATTATGCTCCGAACAAGTAATAATATGCTATATGATTTTGGCATGAACTTGAATGTATTCCCTGACTTGCATAAAACTTGAATGCTCAGTTATGTCAGTGTAGATTTTGAAGGTAAATTTGGAGACTAATTTGATCCCCCGTGATGCATATGTTAGGCTGCAAAAGTAATGTACCACCAGTTTGCTGTTTTGAATGGACAATCAACATTGCGAGGGATAAAGATATTTATATGTAATGTATGGTTATTTTTTGGAGCAAGTTTGTTTTAAATTTGGATTTAGTTTTCGAAATATTCAAAGAACTAATGATGATTTTTAGTCTAACATACTTAATTGGTCGATACCACGTCATTTGTCCTGAGAATTTTCTATTCCAGAAAGCAAGGAGGAGAGATCCTTAATTACTGATATCCGAGAAAGCAAGGATGCTATGAGTGCATTTTTCCCCCCAAAATCTATTCCAGATTTTTTTTTATAGAAATTTGTTCAAAAAACATAAATGAACTTAAAGTTTCTCCAGTTATATGATGTCAGACCGCAAGTCCCAAAAGTGAGATTGATTGAAGACAATAGAATAAATGCAAGCGTAGGTTATCCATTGTGATATCTGTGAGAGGTATTAGTGGACTAGCAAAATTACTTTAAAAGGAAAAGAACCACCCCAACATTGTCAACATTCAACTTAGAAAGCAGTTATATGGGAGTTCCTCACATAACTGCCTTCTGCTTTAGTTTAGAATTGTGGACATTTTATATAATCTTATGTTACATAAACTTTTCTAAATGTATAATATACCCATAGCAGACACTCGACAGATGGATAAGGGTATGGGATATGCCTCCGACATTTTTGCATATTTAGTAATTCGAGATTGCTATATAACTATACATAAACTCTCATATCATACATAAAATGCTCTACAGAGCTTTATATGTATCATTTATTCTAGGAAATAAAAAAAATATTTAAGGAATATGAATATTTTGATGTGTCTCGGTAGTATTCTTGACATGAGAATTAGATGAATCCAACATTAGAAACATATCCGTCCAGAACACGTGTATTCCAGTTCATATAATATAGGGTAAAATATAGTTACAAATAAAAAAATAGGGCAAACTCTACTTTACTCTCTTGTGGTATGGACCATGTGCGGAAGACCCCTTTGACCTCCTTGACGTTTGCAAATGCTCACACAGTTCTTCGTAAGTTGTGAACTAAAACGCACCATTACATTTTTCATGCAAATTGACGCAAGTGTATCTCACTAGCGTACTTGATCAAAATTTAAAGACAAAAATAGCTTTATAAAATGTTTATATTTACAAAAGAATGCCATTTTTTGTTGTTTCTATCTCTACTGTTGCTCCAGCCACCCGTCCCTCCTTCCCACTTCTAGCTCCTCCCCCTCTTTTGTTGGGGAATGCGGAGAAGGTTACTCAAAGCGGGGAGTTCATTCACCTAATAGACTTGCGCCGCCATCGTCGAGTTCAACATCAACACCTCCCCTCTTTTCTACCTACTATACATACATATGTCCC
>JAOTRH010000024.1:147368-164318 GCA_034768845.1 Heliamphora exappendiculata | reverse complement strand
CAAACAATATCAATATTAAATATATAATTATATAAAAAATCTATAACAATTTTTTTTTACTTAAGTTTTTTGGGCTTATTGCATCTTTTTAACTTAAAAGTAATTTTAAACCAAATAAATTTTTAGCCTTTAAACCAGCCACAAAACGGAACTAAGGTTTTATTTTTTTTAACTTAAAATAATTTTAAGTAAAAAAATCTAATTTTAAGTTAAGTTACCAAATGAGCACTAAGAGTTCGTTTAGCTATTTGCTTTAAGCCACTTTTAAGTTAAAAAGTCAAAAAATTTATTTGATTAGAGAAATAGTGACTTTTAAATCACTAAAAAATAAAAATAAGTTTAATATAAAATTTTATGGTTGCCTTTTAGCCTAAATGATCCGGGATATAATTATTTGGTTAGAATTTATTTAATTTTATATGTAGAAAAATAAAATTAAAAATTGCTAGGCTAAAAATTAGGGGTTTTAAAACAAAAATTTTTATTTTTTTAAATTTTAAGTTAAAAATTAAAAAATTAAAAAATTAAGTTTAAGCCGACTTAAAGCTGCTAAGTATATAAAAAAAAAAAAAAAACTTATGCATATGAGTGTAAAAAAGGGAGTATTTAATTGTGAAAAAAAATCCACTTAGAATTGTGCCCTATGTGGTTGAATTTTTGGATGGCCCACTCATGCCACTAATTATAACGTTCAATTTTTGATCAGGGAGACAATCCAATTCTGGTTTAAGGTTGTTCCAGGAGAGGTCAGAATTTTCCCTGTTTTACAACGACACAGATGAGAATTGGAAGACAGTTGGTGATGTCCCATGGAAGTAAGTTGCTTTCTGTTTGATTAGGGTGTGTTTGGCATTGTTTTTCGGGTAAATTTTTAATTTTTTATTATTAATTTTATCTATAAATTATAATTATTTTTAAATACTTACAATAATTTTTACTACAAATTATAATTATTTTTTTATTTTAATTATAAATTTATTTATTAAATATTCATAACTTTTACAATAAATTATAATATAAAAATGAGTGATTTTAAAATTTCAACAATAGTACAATACTAAACACCCACTAAATTGGTGCAGACTAAGTAGGTTGCACTAATAAATTTGGAGACAAGGTTTAGTCCAGTGGACAATCATGGGTGTGGTCCAGTTTTGTTCTTTTGTGGGCCCACTTTGGGCAGAGTGATCGCAGCCGTTCATTTTATAGACTCTATTAATAAATTTATTTTTATATAAAATTAATTTAATTAGACATTGATAGATATATTAATAAATTACATTTGTAACAAATAAAATAGATAGGTCAAGTTTAAAACCACATTTGTTATTTTTATTTTTATTTTTACAAATATAATTTATCTATATAGTTATCGATGCCTAATCAATTTTATTTTTACAAAAATAAATTTTTCAGTGAAGTCGACAAGATAAACAATTCTTATCATTGAAAATTTTGAAATATTTATTATTATCACTTTATGCATAAGTAGCTCCTCCAACAATAATTAAACGCCATTTTAAGTATTTTATTTTTGTTTACTTCATGACCTAAAACTATAAAAGTTCCCTAATTTGTTATACATATATCATCCTACTTTTGTCAATGCTATTAGTTAAGTTTTTAAATTTTTGTATCTTTAATAATTCTTACCAAAAATAGAGAATGCTTAAATTTCATTATATTCTTTTGTCCAAAGGAAATATATAGAGGTATTCCTATTCGTAATTTTTTGTGCTACTCACACATAAATCATTGTAATTACATTCTCAAATATTTCATAAATTTTTCGTTCGACTAGTCAAGATAGATTTAATTACCTCTCATATGTTTTTGATTTTTTCAACGATAAAATTCTGACTTTGTCCCTGACATGAGTAAATCTACAATGATCCAAAATTGGACCACGTAGTCCATTGGATATTGGACCTTCTCCTATAAATTCAAGTCCTATTTGATGGTTATGGCATCAAAATCTTTGTTACAATCAAATTCAATTGCGTTGATGGAGTGCTTCAATGCTTCTTTTGACAGGAAATTTGCAGCTCTTGCAAAGCGGCTTAGAATTGTGCGAAAGAATAAAAAAGTTACTTTCTCTTCCTCATCATTTGCTTTAAACTCTTTTTCCTGAGTAATTACTTAATGTCTTAAAAACAAGGTCACATAGTGTTATGATATCTTGTAGCGCCACACAATTATGTGAGAGTAAGAACATGTGGTGTTTCAATGTTCTTAAATACTACACGATCACGTGGTAATAAGGCAATGTGATGCTCTAATGTCCCTAAACACTATTTGCTCACGTCGGCCTCTTATATAATCATGTGGTGCTCAAAGGCATTAGGATATTATGTGGCTTTGCCCCTAAGGCACCAAATATATTTTTTTCTCTATTAATTTCTTTCTCTTTTTTTCTTTCATATTGTTTGAGGGTCTATATGTAATTTCATGAATTTAGTTGAAATCAAAGCTTTGTGTTAATGAAAGAGGGAAAAAGAAAAAAAAGGGTACATTACTATCACAACTTTTGAAAAAAATTTCTCTAATGTTTGGACCATATGGGGACAAGCACGACCTAAGGAAGTAGAAAACGCATTGTCACGTCGTTGTATTAGTTTGACAAAGTGAATTCCAATATAAGTTGAACTGATGCGAAAACATTAGGTGATTGAGATTATGGCCCTGTTTGAATAACATAGTTTATTAGTTTATTTGATTTATAAATTAATAAATAAATTATATTATTTAAATAATTAAATAAGTTAAATTTTAAACTAATAAGTTAAATAAATCAAAAATAAAATAAATAAAGTGACTTAAATTTTAAGTCAGTAAATCAAACAAAGTGGCTTAAATAAGCAAATAAATTATTTTTCATCCAAACAAAATAATTTATTTGTGTTGTCACTCAAACGAAATAACTTAATTTATATTTTGATTTATTTAATAATAAATAAATAAACTTATCACCCAAACAGGATTTATTTGTACCAAATGAGAAATTAAATTTTTCATTGCTACTCAGTCGTCAAACTTATCCATCAAAAGATGTGATCTAAGATGACTGTGTACTGAATTATTCCAATCATATATTTGTATATACGCATCACGAATGGATAGATGATAATTAGTTTAAAAATTAATTTTTTATATTTTTAGTTAAAAATTAAATTAAATTTAAAATAAATTATTTAGTAATTTAATTTTTAAATTAATTTTTTTAAAATAATTTATTTGGATAAAAAGTTATTTTTTTTATTTTTTTGTTTAAAATTAATATTTTTATTTTTTTATATATTTAATATTAACAATTATATATAATTAGTAGTGAAGTAAATAAGTTATAAATAAAAAATATTATTATATTTTTAAAAGGGTAAAATTTTAAATAAAATATTATGAGAATTTATATTTTAATTTAATTTTTAAATTTTTTTATTTTTTATTTTTTTTTTCCAAATAGATAGTCTTAATTTTTTAACGTTTACAATCAAAAAAATCAAAAAAATTAAATTGTCAATCAGTGCCTAAGATATTATTTAATTAACGACTTAAAATAATATAATTGATTTTTGGTTTAAAGGCATTTAAAAATAAAAATTAATTATTTTTCTTATTTAGTTTAAAATTATTTATAGTCTTTTTAAGTTTATTAACTAAATATTGCTATATAATTTCAAAAAAATAATATGATTTTTATTAACTAATTGAAAATATAACTATTAATAAAATAAAATAAAGTAAGAAATTTATGTAATCAATTTTAATTAATTAAAATAAAAATTTAATTTAATTTAATTTGATTACCGTAACTTGTATTATAAATATATATTTTGCATAAAAAATATATGTTTAAAATTTACTTATCTTATAAAAAAATTTATATTAAATATTAAATTATAAAAAAATATCTTATTTAAATATTTCACGAGTTGTAATCACGTGTCAAATCATCGCAATTAATAGTCATGTCACAAACAGGCCTATGTGCTCCGTACTATTAATAATTCTGCCCTCAAACCAGCCAGTATCGAAAATGAGAGAGAGTGAGAGAGAATACCTTTCTATTTTAATTGGCGATTATGATGGACCTCAGGGTGTCCTTGCAGCCATATTAGTTTGTGTTTGGCTTAATTTTTAAAAAAAATTATTTTAATTTTTTTTATAAAAATATAATTATAAAAAATATAAAAAATTAATTAATTATAATAAGAGACTAAATTAATAAATTTTAAGTAAAATTTTTTTAAAAAATTAACCCAAACAAGTAATATTTTTAATAAATAAATTGTTATAATTTATTTTATATAAGTTTTTATTTTTATTTTTATTTTTTTAATTAATTAATAAATCTAAGTTATTATGCTCTGTTTGGACTAAGGGACTGTTTGTTTAAGAGATGTAGGAGATTGGATTGAATATAATCCCCCATGGGATCACATATTCCATGTTTGGAACAAGAAGTTATATGGGATTTATATATATGAGATTTAAAATACCAAGCATAATGAGGTATTCTATATCCTCCTACTGAAACAGCCAACACAAGGACCAAGCTTGGGATTTTTCCATGGGCAACAGGGGAAAAAGACACCGGCGAACTCGCTTCGGCGAAATCAATCGACGCAGGAAGTACCTCCCTTCACCGGCGAACTCCGGCGAGATCTTCACCGTCGTCAGTCGCGATCTTTCTTACTATCCTCTATGCCATGATTTGCTATTTTGCTTCAGCGTATAACATATATATATAGTCCAAGAATTGTTCCGCTTTTGGTTTTTTTTTTTGTCTTCTGTTTTTGGTTTTTTTTTTCGTCTTTTAAAAAATAATAATAATAAATTTCAAAAATAAATGTTTTTTCGTGGAAAGTACAAAATTAAGTCATTTTAAAAAAAAATACATTTATTTTCTGGAAAATGTTTGGTGGAGGATTGTGAAAAAAGGGTTATGATGGGTATAATCAAATTTATTTGAGGATAAATAAGTAAAAAATATATTTTATCTCTATTTTACATACTCATTTATTTATATTTTTCATAAAAACAAATACGGCATATATATATACTCAAATATAATATATTTAATACTATATTTATTCATTTTATATTTATATTTATATCCGATAGTATTTTATATTCAAATAAACAAACAGACCCTAAATGTCTAGGGTTTTACTTATTTTTGTTTTTTTAATTTTTTTGTCTTTTGAATAAATTTTTTTAATTTTTAAAATAGTTTTGATAAGATAAATTCAAAAAATAAATTTTTTTAATTAAAAAAATCATTAAAAACGAAAATAAAAAACATATAAAATTTAATTTAATGGCCTATTTTAGCTTATATAATAATTTAAGTAAATGATAAAATTTTTTTACTAAAAATAAAAATATATTAAATTAAATAAATAAACAAACAATTATCTCAAATATGACATGTTTTCTTATTGTAAAATTTACTGTTTAAATATTAATAGAAAGCACTACACAAAATTGATAATACTCTGAATGCAACAAATAAATAAGAAAACTTCATATGACATTGCCAACTTTTTTGTTTTGATTGAACTTTCTACTAATTAGAAAGAAAAATAATTGTTAAACCAAATGGCCAGATAAGAGACAAATCGACACATTAACTTTTTACAAAATCTTCAATGAGTCATAAAGATTTTTAATTTTAGTTAGAACTCAAAATGCCATACTTGATGACGGCGTCCACTGGAAGTAAAACGACAACTGCATCTTCACTTTACTTTTCCTACGGATATGACCGAAAAACACACATAACTCCTACTGTGAAGAAAGAAAAAACCCTCAACACCGACAGAAAAACAACCCCCACACAAGGAGAAGGTTAAAAAAAAACCTAAAATACTTGAAAAATAAAAAAAAACAAAACTAAATAAGAAAAACATATCAAAACATAACAAAAACATTAAAAGAAAATGAGCATAACACCCTCCCGAGCGAGAGGCAAAACACTATTTGAGTTCAGAGTACCACTCTCATAGCAGATCTGGTCAGAACACTCATCTTGGAGCAAATTTGATCAGAAAATCACACTCATAACAAATCTAACCGTCCGAGCATCCTCCATCAATGCAAATTTGCTAAAAAATCCTTGGCCGAAGCATTTTTAACCACGGTAGTACCCCTTACCGAAGCAACCGAATCTGAAGTACCTTCAACTGCTAGAGCCGCACTTAAAACCCGCAAATCATCACCCATCACGCTCATAAGAAGGTGCAATTTATTATAGATCAAGAAAAACCGCGAAAGAGAACAAAAACCCAAAAAAGTTTAGTAAATGTATCAAGCAAAATACTGGTTATCTCTGTGATGGGACCAGGTCCCCTCACAGTAAGCAACAATTTACATAAATGGCAAAATGACACTAAAAATAAAAAAGTTTGGATTTTCCAATCTAGGTAAATCCATTAGAGATGCTCTAACAAGGCTAAATAATAGAAATGGAACCAACAAACCAAACCATCATCTTAATAAGCTTAGGGAAACAACAAACAGGGAACTAAATAGTCTGCAATATGACCAAGAAGAAGACCACATTCTTCCACATGTACCAACACCCAATTCAAACATGTCTTCACCTAGAGCCTTTCTACAATCAGAATACAGAATCCTAAGCAAATTAAGTCACAAACATCTTCTCTTCAAATGCAAAAAGTACAACATTTTTCTTGTTCCCCGCTTCGCCGATAGGGTCTTTTTTTTCTTTTCTTTTTTACTGAAAATTTCAATTAACCCATCTTGTCTAGCCCTCGGATTGGTTCAAGCACAACTTCTACACTTAATTCAATGAACCGAGACTTTCACAGCTGGATGTTATTTCAATCGCTCGACACTGCCAGTCTTTCCAAAGCATCGGAGACATGCCTCATTGTCGGTCTCCTCTCGGGGATGCTCTGTATGCATGCCATTGCAATCTTCAAAACTGCGATAATCTCCTCTTCCTTGTCTACATCTTCTGCTAAGAACGGGTCCAAAACATCAGCAAGTGGTTTCTTTTCTTCGATGCACAGCTGCATCCAGTTAACAAGATCCATTTCGGAGGTGCCCACTTGGACTAGTGGCATTCTTCCGGTAATCATTTCTAGTAAGATCACCCCGTACGAGTAAACATCCCATTTCTGCGATGGCTTAACCGCTTTTAGTGCCTCGGGGGCTTGATAATAGGATCCCAAGTTCGCAGTCGAATTGACTGTCAGGGCCTCAGATGAGACATTGCTCTGTTGCCTTTGATACTGTTTCTCAGAAGCCATTCGACTAGATTGCAGGGTTGGGGAACCTCCAGCTATATTAGCGAGGCGTCCAAGCCCAAAATTGGATAATTTGGGTTCCATATTTGCTCCCAGAAGTATATTACTAGGCTTCAGGTCTCCGTGGACATATTTTTTGGGGCTGAACTCATGAAGATAAATCAAACCTTTTGCTATTCCTTTCATTATTTTCAGACGAACAAACCAAGGAAGAGGTGTGAAGGATACCATTCCAGCCTTCCCTGTCAAATATTAAACATCGAAATGATCAAATCAACAAACGCATCAGACGGTTAACCAAAAATGTAATCCAGAAACCATATGAACTATTTGGGGTGTTTGTTTGAGCTTATTTTTTAGATTTTGGCTTATAGCTCAGCAAAAAGTAAAAAAGATCCATACAAGTGTACTTATAACTTCTGATTTAAGTCATAATCACATGTTTTCAAGAATAATCTATAAGTCCATGATTTCAGCTACAACAAACACCCTCATATCAGCCAATAATAATCATGATAATAAGAGCACAAACTAAAACAAAACAGGGTAAGAGGGTATGGTGACGCTAACCATGAATTGCATTTGCAAGGTTTCCATTAGGTATGTAATCGTAGATAAGCAGCTTCTCCTCAACAGACCAGTAATAGGCTCTAAGAGTTACAATATTAGGATGCCTTAACTTCCCAATTGCTTCCACTTCTATTTGAAACTCTTTAAACCTCTGAGAGCCTCCTTCTCCCAATCTCCTAACAGCCAAGGTAAGCCCATCTTCAAGCACAACTTTGTAAACAATCCCATTCCCACTCTTTCCTAGCACAAAAGCTGATGCTTTCAGAAGCTCGTCTAAATCAAAAGCCACCTGCGTATCCAATGGTACAAGATCATACTGCTCGACATTTTCTGAGAATGTCTCGGACTCATCCTTTCTGAAGCACAAACAATCCTTCCTCCCTTTCCCTCCCTTCTCAAAACCATAACCATTTTCATCCTTTCTCTTGCTACGGGGACAAACTCTCAAATAGCAATATGAGAACAACAGCCCAATAAGACAAATTCCAACGATATCGCCTACAATAAGGGCAATTACGGCACTTTTGCTGAGCTCTCTTTCACTCCCTCTCTTTCCAGCATTATCACCAGTATTCTGCGGCGGAGAGTTACTGGGCAAGAAAGGGAATGAGGGAGGCGAACTGGAACCGGCTGCATCTGATGAACATGGGTTTTTTAAGGGAGGGCCACAAAGACCCGGATTCCCTATAAAAGCTGTTGGTCCTCTGTTCACAAGAGCACCGTTTTGCGGTATTGGCCCGCTTAGATTGTTATATGTGAGATCAATATAGACCTTCTCAGGAAGGTCACCAAGGCTAGCTGGGATCGAACCACTAAACAGATTGTGAGACAAATCAACAGTTCCTTGAAGATTAGACAAATTTCCCAAGTCATTGGGAATTGGACCGCGGAATTTATTGAAAGACAGATCGAGTTTTTCAAGGGAAACCAAATTAGTCCCAATTCCATCAGGCAGAGAACCAGTGAAATTGTTTCGACTGAGATCAAGGGATCTCAACCTCTTGCACTGAATTAACGATGTGGGTAATGACCCATTGAAGAAATTTTGTGACAAATCCAAGTTCTGAAGATATTTGAGCTTCCCAATCTCAGAAGGGAGAGACCCAGATAAGTAATTTCCATAAAGGACCAAACTCTGTAGTCCCTGAGCTTCAAAGAGCTCAAGGGGTAAGTTCCCAAACAACCTATTGTTCCTTAAATTTACATGTCTAAGTTCGGAGAGAGATCCAAGAGAAGAAGAAAGAAACCCTAAGAGTTTGGTCTTTGGGATGCTAACAGACACAACTCTTTGTTCTTTGCAGGTTACGCCATTCCAAGAACAAGGGTTTTCATCAGAATAGTTCCAGTTGTTCAGTGACCCTTCTGGGTCTTCTTTAATGGACTTTTTAAACGAAAAAAGGGCGATCCCTTCATCATTCAAAGAACCCACAAAAGCTTGAGAGTTGCAGAGAACTAAAATGAACAAAATTAAAGCTAACATCTCCCGAAGAAGAAAAAAAAAAGTGACCGTTGGAAATAGAAAGATGGGTATCAAACTCCTTACCTTTCTCCTTCACAATACCAAGTGATGCAGAGAAAGCTAAGGGAAGCAATGGCGTTGCAGAGAGAGAGAGAGAGAGAGAGAAGGATTTGGCAGTAAAGGAAGAATGGAAAGCGGTGGGAGAATGGTAAAGTTCGTTTCAGATAGAAGATAAACAAATTTTTAAAAAAGAAATAAATAAAAAGAAGGTTGGTGAGAGAATCCAACCATACCAGTAATGTTAACTCCGAGGGGTAGCCTAGTGGATGTTGGATGAATTGTAAATTTAGATATTTTAACTTAAATTTTAATATTTTTAAAAAATTAAATATTAAAAGATTATTTCTCATAACCTTTTAGTTTTTGGCAAAAAATAGTCTCTCTAATTGTAGGAGAGTTCAAAAAAATTGAGAGAGTTAATAAATTGGTTCAAATCAATTAAAATTTTATAATTTGATTTAATTGTTTTTTGTTGACAAATTGATTCCAATTCTAAATTGTTAAGAATTATTTATTATGATTTGTTTATTAAATTAAGAATTTTAAAAATCTTATAAAACCAAATAGAGCTGTCATTTAGTTTTGTTATATTTACATTATATTTCGTATTATATATAAAAAAAATTAAAATTGAAATTATTTGTTCTTTTCTCTTTTTATTTTTCTCTCCTTTATAAGCTAAATTCTTAATTTTTTTATAACATTATAATATTATATAATTTATAGACTTTTAATAATTGATAAAAAATTAAACTACAAAAACATGAAATATATGTATAAATTATAGATACAAGAATATTTTTTTAATTATATGAAAAAGTTATAAAATAAATATAAAAAACATAAAATAAAATAAAAAGATAAACAAGTAAAACAAATGTATTATTTTTTGAGGCACAATTATTTTTATTTTTGTTCTAAAACTCTTAAAATAATTTATAATAATTTAATTATTAATTTAAATCAAAATCGAATCACATCCCTTTATATTAAAAAAAAATAACAGTAGTCTTAAAATTACTTAAAATTACTCAGATTAACAGATCTCCATGAATACACTATTTGATCGTTAATGATCACACCCACTGAGCCACGTGACCTTTTCTGATATAAAGCAGCGGTAGAGATCATTCTAATTGCGTGGGGCCCACAGGTACGGCACCCTTGTGATTATACAACCTTGTGTACTAAGGACATGTGGGAGCACCTATCATGTTTGATTAATTAAATTAATAAAAAAATATAATTTAATTTAATAAGTAATTCATAAGATTAATAATAAATAAATAATTAAAATTATATTTTTTAAATATTGCATATCTTATATTTTGTGGGATTAAGTCTCCAATAAATGTATAATTTTTTCACTACTTGTTGAATTTGAATAAAAATTTATAATTTCATAAAACATATAATCTAATTTTATGTTTAATTTAATCAATCAAATATGCCTTTAAAATTCTGATTGATAACTATAATTTTTTAATTTTTTAAATAAAAATATAAAAAAATTAAGTTTGCTTATTTTGTAAAAAATAAAAAAAAACTAAAATTTTAAAAAGTTAAATTAAAACACAAATTTTAAAAAATATTCTATTCAAACTTCTACTACTTTTAAAAATAAAATAATATTTTTTATTCATAATTTATTTACTATAATTATTAATTATATATAATTATTAATATCAAAGAGCAACTTTAAGCAAAAAAAAATTAATTTTTTCACTTTGAACAAAGAGCAAAAAAAAACTAATTTTTTATATATAAAATAAAATTTTATATTTACTACCATTATTAATTATATATAAAATAAAATTTTTTACTTTGAACAAAAAGCAAAAAAAAACTAATTTTTTACCTAAATAACCAATTTAAAAAAAGTTAATTTAAAAGTTAAGTAACTAAACAAACAACTTTAAGCAAAATCCATTTTTTGACTAAAAATATAAAAAACCAAAAAAGTAAAATTTTAATGTAGTTATCAATTGGGCCATAAATATCGTAATATTGGTTCATTTTTATTAGATAAATAAAAAATTAAATTAAATAATTTAATACATATTTTATATTTTTATTTATTAAAAATACTACGTAAATAATGACATATACTTATTAATTTTCATTGGACACAAGTTCTTAAAATTATGTAACTGTTGGCATATCAAGGCTAAATTTTGTAAAATTTGCTTATTTTTATTTTTTTAAAATTTTTTATTTTTTGATTAATTTTTTTATTTATTTAAACTGTCTTGATGAGATAAAATAAAAAAATTAAAAATCTTGATCAAAAAATAAAAAAACTCACTAAAAATAAAAATAAACAACATAAACTTTGATTTATTAATTTACTTTGATTTACTTTTTTTGTCATTTTAAAAAAAAATTTATATTTTGATTTTTTTTTACTCATCTCTTCGAGAATTGTCCAAAAATGTAATAAAACAATAAAACAAAAAAAAAAACTCATTAAAATTAAAAATAAATAAATAAAACAGGGTAGCTTGTGGTGTAGGGTTGAAAATATCGCGATAAAATGTAACAGCAATCGAGAGAGACTTGCGATAAATTGTCACGTGACTACCTCAAAATAGCCGTTTGTCAGACTGGGGGGCGAGCGTGGGTTGGTAGGTCGGGCACTAAGTTGTTGCTTTCAAGGTTAGACTCCTATTCAACTATTCTATGAAAAATTATTGGGTAAAATAGTAGCTAATACACAAGTACGATTTATAAGTTATAAAATTAAAATTCATTTATAAATTCTAATGAAAATAAATGGGCAAATTTTAATTTTTATAATTAATTTGTAATTAAAAATTTATATACGGAATATTACGGTAACAAATTTTAATTACGTTTCAAAACTATTGCATATGTAAATGGGGTGTTTGAAAAATTTATTAATAATAATTTTTAGTTTGAAATTTAAAATTTAGGAGTTTACTTTCTTTTAGTTCTCAATTTCAAAACTTTTTAAGTGCTATTAAAATTTTAAAATCAGTACATATGATATTTTGTCTCGATATTAATTAAAATCATTACAAGTAAACAGTGAAATTAATTCTTCAAAAATTAATCGAAGTGCGCATAAACTAGATTGAGTTGAGTTAAGACTTTTTGAATAAATTTAAATTAATTTGATACCATGGTTGGGAGCTTGGTATTATTTCGATTTGTATGCATTGATACCTATCATTTTAGAGAAAAATTAATAGGTTAGTTATTTAATTCTATACTATTTAAAATATTGATTGATATTGAATGTATCAAACGAATAATATTGGTTGGTATTAAAAAATACCAAAGATATGTCAGTTCATAATTAACTTTTAATTTTTTTTACTTATTTTCTTTTTTTTTTTAATTTTCTTTTCTCAAATTCAGATTCCAAACATTGCATAGGGAGTTCTATTAATTTTAATTTATTATAAAATTACTAAATATTAAGTTTATGTTGCTTTTAGGTTAATTATTTCACCATAAATAATAAAATAAGAAATTAATTTAGAATATCTACTTAAAATATTATGTTAGATAAATATTTGTGTTATATTAAATTATTTATTAATTAATAATAATTTTTTTAATATTATAAATAATATTTTATAGTGATAAATTTAAAGTAATACGTTCTATTTCACTAATAAAATACATATTGTACTAATAAAAAAATTAGTACTCTCTTGCTAATAATATTCATGTCCTTACTTGGTACTCTAACTTTATTAATAGGCATATAGTTAATAAACTACCAAATATTTTATGGCATTTTGCTCAATATATAAAAATTTATCTTTTACTTGTGTTAAGTTTGATGTCTTGAATTTTCTTATTCAAGGTCGGTAAGACATTTGATTAAAGTTAGAATGTTAAAAATGGTAAAAAAAAAATAGCCATAAAATCTCTACAAAAAGTTGAAAAATTGAGAACAAAATTTAGAATTAATATAGTATTTTCCAATGTAATCCTTATCAATTTTTTAAACATCAACACAACGAATTGGTCAATAGACTAAGTTAATAAAAATGTGCTTTTTAAATATGTGCAAATTCTCCTCATTATCAAGATTATAAACTCGACTTTCTTTCGTTGTACGAATCTATGACTGTTAGACCGTGTCTTATATTCTACTGAGTTTATATTTATTGGTCCCGTTTGGTATATCTTGTTTATTTGTTTATTTGTTTATTTTACTTATAAACTCACTGATTTGACATTTTTGCTTATTTTTTTGTTTATTTTTGTCTTTTCTAAAAAAAATTTTATTTTGATTATTATTTTTTACTTTTTCTACTCGTCTCAATGAGAGTAGTTTAAAAAATATAAAAATTTGACTAAATAATAAAAAAAGTTCACTAAAAACGAAAAAGTCAATTTCATCAACTTAGTCAAACTTACTTATAAACAAGTTAGCAATACGGGGCCATTGTATTATTTTTGATCTATATATAATTTAGTTGGAGTGGAATTAAGAGTCCACTAATTTTTTTTATGTATAAAGTTTATAGTAATATGACATGACTATAATTTTTTATAATTTCTACGTGTGTACCTATAAATAAAACACTAGTAAAGGCATATGGTTTAAGGTCGTGAGACATAAAATTAAAAGATTAGCTGGTAGAGAAAAAATGAGACCGGCTCTGTACTCTTTTACATTCGACGTTAGTGAAATATTTTCTTTCTCGTTCGTGAACGTAAGTTGGTGTGGGCCGAATCACATAAATTATCGGTGCTAATTATTTTTTGCTTTTTATGCGTAGTTTTACTTTTTTTTTAAAGATATTTTCGGGAGAAATCGTGCAATTGAATCTCGCACGTTAAAAAAACATTTAGTGGACCTTCCGCGTTAAAATTTACTTTTTTTGACTTTTCGCTGAAAGCTCCTTTTAAATATGTGCAAATCCTACTCATTATCTAGGTTATAAACTCAACTTTCATTCGCTGTACAAATCTATGACTGTTGGGTTGTATCTTATATTTTACTGGACTCATATTTATTATATTATTTTTGATCTATATATAATTGAGTTTGGGTTAAATTAAGAGTCTACTAGAATTTCTTATGTATAAGGTATATAATAATATGAACTGATTAGAATTCTTTAAAAAATTTTACATGCATGGCTATAAATAGGATACTAGTAAAATTTTGGAGCTTAAGGTCGTGAGACAGAAAATTAAGAAGTTAGCTGGTAAAAAAAAGAGAAACGAATTCTATACTCTTTCGTATTCGATATTAGTGAAATATTTTCTCTCTCGTTTGTGGACGTAGTTCGGTGTAGGTCGAATTATATAAATTCTCAGTATTAATTATTTTTTACTTTTTACACGTAATTTTAATTTTGTTCACGTTTAAAAATTAATGTTCAAATTTCAATAATGACTTACCACGCTATTTAAATTGAAATATCAATTATGTAGGACCTATTGATTGACAATGGATAACCTAATAATTGACCATAGATACGAATGAATGGACCACTATTTAAGAAAAGAAAAATATAGTTCTTCTATAATTTAAGGATAAAGACTGAGCCTACTCTCTTTCTTCTGCTCTCTCATATTATATTGTAGAAAGACTAAAATACCCTTATCTTATATAGAATTTTGTTTGACACGCTACCTTTATCCCTATATATAATTTGTTCATGAATTTAATTCTTTTTAACAGGTATAATGACAGTTTTTTAGGAGTTACTATGTATCTTACTTTTTAAAAAAATTATTCTAAATATATCATACGAGATAATGCTCTAAACGTATTTAGACCACACATTTATATGCATAAAAAGTAATTAAACTCACACAACTATGTGCTTTAAATTTATTTGGGACAGTACCCCAACTGAACATGAAAATAAGTTTAACCTATTTCAAATTGGGGGGACTTTTAATTATTTAAGATCCCGATGGGATACAAGTCATTTTTTAGTTTTTATTTTAGTTTTTATTTTTTATTTTTACTTTTTTGAGTTTGTAGTCGTAAAAGTAACCAAAAAAAAGTAAAAAAATAGTAATTAAAGATAAAAATTACTATATATGAAAATAAGCTAGATAAATTCGATTTATTGGCTTCTTCTTTTTTATTTTTTTAAATTTTCGCTCATTCTTCTACTTTTTGCACTTGACTCAATGAGAATAATTTAAACTGTATTATTCGAAATATTTAAATAGTTACTAACTTTTTTTACTTTTTTTTAAATAAAAAATGGTTCTACACATCCCGAGCACTCAATTTGTTTTGAAAGTAAAAAAAAACTATACTAATATACACTACAACTTAAAAGCAAAAAAAAAGCTAAAAAGTTACTACAAAAAAATATCACAAATAACTTTTTTTCTTTTATTTTTCTAGAAATATTAAATCACTTAAAAAATAAGTTTTTTAGATATCCTAAATAAATAGGGCAAGCTATATTTGCTTTGGTAATTTAGCTTGAAGCTATGTTTACTTTTTATAAAGTTTAGAATAAATTATAATGATGTTTTCTGAGATTTGTAATTAATACATAAATATTTTTTGTGATTTAGAAAATAACTGATTTTCTCTGGTCTTGAATTGGGCTGAATTGGTCTAATTTAGTTAAATTTGGATCCAAAATGGGGTCAATCAACTATGTAAAAAATTAAATTGATAAAATATCGTTAAGTATTTAAATAAATTATATTTATGTTAAAATAAATTAATCGTGTTTGAATTTAACCGTTGATTTTTTTTTAACACAATTTTAATTTGTTTAAATACTTAACAATATACGATCAATTTAACTTTTTATATAGATAAATTACACACTAAAAATCATATTTAGAAATTACACAATAAATAAACTAATTGAATCTTCAAAGTGAACCCATTTTGGGCCCAAAATTAGCCCAACATGACTTTTTCAATCCGATTAAGCCTCATTCTTAGATAATTATAGTTTTCTCCATTCAGCATTACACACAAGAATTATTACTAGCATCTCCATATTGTAAAGAAATAAACTAGAGTAGTTTAACACCAATACAATTAATATTTTTAATATTTTAAATTTTTGGTATCTACCTTAATTAACTATTAACAAACCATTAACTAATAAAATGGATATACTTGAAACGAGACCAAAAAAAAAAAACATTTAGGGAGGAGATGGTAATTTTCTAAACCATGCGATGTTTGTTTAACCGTAACTACAAATCTAAAGAAAATTCAATGTATTTTATCCTAAATTTGTAAGGTAAAAAATTTATTTGATTAAAAAATAGTTTCAAATTACGATACAAAATAAAAAATGGTTACAATTTATCTGTTAAACTTTTTTATGACTTTAATAAAAAAAAATCTAAAATTCAATTTTAAAACACATACTTAGGTTTCATTTGGCAATGGCTTAAAATTTGACTTTTTATCTTTTTGATCTAAAATTTAAGTAGTCAAAAAGTTTCGTTTGAGAACCAAAAGCTTCTCGCCATTTAACCAATTTGTTATTTTACGTAACATAATTTTATATAATTTCTAAAAATATTATAACTTTTTTTTATATAAATTTGTTTTTTTTATAAAAATTATATTTTTAAAATCTACTCGTCAAATTCTATTAAAAA
>JAOTRH010000024.1:102731-147268 GCA_034768845.1 Heliamphora exappendiculata | reverse complement strand
GAAGATGTGCGGCGGTGCGGTCATCTCCGACTTTATACTCGATCAACGTCGCCGGAAAGTGACGAAGCACGATCTCTGGTCAGAGCTCGATCCATTTTCTGACAAGGATAGCACAGCTCGCAAGCCAAATCAACTCAATAAAGGTAAAGTGAGAGAATCAAGGTTTTAAATATTGATTGCGGCTTGCGCGGTATGGCAAATGTTAGAAAATTTTGCTTATTTTGTTTATTTTTTATTTTTTAATTAATATTTTTACTTTTTCAAATATCTTGTTGTTGTGATGAAATTAAAAATTAATTTTTTTAACAAAAGTAAAAAGTATTTACTAAAAATAAAAATAAGTAATATAAAATTTAATTTATTGACTTATTTTGATTAATTTTTTATTTTTTTTAAATTTTTTTATATTTTAATAAAAAAATTCTTTTTAACTCGTATGAATAAAATAATAATAATATAATTAAATAATAATAATAAAATTAAAAAATTAAATAAGCAAATAAATAATTTCTTACCCATTGGAATTCAAAAAGAAAGAGAGTTGCATTTAGTAAAGCCACAAAATTAATTAATTTTTATTAAAATATAATAAAAATTTTAAAAATAAAAAAATAAATTAATAAGTTAAATTTTATTTTGCATATTTTATTTTTATTAAATTTTTTATCATTTAATCAAAGAAAAATTACTTCTTCAGTTAATTTTATTGTGTTAGTCCTATTAAAACGATTTAAAAAAATAAATTTTTTATTAAAAAATTTAAATTTTTTTTTTTAAAATTAAGAAAACAAAAATAAGTAAAAACTTTAAAATTTGGTTGGTAAAAAACCAAGACTAATATTTACCTGTAAATATATGGATGATGAGTATATTTTTTTTTAAAAAATATTAAACAACTAATTTTCAATCAAATAGATCTAAATATTAAATTAATTTTAATTTTTATATAAATAACAAATTCAAAAAATTTTACATAATAAATCATTATAAAAATATACTTATATGTTTTGTCGGGCGAAATCGAGGCACAATAGTATAATGGCTTTCCACAGCAGGCACCCTGAATCTATCGATAGATATATATATTAGAGTTTTTAGATTTGTAATACTAATATTTATGAGTGTATTGCTTGATATTATTTGATATTTATGGATGTATAGAGTTTGTTTGGCAATCATATATAAGTTGATTTTTTAATTTTAAATTAAATTTTTTTTGCTTTAATTCAATTTAAATCAAAGTCAAAAAGTTTATTTGATGGAATGTGTAATTTTTAAACCAAAAATTTAAAATGATTTTAATTTAAAAAAACAAAATTTTTTCTTAAAATTGTTATATTTTTTAAAATTTATTTTAAAATAATTTTATATTTATATTAATTTTTTAGATAAATTTTAATGAGTAAATTTTAATAATAATAAAAGTTATGATAAAAAATATGATTTTTTTATATTTAATATTTTTTTAATTTGTATAATAAAAGTTATAATATTTTTAAAAAAATTATGTAAAAAGTAAAAAAAATTTTGAGTTGAAAAATAATTTTTTTTAATTTTTAAAATTTTTAAATAAAAAGACAAAAAATTGACATTTGGCTGGTTGTCAAACGAGGGTATAATAATGCTACTAAGAGAATCGTGATAAAAGTACGGTTTTGTTTGGATAATTGCTTCTTTTTTATTTGTTTTAATTTTTGTTTTTAGTAAAAGAAATATATTTTAATTAAATTTTTTTTTAAAAATTAAATAATTATACTTTTTAATTTTTCTCATTAAAAAGTGTAAAAAAAATAAATTTTTTTAATTAAAATACAAATAAAAATTTTAAAAAATAAAATAAAATAAATTAATTAAATTTTATACTACTTATTTTTATTTTGAGTTAGAATTATTTTATCAAATTTTTTAAGTTTTAAATTTATCTTATACGATTCGAAAAAAATAAAAATAAAAAGTTAAATAATTAAAAATAAAATAAAATAAAATTCTCGACATTAACCTCATTATCATTAACCTATTTACGTGTATATACGTTCAAATCTCGTTAGCTCGCAAAGCTAATTCGTTTTTCGGAGGATTGTTAACAGAAACAAGTAACTATTAAACCGTAGGGACGAGTGAGAAGGCTCAGGCAACGAGTCAAGAAACGAGTCAGAGGACTCGAAAGAACGTATACAGAGGAATCAGACAGAGACCATGGGGAAAGTGGGCGGCTGAGATTCGCGATCCACAGAAGGGATTCCGAGTCTGGCTCGGAACCTACAACACGGCGGAGGAAGCAGCCAGAGCCTACGACGCCGCCGCTAAGCGTATCCGCGGCGACAAGGCCAAGCTCAACTTTGCGCCGCCGCCGCCGCCGCCGCCGGTGAATAAGAGGCGGTGTGTGATCTCCGATTCGCCGCAGCCCGACGAATCACCCCGGTGCGTGGGGTTTGGATTCCAACCCGACCAACCCTATCGTCCAAGCCCAGTGGCAGATGAACTCGAGTTGAAAGAGCAGATCTGGAGCTTGGAATCGTTCCTAGGTTTGGACTCGGAGCCGAGTCAATTCGAAGGAATCGGCGATTCGAACTCGGTTGATCTGTGGATGCTGAACGATCTCCCAGCGATTCATTAAAATAGATTCTGTGTATGTTTTTCGTCGTTTAGTGCTGTTTTAACTCTGTTGTGTATTAATGCTTGTCGGTGCACTGTACGATGCATCATAGGACATATGCATATAATATATAAATATATATTGATCAATAATTATTTATTTATTTATTTAATAATTAATGAGTTTTTTATTATTTAGATAAATTATTATATTTTTTTAATTTTTTTTATTAAAATTAGTCAGTAAATTTTTTTTATTAAAATATAAAAAAATAAAAAAAATAAAAAAAAATTAAAAATAAATTAATAAGTCAAATTTTATATTATTTATTTTTATTTTTAGTAAAAAAAAATTACTAAAATTTTTACTCTATTTGAAAATTTTAAAAAAAAGTTAAAAAATAATTTTTTTATAAAAGATAAAAATAAGTAAAAGTTATGAAATTTAGTGCAAACTGGGCTAATTATATATATCATATATTACAATAAAAATTGCTTTGGGTTTGCATGCAAAGATAGAGGTGTGCATGATTCATTTATTAAGTTTGGAGGTTTTAATTGCACCTAACTTGTAAACATTGGATTTGATGATTTTATAATAAAATTCAAATCAGTCCAAACGATAAAAAAGACATAATTAAACTAATTATAAAGTTTAATTTGGTTGGGTCGAATTAATCAGTTTTAACTTGTATCGCCGCCTCATTATTACTTGCCTTCGACTGCCTTTCTATTTTGCTTGTTGATAACTATTGTTTATGTTTATTTATTTTATACTATTATTTATAAATAAAACAATAGCACAATCAACATATATGTATAGTAAAAGATACGAAAGCTAATTACAATTTCAAATTTTAAAAATAAATTTAAACTACAACAATAATAATAACAATAACAAATTTTTCTTATAATTATTTATCGTTAAAGTGGATTATCATCTAATCATACTAAGTATTAAACTACTCCTTTCTTCATTGCTATATATATATATATATATATATATATATGGTGTTTAAAATCCAAGATAAATATATTTGGTTTATGTTGTATTTTTTGGTCTTCTTATCTTTTAATTAAAAGAAATTTACTTTTTTGGTTGGGCTTGATGAGAGAAATAATCTCTCGTCAATCAAAAATGTATAATTTTTTGATCAAAAAATAAAAAAAATTTACTAAACATAAAAAAGAAATTCAAAAAATTGAAATTCATTGTTTGTTTTTGCTTGTTGTCTTTTTATTTTTTTATTTTATATTTGTTGGTTAATTTTTACTCCTTTGGTTCATTTCAAGAAAAGGATTATGAAAAATAAAGTTTTTGATCAATTGATACATTTTTTACTAAAAGATGAAAATTAACAAAATAAAATACGTCAATAAAATATTATTTTATTTCAGGACTGATTATTTATTAAAATCCTGTGAATTTTGATTATGCATAATTTATTATTTGGGTTAATTTTTTTTATCCCCTAAACTATCATAAATTTTTTTATTGGTCCCTTAACTATTAATTTTATTTACTTCATCCCTTAACTATTTAATTTACTTCTATTAAGCCAAATAAAAAACTATTGTCTACTTAATGGATGAAAAACTGTTATGTAGCCATTTTTATTCATTTTTGTGTGGACAAAACAGTCATTTTGATTATTATTGTTGGAAAATTATTGGAAGCAATGGCCAACCCACCCATCTTTATTCAGTTCTTAACCATTTTCACTCTTTTTTGTAAGGACAAATTAGTTATTTTGCCTTGTAATGGAAAGTTATTGACAAAAAACAATCCGGTAGAATTTTTTAATATTTTTTGTTGACAAAATAGTAGTTTTGTTATTTATGGTGGGAAAGTTAACTCATTTTATAATTAACAAAATGGAGTAAAGCAGAAAAAAGAAGATAACTCTTAGTAAATGATATTTTTTAATTTGACTAAGTAAGAGTAAATTAGATAGTACACTGACAAAATAAATAATAGTGATAGTTGAAAGATGAAATAAAAAAAATTTATGGTAGTTCAAGGGATAAAACTGGAATGAATCTTTTATTATTTTAATATAACGCACATCTCACATATATCGAGATCAATAACATTTTTTAATCAAAGATAGAGATTAGCGTAAAGCTATATCTTATGATCATAAGTACATTCTGTCCAAAATGTATTATTTCTCCTAGACATATAATTTAAACGAATGTTTAGGATTGAATGTATATTCTTTCTTTAGTTCTTACTTTGAGAAGTGCTTTTAGGCACGAACAAACCCTAGTGTATGTTTATTCTTTAATATATTTGGCCTTCAATCATAACTCATTTCATTAATTAATTGGCTTAGGATAACTAATTATAACACACATCCACCTATTGTTACAAGATTAGGCCACACAATTTTATTGAAAATTCAAAGTTTAGCAAATTGTCTTTAAAAAGCTCAATCTCAACCTCCCATAATTAAACATTGCCAACCTTTTTTTTTATAAGAACACTGCCAACTTAGATAACAAAAACCTAGCCGTTCATGCCCTTTCCTATTTACATCATCTCCTTAAAATAGGTACTTCCTCACTCTATAAATTCCAACATCACTACTCCTCCATCATTTCCATCATCAAAAATTCAACGCTTAATCCATTGTTACTTAATTTATGTAACAATGGAGGGTGCATCTAAAATGATGGTCATCTTATGCATTGGAGTGCTCCTTTTGTTCTCGCTCGTAGCGAATTTCATGCTTGCTGATGCTAGGTATATCAACTATGGTGACTTAAGCTATTCTAAAATAGCACGTCAGGATTATCTTAAATCTACAACTAACTAATACATTAGGGGATGTGAGAAGTACGAGCACTGTCGTAATAAAAAGTAATAAAAAAATGCACTTTAAATCATTGTTTTTCGTCTCGAATCCTTGTTCTTACCCTGAAAAAAAAAGAAAAATTTGTTCTTACCCAAACAAGAAAAATCTGGTACTAGCAATTGTCTCGAAGGAATATTAATGTAAGGAGTTATCGAAATGAATAAGAACACATGAATATTATTTATGAATGTTTGAGTTGCATCAATATATTGCTTAATTATTAGTGCCAACGTTTTGTTTCTTTCAAAACCCTGATGCATTATTTTTCGCTTAATTATTAGTGACATTTTGGCTTCCCAATCATGATGGATAATCAGAATGAATAGTCTTGTTCTACTATCTACACTTATCTTGGTTGAACATATTTACCGCAAAATATATATATTTTTATTTTTTGGTGATTATCACAAATAAAAAAATAAAGTTTAATAAAGGCGGTTTCCATATGTTGTCAAGAAAAAATAGTTATGCTTGATTAGAAATGTTTTTAACTTTTTAAAAGTAAAAAATTAAAATAGTAATAGCACTTTTAGACTATTAAGTATTTATTTAATTTAAAATTAAAAGCAAAAAAGTAAGGAAGGCAGGGTTCATACTCGTGTCTAGCTCCATCATTTAAGTAAATCAACTTGGAGTTTTTGTTCCTACTTAAATTATAGTTTATTTTTAATTTATAATTTAATAAAAGATAAATTACACTGATATTTTTTATAATTTAGTAAAATATCAATCACCTCCTAATGTGATTTTAAAAATATTACTAACCTCTCATAAAATTTTAATTTTAACATCAGTTAAACTCAATCGTTAAAATATTTAACGAAAATCACAATTTTCACCCCAAAATCGTTTTTAAAATCACTTCACTTTCTCAAAATTATTTCCAAAACCACCCTCAAACCCAAAAATCACCCCCAGGCCCCAAAACCACCGCCCCAAACTCTCACACCGCCACCGCCGGCCCCCACACTGCCGCCACCGCCAACCCCCAAAACCTCCAGCCCTGCCAACCGCCGGCCCCACACCGCCACCGCCAAAACCTCCCCTGCTCTCTCTCTCTCTCTCTCTCTCTTGTTAGGGTCTCTGGCGGCCAGAGACGACGTTTGGAGTAACGAACTCCACCACCGCCCTCTCTGAACACCACTGTCGCATCTCAATCCAAACTCCACTGCCGCCGAAGCACCCTCACTGCACTTCCATTACAAACCTTTACCACCACCGCACACACGAAGGGAGAGAGTAGAGACGACAAAGGGTGAAAGAGAGGCGGCAGAGGGAGAGAACAGAGAGAGAGAGCAGAGGATGTTTTGGCAGTGGCGGTGTGGGGCCAGCGGTCGGCGGGGCCGGAGGTTTTGGGGGTCGGCGGTGTGGGTGGTGTGGGGGCCGATGGTCGGCGGCGTGAGGGTTAGAGGCAGTAGTTTTGGGGTTTTGGTGTGATTTTTGGGGGTGGGATGGTTTTAGGGTTTGAGAGGTGGTTTTTTTGGGAGTTATGTGGTTTTGAGAGTGATTTTGGGGGTGGGGTGGTTTTTGGGTGGAAACGGTAGCTTCCGTTAAACATTTTTATGGTTGGATTTAATTGATGTGAAAATTAAAATTTCAAGAAAAATTAGTGATATTTTTAAAATCACATGGAAGGTGATTGATATTTTGCTAAATCTAATAGGAGGTCAGTGTAATTTACCTTTTAATAAAATGTTAAAAAGAAATTTAAACATATGTGTTTATAATTCTTTATTTATAAATTTTATTTTAAATTAAAAAATGCAAATTTTACTGTTTTAAATTTTAAGTTTACAATTTTAATAAATATTTATAATTTCTTCTTAAAATCATATTTATATATTTTTAGTTATAATATATAAATTTATAATTTCAGTTGTAACAAATACTCTCTTAAAAGAACCACACGTAAGCTTAATTTGGTTTATCTAGTAAACGAACTAAACATAAGAGTAAAGAGTTCACCGCAACTTGGTTCAATTGTACCCCTACACAATAGTTTGAGTTTTTATTTTATGGCACATAGTAGAATATATGTAAACAAATTGAGTCTTGAACCCAATTGAATTGAGATTTTACATGTTTGAAAAAAAAATTAAAAAATTTGAGCTCAACTTGAGTTTGAATAAAATTATCAAGCTGGACTTGAGCTCAAATAACATAAAACAATTCAGTTCAAACTCAAATTTGAAATTGACCTTATTTTTTAGCTTTCTTCTTTTTAAAGAACAAACCAACTATAACATAAGCCTTAGATTGTTTTAGAAGCTTTATACATTCCCTCTTAAATGAGCTTAACGAAACGAGTTATTAAATGAACTATTTATGAATTTATTCGAGTGTGAGTCTAGCATGTAGGAGTTGAGTTCGTTTAGTAAACAAAATTCATTTTTAAGTTCGTGAACAACTTATTTACTAAACGAATTGATATCATGCAAATTTTAACAAAATCAAGTCCAAACTGTTCATGAATAACTCGATTCAATTTGTCGGTGGAAATACCATTCATAGAAATGTGTATTTCTTGCCAAAGTATGCAAGAAATTGTCCAAATTTTCAAAAGTTAGGTATCTCTTTGCCAAATAAAGTAGGTCACAACAATTCACATGTGAATTACTCCAAGATCAGGGACAGAAAATGCATATGATGATATCCATAGTTTTCTCTCTATTAATCATGATCAAGAAAAATTTACAAAGAGCAAGTAAGCAAACTAAGAACCAAAATTAAATTTTGCTTCTCTTTTTACCTAACTTGTGAAGAATTAGGAACCAAGGTCTTGTTTAATTTCTTGACAAGTCAGTATTGTATTGCATTAATTTTTTTAGTGTAATTTAAGCAGAAAAAAAAAAGCCAACTTAATACGTTATCTATTTACCAAACAAAAAAAAAAAAAACTTCAATACACTCCATGTTCAGGATATATAGTATGCATTTTATAAATTTAACCACACACAAATTCACAATTGAACTATAAAAACTCATAATTAAAAAACTGCACAAATTCATAAATTAATAACCACAAAACTCATAAATTTTATTCATAAAAATTCATAATAAAGATCACAAAATTCATAACCCACAATTTTTAATTTGATATGTCCAATATTTTATAATTTTAATTATAAATATTCATAATTTTAACCATATTCATAATTCAATAAAATTTCTCTCTCCTTCTCTGTCCAATAAGTTGTGAATGATTTTATTGGATAGTACTCTGGTAGCCCACCAGAGTAGGACGGGAGCCTAACGCACTTCCTGCATTTCTCTGTCATAAACAGGGAATTCTCTTAAATCAACATATTAACAGGGAAATAACTATTTCTGTCTCCTAATTAATTTTTTTATCACTCTAAAATTAATATTTAAATATTTTCATATTCTCTCTCTCTCTATCTTTTTTTTCTCTCTTTAAAATAAAATTATCTTTCTCTTCTCACCTTTTTTCTTCTCTTTAAAATAAAATTAAAACCCGACCCAACAAATTAAATTCAGTATTATAATAATATTATGTACACATATAATATTATTTAATAAAAATAAATCATATAAGATGATTAAATTTTTTTAAATATAAATATCAAATACAATACATCTAATTCAATAATAAAAATTTTTATTCTCCATATTTGTTCAAATGCATTCTTCTCTTTGTATAACTTTTCTTTTGCCTCATGTCCAATGAATACTAGAGGAAGATCAATCAAACAAAAAAATAGGCTACTAAGAATACGTGTAAGTAAATAAATTGTGAATTTTACATGTTTTCTTTCTTAAAAAATAAATTGGACTTTGTTTCACTAAAAAAAAAATATTTAGACTCGCCCCCAACTAAAAATCTGTTACCCCTAGCTCTGGACGTGTAAATATTGACTAGTAATTCGTTTTCCTTTGCAGATTATTTAAAATATCAGATGAACACTTGCTATCATGCTCTATGAATTGAACACCTCCTGAGCAAGCAGCACCAGAACGAAGGTTATCTGCATCGAATCTAAGCAACTTGCTTTAAAGCGGCACCTTCCTTTTTTGAATATGAAAAGATATCAACTAGCTTTTAAATGAAAGAAAAGAGACCTTCTCTTGTAAGAAAAGGGACCGCTCGTAAAGTAAAACAAGAAACACACATTTTTCTTTTTTGTTTTTATGGTGAGGTGAGAAAGAGAGAAAAAATCCTTAATTATAATGTTGATTTTGTTAAGAGTGAGTGAGAATATTTGAATAATTTTAGAGAAAAAAAACAATCAGGAGAGAAAAATGGTCAATTCAGATAATTTTTAGGATTTTTTTTTGGGACCCTAGAATTACTGTTTCATTAAAGACAAAAATTAAGGAGCTTACTAAATTACACAGAAAAACTAAGTCTAGTTCATAAAACCTGATATACTACAATTATTATAATGGAGCAGTTTATTCCCATATTTTCACATTGTTCAGATCCATACTCCATAGCTGTGTGCCAAGATAATAATAGGAAAGCAATTAAGCACAACAATCTCATAAACAACCAATATTTTTGCCAGTGTGTGTGTGTGTTTTTATTTTCAGGAAATTAATGAAGAGTTCAGCAGGCAACCTATTATCACATGTTTAAATACATAGGTGCATAAAACAATAATGTCTAATAATCTAAAAGTTTATTAAACGAGGTGAATCCATAGAAGAGTGTGAGAAGAGAGAGAATTAGTCTGTCGGGGCCTCCTAAGGTTCAAATCGATCTGCGAAAGACAACAGGAGTGACACTAGCCGGCAGAGATTGCCGAAAACCCTGAAAAGCCTGTGTATTATAGGTGAGAGAAAATGGTCAACTTAGAAAGAGAACTCTGCATATATTTCAGCAAAGTTTTAGTTGAGACATTGTGTACCTTTTGGGAATTATTGAACCCTCCTTGTATAGTGGATTAAAGTTGACTTTTGGGGTATAATTATTATGTTATCACACCTATTACTAACCTTTGTCCTAACAACCGGATTAAACCATTAATTTTAGAGAACTTGGGTCTAACATTGAATTCATCTAGAAATATTAGGATTAGTCAAATTGCCATTAATGCTGTTAGCTCGGTCAGACACGCCTTATTAATGCTGGTAAGCTCAATCACACAAGCCTTCGAAACTCAACTTACTTCGACCAACTAGGCAAACCATGGCCTTCACGTCGGCCCCTTAGATTGGCTGCTCCTTAAATCCAAGTGCACATTTAGAATCGGCCCTTGGGTGGCCCAAGCCTTGGTTGAGAGTCCGGTCCGTTTGGATCCAGCCCTTCATACGTCATGAAGAATTTTCCCAAGCCTTGGTTGAGAGTCCAGCCCTTTTGGATGCTGCCCCTTCATATATCATTAAGAAATTTTCCTACAATAATAGCTCGTGCCTGTGCATAACACAACCCTTCCAGGAGGCTGGAACAAAAGATATCCACACGATTTTGGAAAGAAAGGTATTGTCCCTAAGACATGGAATTTGTGGCGATCAGCAAATTTCAAACCAGCACTTCCCTTCCAAAGCTACCTATTTTCCCTCTTTCATCTAATCCCTCCAAGTCCAACTATATATAATATTGATCCAAGCATCTTCCTCTCCTAATGATTTCAACAATATGCAAAATTACCCCCAAAAGAGGATATGCCCTGAATTAAACATCTTTCCAAGTCTACTAACTCGCCAAACATTGTAAATTCGTAACTACCAATCTATCTTCCTTTTTGCTTTCTATTGTGGGTGTTCTGGGTTTGTTGTCTTGTATTTAACCCAATTTCTCTTGTAACCTGTTCACAACCCGTGAACATAAGTTTTAAGTCAACCACATAAATCTTATGTTCTTTGTGTGATAATGATAACGAACCGGTGGAATAACAAGCAAGGTAGTCATTTGCAATTCAACCAGAAGAATACAAGGTTGAGCTCCAATGAGTCCCGCTACTGAATACCAACGCCTTTGATCTTTTCCATAAGTTATCTTTCATTTCCTGAAAATGATATCTTACATCTTCTCGCACAAACAATTCTACTAGATTACAAAGTTTTATAACCGCTTCCCATACTGAAATTAGTCAAATTCTCAATAAAACAGCCACATCAATAAAAAAATGAAAAGGAATAATGTTGTAGGAGCATCCAAAGTGCAGAGAAGATTAAATGAGGTGTTTCCTAAGGGAGCAGGCGATAAACTGGATTCGCAAAAGAGAAGACGTGCAAAAATATCAAACAGCTACGCTCAAATGCTTAAGTGGGGGTGTAACACAGGCATTAACTGATGATATTTCGAGTAGCCGTATCTTTAATGAGGCAGATTCATTTGAGTGCTGAGGCAGTTGAATAAGAAGTTAACGACTAAATATCGGATCAAACCGTGACCAAAGAAAACTAGGGATGTGATGGAAGAAAGAAGTACTTGACATACCAAAACCAGGCCGTCATGAAAGGGTAAACAGTAGTGTCTTTTCCTAATCAAAATGTTAGGTAAACCTCCTACATAGACAGTTGGATATCAGAAGATGAACTGACGTACATCGATCCACCAACTTGTACCCAATATATTGAGGTTTTTTCAATGGAACCGAAATCAATATCGTGGGGGAAAACATGATGCAAGAGCAACAATTAGTGCCAAAGATAGTATAGCATCCAATTCACACCACTGTAATAATATTGTCAATGCTACAGTAACTAAGTGGTTGTGTATGGTTGACACTTTGACATTAAATGATTTATATGGCTAGAATTTCAGGTTTTAGAGTTTCTAGTGTATAAAGAGGTTCTAACTTGTAGAGACTAAGATTGTTGTAATCAAGTCTTTTGTTCTTTTTAGTTCCAGATTGTAGTAAACTATTCTCCACAAAAATCTCTCTTTTCGTGGCCAGTCAAACCAAAAGAACAGCCTTCGGTGTTATTTCATTCTCTCTTTTCAGATGTTCTAAATCATTTTTCAAAAATTATTATTTTAATTTTTGGTTTCCGTTTTGTATCATCGCAACACAACACTAGGCTGATACCTTAGCTACAAATATGACATAATATGTTTGTTTTGTAACATTTATCTTCGTAAATTCATAAAACTTAATGCAGGTGTCATTCTTTGGCCAAAACCCCTAAAACCTCAATAATCTTTGTTCACACCTCCATTATTTTCTATCTTTGTTGTATTCAATTTGATGACCTCCTCAAAGGTGTAGATTTCTACCTCCGGCAGCAATCAGGTTGCAGATCTCAACCTCTTGCTGCATCAAATAGGGTGTGGTGTGTAATCCAGTGGGTGAAAAAGACAGGAATAGAATCCTAAAGCCCACAAAAAGTATTCAACACCCTTGAATGAAACAACTCCTTCCAACCTCAAACCTCTAAATGCCAAGTGTTCAAACAGCAAAATTGCAAGCATCTGTTCGACTGTACCCCTATTATTCGAGTAACTATCCGATAGTGCCAAAACACCATGTGTCATTAGTTACTTGGTACTCTCATTCAATGATATACCGAAAAACACCTTAAATGTTTAAATAATAACCCGTCTTTTATTGGGTATGTGGGAGCCAAGGGTGACTCACTTAATATACAGCAAATAATTTTATTTTTCGGGAGTACCATGTAATCAATGCCATGTGGTATTATGACACTAAATAATTCTCCCAATCATAAACAAGTCATTCGTTGATAACATAAAGAGTCTCCTGTTGGATAAAGATTGCTAGTAAAGCTTGTAATAATTTGTTTTATCTAAACAATAAAATATGATATAGAACAGAAAATTAAGAATAGCATAAAATCCTGTAAATAAACTGGAAGCAGAAAAATTACAGATTAAAATTAAACGTAAACTTAAACAGTACCAGAAAATAAAAAAAATAGAACCTGATACAGAAATTGTAGATCGAGACTCGTGTTTGACACGATATTCTTAAGACGAAATTGCCCTCCTACGGTGCTTCGAGTTCACGACAAACGTCTCCCAGAATACAACGATCTGCAGTCTTTTGAAGCAGCACAGCAATCAAAAGGCTTGGCGAACCAAAAAACTATGTTCGAACTCTCTCTCAGATATGCAGGAAAATGATGAACAGTAATGGACGCAGTGTAGGAGGAAGAAGAAGATTGGAAAATTATTTTTTTGAAACAGGAATGCTTCAGCCTTTTTATAGGCAGCGAAAGCAACAGTTCAGATGAACTGAACCATCATCATACCGGTTCGGTCCATGGCAGTTAAACCGCCCGCCCAACGGACATAACCCGTTCGGAATAGATGCGCGGTTTCGGTTCGGTAAAGAACCGGCTCGAAAATTTGAAGATAACCAAAATTTAAATTTAATGAAATTTAAATTTCCTGCAAAATTTTTTAATTCAAAAATTCAAATGAATTTCCCGTAAAAAGATAAGGGTTAAACCGACCCGCGACCCGAGCCCAAGCCCGGCACAGCCGGCGGCGGCGCGCGGGATTTAATGGACCAAGTTGAACTTTGTCCATAACTCCTCCCCCAACAAAAGTTGGGATGACCCAAAGGGCCAACCCTTTATCTCCAACCTAGGCTACATAAGCCACCATAAACTTTTATCTTTATTCGATGTGGGACAAGGCTTTTTGCCTTCGAGTTACCTTCATATTTCCAACTTCCAAGACTCACTTTTGGAGTCAATTTTTCATTCACCCGTTATCGGTTTTGAACGCCGTAAAAACCATGATAAACTACTCATGGAGACGAACATATTAGGATTTAGAATCATCAAAAAAGATTAATCCAATCCAAAGTTATTTAACTCCAAAGTTAGCTAAAACCATGTTCGCATAAGTTCAAAACCCACTATTTTCCAACAATCCCCCACATGAATGGAATTTGACGGAAAATGAAATGCAACATGATGCTGACACACAGAGAGTTCAATAAAAGAAAAGTTCTGCATAGGATAAGTAGCTTTTGGCTTTGAACCTTCCCTTGTGAGAAACTATCGGACTTACTGGCTAATCAGTGAACATAATGTCTTGAACTGTTCAGCCGTTTGTGTAAACCAAGACAATAGAGTTCACACAGAATCTTTCTAACACAGCTTGGTTCTCACGGTTATGTTCATTTCGGCCCTGAACATGCCTAGTCATTCATGAGTGCTACAGAGAATTTCGCCTTAAAAATTCTCATAGAACCGGCCCAGTTCACATTCATATAAGTGATTCTTATTAAGAGTATTATGCCATACCCCACTTGAATATCCAAAGTATATGAATCATTAAAAGCATAGCTTATCCTTAAACACGCTACAGACATCACTATTTCATCATAGAAATAGATAAGAGTTAAACTCCCTAGTGATTCTCCGAGAGTCACATAATTCGGTTGTCCCATTGAACCTAGATCTTGGGATCTCCAGTCAGCTAGGTTGGGTTACCATTAAAGTGTCTCTTTAGTAATAGGCTTTAGTCCCATTCCCCTCGATGAGTAATTCACTTGCTCTCTGGTCAAACCTTTGGTTAACGGATCCGCGATATTATCTTTTAACCTTACGTACTCAATGGATATAATTCCACTTAAGAGTAGATGTTCAATGATATTGTGTCTACGACGTATATGTCGTGACTTACCATTATACAAATTACTCTGTGCCCTTCCAATTGCAAATTGATTATCACGATAAATGCAAATTGCTGACACAGGTTCGGCCACACTGGAATATCTTCTAAGAAATGGCGTAGCCATTCTGCTTCTTCTACAGCTTTATCTAAAGTTATGAACTCAGCTTCCATTGTTGACCTAGCGATGCACGTCTGTTTGAAAGATTTTCAAGACACTGCTGCACTTCCGAGAGTGAAGACATATCCACTTGTAGATTTTGAGTCTTTTAAATCAGATATCCAATTGGCATCACAATAGCCTTCCAAAACAGCTGGATATCTGGTATAACACAATCCGTAGTTACGGGTGTATCTTAGATATCTAAGAACCCGAACTATTGCCTTCCAGTGGTTTGCCCCTGGGTTATTTGTGTATCTACTTAATTTACTCACTGCATAAGCTATATCTGGTCGTGTACAATTCATTAAGTACATTAGACTCCCAATAATCCTAGAATATTCCAATTGAGATATGCTTTCACCCGTATTCTTGGATAAATGTAGATTTATATCTACTAGCGTCCTCGCAGGACGGTCATTATCCTTGGAGAATTTACCAAGTATTTTCTCAATGTAATGTGATTGAGACAAAGCATATCCTTCAGATGTTTTAGAAATTGTCATTCCAAAAATAATATCTGCCACTCCCAAATTTTTCATGTCAAACTGTTTGTTCAACATTTTCTTAGTAGATTTGATCATTTAATCATCACTACCTATGATGAGCATATCATCAACATAGAGACAGACGATGACATATCCTTTATCTGTGGTTTTAACATAAACACACTTGTCACATTCGTTTGTCTTAAACCCATTTGACATCATAGTGTTGTCAAATTTCTCATGCCATTGCTTTGGCGCTTGTTTTAAACCATAAAGAGATTTGACGAGCTTACAAACTTTGTTTTCTTGTCCAGAAATAGCAAACCCTTCTGGTTGTTTCATGTAAATCTCTTCATTCAATTCACCATTCAAAAATGCCGTCTTCACATCATTTGATGTATATCCAGATTAAATAACGCAGCTATGGAAATTAGCGCGCGTATAGACGTTATTCTTGTGACTGGTGAATATGTGTCAAAGTAATCAAGACATTTCTTTTGTCTGTATCCTTTGACCGCAAGTCTTGCTTTATACTTGTCAATTGATCCATCCACCTTCATTTTTCTCTTGAATATCCATTTATATCCAAGCGGTTTACAACCGGGTGGAAGATCCACCAGTTCCCATGTATGATTCTGAAAAATGGATTCAACCTCACTGTTTACAGCTTCTTTCCATAAAGGGGATTCAGCACTGGACAACGCCCCCTTATAAGTTCGATGCTCATTTTCTAACAAATAGATTAGAAAATTTGGACCAAAAGATTTGGATATTCTAACCTGCTTGCTACGTCTAGGTTCTACATCCTCTTCTTCTTGGTATTCATCATGATCACTACTTTGAGCAGTGTCACAAGTTCTGTTTATAGAACTTGCCTCTTGTCCAGATTTATAAGAAAATACATGTTCAAATAACACTACATTCCTTGACTCAATAACAGTATTAACATGCATATCTGAAATTTCAGATTTGTGAATCAGAAATCGATAAGCACTACTATTATTAGCATAACCGATGAATACACAGTCAGCGATTTTATGTCCCAATTTTGACCTCTTTGGTGTAGGCACTGCTACCTTTGCTAAACACCCCCACACTCTTAAGAATTTGTAGGTACACTTATGACCTTTCCATAATTCATAAGGTGTTTTATTCGTCCTTTTGTGGGGTATCTTATTAAGAATATAGTTAGCTGAAAGAACAGCTTCTCCCCACAAATTCTGAGGTAGTCCAGAACTAATCAACATAGCATTCATCATATCTTTTAATGTTCTATTCTTCCGTTCAGCAACACCATTTTGCTGTGAAAAATAGGATGTAGTGGTTTGATAAATTATGCCATACTGTAAACAGAATTCACCAAAAGGTGATTCATATTCACCACATCTATCGCTCCTTAGAGCTTTGATCTTCTTTCCAAGTTGATTTTCAACTTCATTCTTATATAGAATAAACATATCTAAGTCTTCGTCTTTGCTTCTAAGTAAATAGATATGGCAATATCTAGTGTTATCATCAATAAAAGTAATAAAATAATTTTTACCACCTCTTGTTTGAATTGATTTAAAATCACAAATATCACTGTAAATTAAATCCAGAGGTTCTGTAATCCTTTCAACGTAATGGAAAGTAGCCTTAGCTAATTTCGCCTCTACACAAATCTCACATTTGTGATTCAGATCAATATCAAGTTTAGGCAGACAATTATTGTTAATTAATTTACGAAGAGAATTATAATTAACATGTCATAATCTACCATGCCATAAAGATGACTCAACAATATAAGCAGAAAAAGATTCTTTCTTATTCATAGCAACATATGGTACAATAACCATTACATTAAGTTTAAACAGACCATCTGTTTGGTACCCATTTCCAATAAACATCCCACCTTTAGTGAGCACAAATTTGTCAGACTCAAACACTAGCCTAAACCCATTCTTGCTCAACAGAGACTCAGAAACTAAGTTCTTGCGAATGCTTGGCACATGCAGCACATTGTTGAGCGTGAGTTCCTTCCCCGAAATCATCTTCAAAATCACATTTCCCTTACCTTCTACCTTGGAGGTAGAAAAATTTCCCATATACAGATGTACTCCATCTATCGTCTGATAAGTGGCTAACATCCGTCTGTCTGAACAAATGTGGCGAGTAGCTCCAGTGTCCACCCACCATTCTCTGGAATTCCCAACAAGATTTGTTTCAGATACAACGGCAGAAAGATTGATGTCATCCACCCCAGTAAAAAAGTTATCCACTTCAGTCACGTTGGCTTGGGCATTCTTCTTGCGCTTGTTTCGGCAATCCTTTGCTCGATACCCGGGTTTGTCACAGATGTAACACTTGCCCTTGAATTTGAGTCTCTTGGAGTCCCCGCCTTTGTCACCAACATTCTTTCTCTTTTTGTTGTTGACCTTAGGCACCTGTTCCACAACATTTGCCTTGGACTCCATTCCAGTCTTCCTTTCAGACTTGCGGTTGTCTTCCTCTATCCTCAATCGAACAATCAGCTCCTCTAATTTCATCTCCTTGCACTTATGTTTCAAGTAATTCTTGAAATCTCTATAGCCCTGCGGTAATTTCTCAATAATAGCAGCAACATGAAAAGATTCACTCAGAAACATACCTTCTACATGAATATCATGCAAGATAAGTTGGAGATCCTGAACTTGTCCAACAACAGGCTTTGAATCCACCATCTTATAATTCAGAAATTTGCCGACGACGAATTTCTTCGCACTAACATCCTCTGTCTTATATTTGCGATCTAAGGATTCCCACAGCTCCGTTGCCGTCTTGACCGAACTATACACGTTATACAGTGTGTTGTCCAATCCATTGAGGATATAATTCCGGCATAGGAAGTCAGCATGTTTCCATGCATCCACAGCAGCAACCGTTTGTCGGTCAGTTTCACCTTCAGTCAAAGCCGGAGCATCTTCACGTAGGAATCTAGCCAGATTGAGGGTTGTAAGATAAAACAACATTTTCTGTTGCTATATTTTAAAATCAGCTCCATTGAACTTCTCTGGCTTTTTCCCGTGATTCACCGGAACTGTCGTAGTGACAGCCGGTATCACTGAAAGCATAATCGGGACAAGGGTAGTGGTTACAACAGTATCAACATTTTCATATGCCATTTTTAATGTTTTGATATTACATAAACAATACAAGAAAAAATTGTTTTAGTAACCCGGAAAAAGACTTGATTTTTTTTCTTTAAAAAAAACTGCAATTAAAAAAAACTGCAAATAAACAGATTTAATTCTTAAACAATCTGTACAATACAGATTAAAATAAGATGTTTGATTACCCCACAAAATAAATAATACCGAATCAATTACAGAATTAAATTACTATAATTAAAATCGAATTAGAAATAGTTTCAACACAAATATATACTCCACTTAATGATAATCTGTAAAGAATTAATTATGCTAAAAAAGAATTACAGAACTTTAATAAACTATATTTGTCCAACAGTTTTAATAAACTATATAAAACAGATTTTAAAAAAATCGTCTTAAGATTGTTGGATAAAAATTGCTAGTAAAGCCTGTAATAATCTGTTTTATCTAAACAGTAAAATCTGACACACAACAGAAAATTAAGAATAGCATAAAATTTTGTAAATAAACTGGAAGCAGAAAAATTACAGATTAAAATTAAACTTAAACAAAAATAGTACCGGAAAATAATAAAAAAATAGAACCTGATACAGAAATTGTAGATCGAGGCTCGTGTTTGACACGATGTCCTTAAGAAAAAATTACCCTCCTACGGTGCTTCGAGTTCACGGCAAACGTCTCTCAAGATACAACGATCTGCAGTCTTTTAAAGCAGCACAGCAATCAAAAAACTCGGCGAACCAAAAAGCTATGTTCGAACTCTCTCTCAGATATGCAAGAAAATGCTAAAATTAAGAACAATAATGGAGGCAGCGTAGGAGGAAGAAGAAAACTGAAAAATTGTGTATTGAAACGGGAATGCTTCAGCCTTTTTATAGGCAGGGGAAGCAACAGTTCAGATGAACCGAACCGTCATCGTACCGGTTCGGTCCATGACAGTTAAACCGCCTGCCCAACAGACATAACCCGTTTGGAATATATGCGCGGTTTTGGTTCAGTGAAGAACCAGTTTGGAAATTTGAAGATAACCGAAATTTAAATTTAATGAAATTTAAATTTCTCGTAAAATTTTTTAATTAAAAAATTCAAATGAATTTCCTGCAAAAAGATAAGGGTTGAACCGACCTGACCCGTAACCCGCGACCCGGCCTGGCCGGTCGGTCGGTCGGCGTCGACGGCGCACGCGTGTGGTTCAATGGATCAAATTGAATTTTGTCCATAACTCCTCCCCCAACAAAAGTTGGGATGACCCAAAGGGCCAACCCTTTATCTCTAACCTAGGCTATATAAGCCACCATAAACTTTCATCTTCATTCTATGTGGGACAAGGCTTTTTGCCGTCAAGTTACCTTCATATTTCCATCTTCCAAGGCTCACTTTTGGAGTCAATTTCTCATTCATCCGTTATCGATTTTGAACGCCGTAAAAACCTTGATAAACTACTCATGGAGACGAACATATTAGGATTTAAAATTATCAAAAAAAATCAATCCAATCGAAAGTTATTTAGCTCTAAAGTTAGCTAAAATCATATTCGCATAAGTTCAAAACCCACTATTTTCCAACAGGGTATTCACTACATTCATGATAACAGGAGCAAACAAAATCACAACATGATGGAGGTATAGAGTTCAGTTCCGGTTAGACAACATCAAGTTTTCATTTTAATCAAATACTAAAGCATAAAATTGTTTGACATGCTATGATGATTAGGATTTTGTTTGAACTTACTAGAAAGGGATGAAATCACCAGAGAATGATTTGAAGGATGAAAATTGATTTCTGCAGGAGAAATGAATTATGGTTTCAGAGAAAGGAGGTGGGGTTCTACAAGGGAGGTGAGTTCGGGAGATTAAGATATCTAATAGAGAGAGATGGAAGAGAAAGAGACGGGAAGATTCATACCTAACTGAGTGACTGTTACCCTTTTCCTTCCGCCGTTGTCGTATCTACCCATCAATCGCCGTCTCTGTCCCTCCCTTCCAGTGCAGTCCCCTTCTTCTATTGTTGTCATCATCTTTCGATCTACGATGAAAATGTCGAAGGAAGACGAAGGAAAAGAGGTGAGGGGTTGCGACTGTGTGGAAGTGGATATGGTGGCGGCGACCATTTGGGATAGAACCTGGGGCAGAGGGAAGAGAGAGAGAGAGAGAGAGAGAGAAACGATTTGTGGAATTGGGGAGTTTATTTAATTTTTTAGTTTTTTTATCTTTCAAATAGAATTTTTTAATTTTATTAATTTTTTTCATAAGAAGAATTAAGAAGATAAAATTTTAATTAATAAAATAAAAACATTTAAAATAAATAAATTAATCATAACTATCATCCGACCTTCATAAAAATGTACAAATGCATTGATTTATTTTTGACTATTTTTTTTATGACAGTAAAAGATTATCTTACATGATTACTTTTTAGCATTTATTTATTTACGACGGCAAACTACGATATCTAATGGCTATTTTTGCGTCCAACATTTAACAACGGAAAAATTGTCTCAAAAAACTTACTTTTTGCGTCCAAATATTTGTGTCGGTAAATAAACTGTCGCAAATGATTTATTTATACTTCCATCTTGTTACGTTGGGCGATAAACCATTACTACGATTTTTTTTTTGCGATGGTAAAAAAATCGTCTTAAATGGTCATTTTTTACGACCACTTTTTGCGACGGTCAAAAATTATCTCAAATCATCTAGTTTTTGAGACGACAAATCATAACAATCGCAAAAAGTACTATTTAAGACTGCAATGAAGGCCGACACAAAAAATTTTGACGTAACAAGTGCTTTTTCTTGTAGTGAAGGCTGCTATAGCAATTAGCATCCTTATTGATGTTATCCTTGTAATCGGAGAATAAGTATCAAAATGGTTCACACATTCCTTTTGCTTGTATCCTTTGATAACAAGTCTTGCTTTGTATCGGTCTATTGAACCATCTGTTTTTATTTTCCTCTTGAATATCCATTTACATCCCAGAGACTTATTACCCGGTGGAAGCTCCATAAGCTCTCAAGTATGATTTTGCATAATAGATTCAATTTCACTATTGACAACCTTATTTCAATAAGGTGTTTTAGGTGTGGACATAGCTTTCTGAAAGCTTCGAGGCTCGTTTTTTAACAAATAAGTTAGAAAATTCATACCAAAGGATTTTGAAGTCCTGACCCTTTCACTGCGTCTGGATTCATCTTCATTTCCTTCTTAGTCTTGACTACTGCCCGTTGCAGTGTCATGAGTCCTTTTAAGAGGACTTAATTCTAGTGTAGAATTACACGAAAAAGTATTTTAAAAAAACCACGCGTTTCTTGATTCAATAATAGTATTCACATGCACATCCTCAATTTCTGACTTATGTATCAAAAATCGATATGCACTGCTACTACTCACATATCCAATGAATATACAGTCGGCAATTTTTGGTCCTATTTGTGTTCTTTTATGAACAGGGACCACCACATTAGCCAAACAACCCCACACTTTTAAGTATTTGTAAAAAGGTTTACGACCCTTCCACAATTTATATAGCGTTTTATTTGTTTTCTTGTGGGGCAACTTGTTGAGAATATAATTTGCAGAAAGAAAAGTTTCCCCCTACAAGTTCTGAGGTAAACCAGAACTTATCAACATGGCATTCATCATTTCCTTTAAGATTCGATTTTTTCGTTCAGCAACACCATTTTGTTGAGGTGAATAAGATGCTGTAGTTTGGTGTATAATACTATGTTCTGAACAGAACTTACCAAAAGGTGATTCATATTCACCACATAGCACTTCGAAATTTTTTTATTTTCTTGCCAAGTTGATTCTCAACTTCATTCTTATACTGTATAAATATGGATAATGCCTCATATTTACTTCTCAATAAGTAAATATAGCAATATCTTGTGCAATCATCTATAAAAGTAATAAAATACTTTTTACCACCTCTATTTAGCACAAACTTTAAGTTACAAATATCACTATGAATTAATTCTAGAGATTTAGTACTCCTTTCAATTAAATGAAAATGCAATTTAGCAAGTTTTGCTTCTATACAAATTTCACATTTATAATTTGGATCGATGTGAAATTTAGGCAAATAATCATTGTTAACCAATTTACGTAAAGTATCATAGTTAACGTGACCTAGTCAGCTATGCCACACATTAAATAACTCAAACATATAAGTAGAAGATGTAGTTATCTTATTATTAGCTGTAGGAAATACAGTCATTACATTGAGCTTAAAAAGCCTATCACTTATATACCATTTCCCCACAAACATCATACTCTTTGTGAGGATAACTTTGTCTCACTCAAATACAAGCCTGAAACCCTTCTTACTCAACAATGACCCAGACACTAAGTTCTTTCGAATATCCAGGACATGGAGTACATTATTGAGTGTTAGTTCCTTGCCAGACGTCATCTTCAGAATCACCTTTCCCAGGCCTTCAACCTTGGAAGTCGAAGAATTTCTCATAAAGAGTTGTTCTCTATTCTCCACCGGTTGATAGGTTGTGAACAACCTCCTGTCTGAACGCATGTGACGAGTAGCCCCAGTGTCTACCCACCACTCTCTTGGATTGCTAACCAAATTCACTTCAGACATCGCTGCTGAAAAGCTGATATTTGACACGTCACATAACAAATTCTCCACTTCTGTCAAATTGGCTCGGGCAGTTTTCTGCTTCTTATCGGGGTTTCCTTGACTTTTCTTCTTGCGGAAGTCTTTAGCCATATGTCCTGGCTTGTCATACACATAGCATTTGCCTTTGAACTTCTTGGTGTCACCGCCATTGGAACCTTGTGCAGAGAAATTTCTTTTTGTGTTGGATTCCTACCCATGTTCCACCACATTGGCCTTAGACTCCATCGAGGGATTTCTAGTTCTCTCATCGGAGACTCTGTTATCTTCCTCGATCCTCAATCTCACAATCAAGTCCTCAAGCCGCATCTCCTTATGTTTGTGCTTAAGATAATTTTTAAACTCTTTCCAGGATGGCAGTAATTTTTCAATAATTGTAGCCACTTGGAATGATTCATTTATTGTCATTCCTTCTGCATAAATTTCATGCAGGATCAACTGGAGATCTTGAACTTGACTGATTACCGTCTTGGAATCCACCATTTTGAAATATAGGAATCTGTCAACAACGAACTTTTTCATTATGACATCTTCCATTTTGTACTTTTTATCCAAGGATTCCTACAACCCTTTTGTTGTCTTGATTGGACTATACACATTATACAATGTGTTATCCAACCCGTTGAGGATGTAGTTTCGACAAAAAAATTAACATGTTTTCATGCTTCCAGAGTGGTAATAACTTGCCTATCTGTTTTGTCCTCATTCATAGTAAGCAATTCTTTATGAAGAAATTTTTCCAAATTGAGAGTCGTCAGATAAAACAACATTTTCTGTTGCCATCTCTTAGAGTCAGAACCGTCGAACTTTTTTGTCTTCTCTTCGTGATTCATGGGTACAGTAGGAACAACCACGAGTATCACCAGCGCCCTCGCAGGAGCAATGGCCGTGACCGTATTTTTAACAATGACATTTTTAGTGGCCATTTCTATATAAACAGAAGATCAACACAAAATTAAATACTTGTAAATTTAAAACAAGTATTTGAAATAATAAAAAATAATACTGAGAAGAATATTAAAACTGGAATTAACACAGTTTTGAAAACTAAAACATAACAGAATATCAAAAATAAAACTATACAACAACAGTACAGTAAAGGTTTTTTTTTTCTTCGGAAAACCCCAATCTATCTTAAGATTATTGGGAAAAATGGTTTGAAAATAAATATAAATCCACTACTGTACTGTTACAAACAAACAGAAATTAAAAATAAAAAGTTGAAATTAAATTCTTACAAACAGTCGTAAAACCCAAAACTGTAGATGATCGACGCTAGCGTTGGCGCTATTTTCTTAAGATAGATTCATCCCCAACAATGGTGCTAATGGACTTTACGGACGTTAATTTTTCAGGATACAACGATCAACACCCGGAGAAGAAGCACTCCAATCTTCGGGTACGGCGAACCGTTAGTGTTTTGTACTCTCCGACTCTTAGAACATGAACACACTTTGTATGCAATGTAAGAAGGAAAAATATGATGCCAAATTTGTGCATGAGAATGAGTTTTTATAGCAATTGATGTGACTTTTCGCAAAAGTCACTATACCTATTCAGAATAGGTTCAAATGTTCGTCGTCAGTGCTCAACAGCCCCGCAGCGCTCTGCAAGCACCATATTCTAGAGTTCAGGGGAGCCTCTGGCGCTCAAGCTCTTAGCGAGCGCCTTACGAGTGCTCAACACTGGAAGAGGGCGCCTGAGCTCTTCGTGAGCGCACCATTTTGGTCTTGTTTCCGCTCATGGGCGCTCCGCGAGCGCTCCATTATGGAAATTTGGCTGTTAGGTTTTTAACCTGTTAGGGTAACGGTAAAAAATTTTAAATTTCAATTTCAAAAATTTTATTTAAATAAATATTCAAATAAATTTTCTCCAAAAATATATAAGTTACTCGGATCGGGTCGACCCACGACCCAAGCCCAAGCCTGACCTGGCTTGGCTCGTCCGGTCAGCAGGACGGCAATGGCGGCGCGCGCGCGTGAAATAGGTCAAATCCACCGTTAAGTAGGTCATCTCCGGTCCACAAAACTGGGTACCCCCAAGGGACCCTTCCCTTAGTCCAACTCTAACTTGTATATACCTACCAAGTTCCTCAAGAACTTGCAATGTGGGATATAAGTTCTATACTTCTATTAAACCCAACAAAACCCATGTTCAAACGACGATTTTAAACATCGATTTCTCATTCACCTATTATCGGATGTGAGCAAATGAATATACGTCGTTCATCTCATCGCAGAGGAGAACGCGTTGCATCCCGGACCTAACTCAAAAGACGTATGGATCCCACATTTATTTTGGTCCACAGTTTGCCAAAAATAAGATTATTAAATCTGATTTTAACATTTTTTAAACCATAAGACAGTGAATGAGATTATATATGCTAAAGTATAATTTATATTTTGTTTAGTCAAAGTGAGATAAAAGATAGAGTTGACTATAGGATAAAGAGGGAGACAATTAGACAAATAATCCTAGAGGAAGGGGTGACATAAATATTTCTGAATACCGAATTGTAGGTTCCCTAAATAAGATTAGTAATTCAAAAACCTAAATAAGATTAGTAATTCAAAAACACAAATTCTAAAAAAATATAAATCACATATATTTTTAAATCAAGCCCAATTCCTTTTTGTTAATCAAAATAAATATGACCTTAATAGGCTAAATATTCTATCATTTCCTTATAACAAAATAGAGATGTAAATTTGGCCTGACTTGGCCCACCGCACACTTGGCTTGGCCTGATTCTGACCCAAGCTTAAAGGGTTTCTGCCAAATTTTAGGTTGGGCGGGCCAAGTTTTTTTTTGAAAGAGAGAAGTCCAAGCCCGACCCTAAGGGCATACGGGTTGAAGTTCGGGATTAGGTTAGGTTTTTTTATTTTTTTAAAAATATTTGTTATTATTTTAAAAAATCACTTTTACATAATATGCCTTCATGTTTCTTATTTATTTTAGTTTATAAACTAACTTATAATTATTAATTTTTAATTACTTCTATATATAATAATTTAAAATAGAATACTATATATAATTTAATAAATAATGATTTATTATAAATTTATATTTATAAACTCACTTATAATTTAAAATACAATGGTATTTACAATTTAATAAATAATTATTTATTAGACATTTATTTTTATAATCTAACTTATAATTTAATAAATAATAAATCATTATAAGTTTGTATTTATAAACTAGCTTATAATATGATAAACAATGGCCTTTATTAATTTATTTTAGCTTATAAATATAAACTTTTAATAATAATTATTTATACTATTATTTAATTTTTATTTATTTTTTTCTTACATATAATAAAATATGAAAAAATAATATGGTTTAACTTTGGGTCAGCCCACGAGCTCCAAGGGCCCCGGGTCTAACCCACTCTACTCTTTGAGTTTAGGTGGGCGCGGGGGCCTTGGCCGGGCTCGAGTTGGATTATTACAGTGACCAGCTCAGGTGGTTCGTAAATCTTTGATTTTTTTTATACTCCTAATAATAAATTATTTCTCTTATATAAATATAGGTTTCGTTTGACAATTTGGTTTTAAATTAAGCATTTTACTTAAGATTATTTAGGTCAAATAAATAAATTTTTTTTTTCGTGCCAGGTGACTTTAAGTCAAAAGAGTTTTAAATAAGAAAAAAGTTATTATAATTTTTAAAATTTATTTATATATAATTTTATATTCAATATCGATCTTACTTGATAAATTTTAACGAGGAGATTTAAAAATAATAATTTTTATAAAAAATAGATATGTATAATAGAGGATATGACATTTTAAAAAATTATATAAAATTATTTTATGTAAAAAAAACAGAAGACAAAATGGCTAAAATACTTTAAATTTTTAAACGAAAATTTATTATTATTATTATTTTTAATTTTAAGGGAAAAAAAAGAAGCCAAGAGCATAATCTTAACTTGAAAGTTGAAACGCGACCTTCGATTAAAGAGGAATAGACGGTCTTCGAGTCCGCGACCGGCAACGGAACAATGACGGACGGTCGGCTCCGAGCTCTTGTAGAAGCCGTACACGCGAGCCCTACTCAGACTGTCCTCTATTTCTCCGGCGGAGCGTCTCAGGTCTCTCTCTCTCTCTCTCTCTCTCTCTCTCTACATATACACACACACGTCTATATAAATACGTGTTGATCTTGGCCAAATGAATTTTAAACCAGACTCTAAGTTGGATGATGTCAGTTCCTGGAGCTTCAAACACGGTTCTTGAAGCTGTGGTTCCTTATTCCAGAATGTCCATGATCCAATTGCTCGGCAAGGTTACCCTCTTTTTTTTTTTCCCTCTGTTTTGTTATTGACCCTTTTCTCGTCATTTCTTTTGTTATTTGAGATGAAAATTTTTACCTTAAAGTCATTGGTTTTTTTTTTTTAAAATTCCCTTTCCGACAATTTATCGACCTTTTTTCTTGAATTTTGCAGGTTCCTACCCAATTCAGTAGTCGTCAAACTGCCGAGGAAATGGCGTTGTTAGCTTACAATCGAGCTCTCAAGCTCTCTAAACCAGGCCCGTTTGTAGTTTTTTCGCTTTAGTGAATTGTGTGGTTCAATATTGCTGCAGCTTTATATTGCTATTATATAATAATATTGGGATGGGAAAAGTCTATGTACCCAGAAAATTATTTTAAATCGTTTGGGAAAGTCTATGAATCTTTTGGTTCAAGTTTATTTATTTTTTGTATCTTTAGCATTATATTACATATATGCTAAATACAAAATTATTTTTTAACTTATGAGAGAAAAAGTAAATGTTAGATCATATTAGCATTGTCGTCTCAAGGCACTATGTCTTTGTCAATTGTTAGTTGGGATTGCAAATGGCAATACTTGTTGGATTGGATGACAATTGCTATGGAAATCGTATTTGAAAGTTGTTTTTGGCAGTCATAAATCCTAAGAGAAAGTATCAGAAGATGTATTTTCTTACACAAATTTAAAATTTTAACTTTTTTATTAAATTAAAGAATTTAATTCATGTTGCTCAAATTTATCTTTATATCAAAAGAGATAACTTATTATTTATTCTACTCTTTTAATTTTTAAAATCTTCATATAAATCACAACATATCCATTTACGTACAAAAAACGTACTGCTATCGTACCCAAAATGTACCGATGGCGTACCCAAAACGTACTCGTGCCGTACCAAACTATTGAAAAATAATCGATTCTTTCTCGGAGTACCCGATACGTACCTGGTGTCATACCCGATGCGTGTACGGCATCATTTCCGGAGTACTCGTGCTTCATTGCTTGTAGCCATGGACCCGCTCAAATGGAATCATGCCAATAGATTGATTTACAGCACTATTATGGGAAAATTAGGCAGTGAGCAAGACGGAGTCCCAATTTCTATTATTCTCTACACTAAATAATGTAAAAAGTTACCTAGAATGCGATTGACAACTTCAGTCTAACCATCCGTTTGAGGGTGATAGGCACTACTAAACTTGAGTTTTGTATCAACTATGTGCCACAGAATTTCCCGAAGTAATTCACGAATTGCACATCCCTATTAGAAGCATTTGTTTTGCGAAAACAGTATATAGCTTAGACGACTTCAACAAAATAGAGTTTGGTGATCCAAGAAGCATTGGAGATCTTGAAGCAAAGGATGAAACTAGTCATTTTAGAAAAACGGTCATCCACCACAAAGATGAGTTGTGTTTGCAAAATGTACGAGGTAGGTTGAGTACGAAATATATATTAACAAGTTGAGTATGAAATCTATACTAACATCCCGCCAAGGACAATCAAAGACATGTTAAGGAGTATACAAACTAGTATTTTGTTTGCGATATTTAGCGAGTTGACAAGCATGACATTGCCAACAATTTTGGTGTTTCTTTAGGTTTAACCAATAAAATTGACTTTATTGACATTCGACCTTTGCAATGGTCTTATCATGTTTAAAATATCTAGCTAATGTGGATTATTATTTTCTTTAAAATTTGTTTATCAGTTATCGTATTTAGGTAGATTTGTTTGAATAGTATTGGTTCATCCCTTCTTCATTTTTCTCCTTTTGTTATCTCAAGTGCCTATTAAGTACTCTTAAGCTTGTATTTAGGTTAATTATTGATGAATGAAGGTATAATAATAAAGAAGGCAGCCTGGTGCAGTAAGCTTTTGTGTATGTAGGGTCTGAAGAGGGGGCGGACCACGATAGGTTTATAATACGCAGTTTTGCCTTGCATTTGTAAAAGGTTGTTGAATGAAGATATAATTTTTCCTTATAATTAGTGTGGATTTCAATTCGTCCATAGGTGCGGATTCTTAGGGTTCCTTAGATGCGGATTTTTAAAGACTTGTTATTGATTGCCCTGGAACTTAGTGCTTTCCATGAGTAATTTCCAACCACATATTCTATGAGTAACTTCCATGTACATTTTCTCATTGTCTTTCCTTCTATTTTACACAATTTATTTTCACACTTCGTAAGGTTGTAATTGGTATCGGAGCCTATAGTAGTTAAGGAGTTGGCACACTTTGGTGAAGAGCTAAAAAGCAAGACTAAGTTTGTAACTTTGCGAGTATTCTCTTAATATAGCTTATTATTGACTTCTATATATTTCTTTGTTGATCACTGGTTTCATTTATAGTTGTTATAACACCCATATGCGTAGTATTTGACAAAGCCCATATACCCTTCGATCGTGGAGTCTTTAAGTCGGGATAAGGTGATTTAATAAAATTATCATCTAGAGTTTTGTAAATCCAGTGCGATTCATCAATGACTTTGATGATAAGGAGTAATTTCTCTTCGTGGGACTAGTGCAAAACTTTTATTACAACGATATTGGTGTTGCAATAAAAGAATATGAACCAAAATATTTTTTATGCTTAGAGCAATTTCTTTTTCATAAATATGCATAGACATATATTGATAAATGAAATTGTTGCCTAAAAGAAAATCTCAATTCATACAAGGAAAACATAGAATCTTTGGTATTATGAATTTGCTATAACCTAACCAAATATATATTCCTAGTTTAAAAATGAATTGATGTGTGATTCTCATCAATTCATGTTACCAGAATTGGATGCTTCCTTAAAATTCACTTTTCTTCAGGAATAACATTCCATTTAAAAGAATTTATTGCAACTCTTGTATTAATAAGAATACTTAGGCTATATGGTTTGTAACTTGCGAAGGTAGTTGACTGGTAGACCCCTGAACGTACGATAGCCAAAGGTCTCTATCAACTCAATCTGAATAAATTAAATGTACCCATAACTATATTTTTTCTTCCCTTGACTAGGAGAGAGCAATTTCATCATCTTTTGTTTGAAAATAATAAATATGTTTGGATTGTATAATTTCTTTATTTTATCATGCCCCTAAGATGTTCTAAGTATAATTAAGATGTTCTAGGCATAATTGGAACCCACAAATCTTTAATGGGAGTTGATTCTTAATTTCTGCCAAACATTTTTTTATTTTATTTTATTATGAAAATACAATTTTCCCTAAAAACTTGCATTTCCACAATTTCTAGATTCTTCTATTAAAATAGTAATCAACTAAGCCTCAAAATTTCAAGATATATATTAACCGTGGCTGGATTATGGTGTCAAATAGTCTAGGTGCAAAACTTTCAACCATATGTTTATGTATTAGTTTCACTTTCAACCATATGTTTATGTATTAGTTTCATAAATGTTTTTGGTAGTCTAGTCGATTCATGAATATTTTTCCATCGAATTGCTAAATCATTAGAATTTGGTTTCATATCAATTGCTTTTGTTTTTATCCTTATATGGACAGTATCTTTTAAATTTGTGGATCATTTATTGATATAAAATAATTTGGCTTTAGGTTAAACCCGATCACTCTATTTACTAAATTCAATTCAATTGTTCAAATTTTTGCTTAATTGGGTCATTGAATCTTTTGTAAAAAACCACAGATAATATAGGAGAATCGATTCGTTATGGAAATAAGATATTAATCTTGATTTTATTTAACATAATATAAATATATAACACTTCTAGATATTTCTTTTTTCACCATGCAACTTTTGCTTTGTCAAAAGAGTTATGTCTATTCTTCCACTGTATTGTTTAACGTATTTCTTCTCTGATTATGTCGCGTAATCGCAATGTTTATAATTTTTCTATGGGACTTTGTTTTATAGTTTCAGATTGCTCTCACATCATAAATATTAGCTCTTCTTCGTCATAATTTCTTTTTCACTTTCAATTTCATAAAGAATTTCTTCTTCATTACAAATGTCTTCCCTAAAGAATATTTTTAAATCTTGTTCTTCAAGGACTTTAATCCTTTTCTTTACACTCTTTTCTTTTGTAAGACGTTCAAGTACATAGCGACCTTCTTCATTAATGTATAGCACCTACAAGTTTTCTTTTTGGAGAAACATGTATTTTTCTTTTTGCATACTTCTTCTTTTATGAAAAAGTTTTATTTTTCTTCCAAGATTTCCATTTAAACCTTTTAAAGCTTTTTTGTTTTTGTATAATAAGGATGACAACCAATTTTCCAGTTTTCTTTTAAAATTTTATCACAACATTTTTGACAATATGTTGAATTGGTAATTTGGTTTTTTACCTATTCATTAACTTTTATTTCTAGCCACTAATTAGCCATCAGTCTTTGAACAAAATTTATGTAGTTTCCTAAATTGTCATTTTCTTCTTTGTCCAATTTTTTAATAAAATCGGGATAGTTTTTAAGACACATTTCATCCCCTGGGTTTGGACGTTTATGAAAAAATTAATCAAGCTGGTGGATCAATTAAATAATAATACTTTTCAAAAATCGTAACATAGTATTTGAGAGAGAAATATTGCATAATTCAAGTTTTGATAAGATATAACTTGCATATTCTTGCCAATTTGTTTGCCTTGCAAAACCACATTTTTTTCTGTTGTATATTTGCAAATTCAGCTAAAACTTTGTCAAATGTGAGAAAATTATTTATTAAAGCTGCTTTTGGGTTATGCCGGTTTATGTGTTTCCTACAGTCTTAACCTTTGCAAACCTTCACCTTGAAGGCTCTATTGTTTGCATGTTGGATTCTTTTTTGTGAATCAAACATGTCTAGCCAATTACCTAATTCGCGTCGCTAACTAAACAAACTAAACCAAACCAAATTAAGCCTTTGTCCCAATCAATTGGGGTCAGCTATATGAATCTTTTTTATGTCATTCTACTATGTTAAAAGTCATATATTTAGTTGGTTTTAATAAATTCATATGTTTTCTTAAAACGACATCCCATGTCAATTTAGGTCTACCGTCTCTAGTGTTTCCATTACCTATGATCTTTTTTTATTCTTTACTACTGCATCATCTGGTCTATGTTGTATGTGCCCAAACTACCTTAATCTATTTTTTCTCAATTTGTCCTCAATTAGTGTAACTCTTACCTTTCCATAAATTTTTTCATTTCTAGTTTTATCTCTTATAGTCTTGCAACACATTATCCTTAACATTCCCATTTTAACAACGCTAACTTATTTATGTAATATCTCTTAATAGCACAACATTTTGTCCTATATAGAATCGTTGGTCTAATAGCTATACTATTAAGATTTTTCTTTTAATCTTGCAGGTATCCGTCGATCACATAGAACGCCGGAAACAACTCTTCACTTGAGCCAACCAACTTTGATTCTATGGGTTACGTCATTTGCAATCTCTTCATTTTTGTTAATAATCGAACATAAATAATGAAAATATTCACTCTTCGGTATTTCTTGGTTTTAAATTTTTGTTTCTTCACTATTAATACTCTTATTACTGCAAAAAATATATATCATATATTCAGTTTTGTTCCTATTTATTCAAAATTATTTTAACTCCAAAACTTCTCTCTACATTCTTAGCTTAATGTTAACTCCATTTCTAGTCTCATCTATTTTGACAATATCATCAGCGAACAATATACACTATGGAATATCATCCTGAATATATCTAATCAGTTTGTCCATGACGAAGGTAAGTAGATAAGGACTTAACACCAATCTTTGGTGTAATCCGATTCGCTTTACTATGGTTCAAAAAGTTATACTACTCAACTCTCTACATGAGCAGTAATCCTCTTCTAGTAAAAGCCATGTTCCCAACCATAGGAATCCATTATTTGGGTAAACTAAGAGACTAAGACCGCCCTAAGGTTGTCCATTTGGCAAAAGAGCTAAAAAAATTAAAAAGTCAAAAAGTCAAATTAAAACACAAACTCCCAGAATATTCTATTCAATCTTCCACTACTTTTAAAATACAATAATATTTTTTATTCATAATTTATTTACTATCACTACTAACTACATATAATTGTTAATATCAAATCTATAGAAGGGTAAAATTGTCCACTTTGAACAAAAAGTAAAAAAATTAGCTTTTTTCCCAAACAACCACCTTAAAAAAAGCTAGCTTAAAAGCTAAGCTACCAAAAACCTACTTTGAACTAAATTTGACTTTTTTGCTAAAAATACAAAAAATAAAAAAAACTTGCTTTTAAGTTAGTTGCCAATCGGGCCCTAAATCTAGATCTACCCTATTGTCATAACCTTTTGTTCTTTATTCTAATGGACATCATTTTGTGACCTTTTGTTCTTTATTCTAATGGACATCATTTTGTGAGCTCAAGCTCTTAAAGTCTTATCATGTCATGTTCCAACTTCAGTTATATCTACATTATTTTCTTTTGGGCAGCAACATTAGAGTTGTGAAGCATTCAAGCTATACAAAATACCAAACTGTCTAAATACCTTAGCAGTAAAAGTAAATTTAGTAGATAGCATATATATACCCTTTCTGGTATCACTTTTGTGCTCTAATATTGCCTTGTTTTCAAGTGTTCAATAGGTTCCCCGGTTCTAGGTGTGGGTTTTACTGGTTCTTTGGCAAGCACACGCCCAAAACTTGGAGATCACAGGTATTGTTAACCATTGTGTTTATTTGACCTTTATATCTTTCTATACATTGTGAATTCTCTTCCAGTGAAATGGTTATCTTTTCATCTCCTTTAGGCTCTCTCATCTGCTATTTGTACCAGAAGATGAAATCAAGGAGTCCTAGACCACTTAAAACATTGTTTAAAAGATGTTTCATTTATTTTTCACACTCATTTTTTGTGCTAGATAAAAGAAGAAAATGCTTTCCATACTTCTTTAGACATAGTCCTAAAATCAATGTGGCCTGATGCAGAGAGAAAAGGCTGGCCTTATTTGTTATAATAGTAAAGAGAACGTGCACTATATAAAGCTGAATGACGGACGATGGCTTTGATAGAGCGATCATCTCAGGTTTTAGGAATTATGATCAAGGCTTTCGTGGTTTGAGTAGAGTTTTAGGATACTTGAGTTGAGTGGAGTTTCAAGAAAACAATATGAACTGATCTTGGTAGTAATGGCATGGCCAATATAATTCCCAAACTTTGGTTGCAGAGAAATGCAAGAGATTTTGAGAGTTCTTTTACGCCAATAGAAGAAATGTGAAATTCAATTTAGGGAGCGTTCATCGTGTTATTTAGCAACAATGTTCAAAGAACTCTCGTTGTCTTTCATGTACTTTCGGTAAAAAACTTTTGTTGATTTTTTAAGATTGTGTCCGTATCCCGTTGGAGGCAATTTTGGAATTGCGATGGAAATTCTATGTACATTTTTGCAATGCTTTGGGCCAAAGTTTTTGCCACTGAAGGCACAATGAGAGCTCTTAATATATTTCTAGTGGCCCAAGGTGGACATCCATATTGAAGGGTTTGGATGGTAGAGGGAAAATGGGCTAGAGTTGGAGTTCTATGCAAAGTATGGTGGGCATGTATAAGGCAAGAAACCATGGGAGGTGGATGAAAAGAGAGTTAGAGGGCCCGAGGCACTTTTTTGGGGGGGGGGGGGTGTTGCAGTTGTATTGTAAGAGAACTAGAACTAATGACTTCTCACTTGCGTGTGTGTCTAAAGGTGGAGGAGGTCCATTATTTATTGAAGAGTCGAACATTGGAGGCTAGAGGTCATTTACCAGAGTGAGGAAAAGGGACTAGTGATTCCCTCAACTTTGTCCAACAATTTGGAGTTAGAAAGCCAATATTGGTAGTGTCACCAAATCCTCAAAAACCTCAAGGGCCATAGAGATGATCGGACACACAAGGTACATGAAATTAAGAGTGCATATGTGCCTTTATCCAAGGAACAAAATTTTATTTCGGCATGTTGTTTCGATTAGCACGGAAATGGAAGCATTCCAAAATATGTTCAAAATGTTTTGAGAACATTTCAGACACGAAAAAATTGAAAATACTTAGAAACATATGGTAAAATTTATATATGAAAGACTATTAATTGATTAATTAAACATATAGAGAATGTTTCCATCAATTAATTTTCTATGTTACTTAATTTTATTAAATTACAAGTGTAAGCGATTATAAAAAGTGTCAGATTCTAACAAAATAATGAGTAAAAATTCACTAAGATACTACAAATACTAATAATATTATTTTAATAAAGTAGAATACAACCATCTATAATTTTTTAAAAGAAATTGAAAATATTTAAGAAAACTTATTTAAGTATATTGCACAATTTTTTCGCTTGTTTCGAAAAAATACTAAAATTTCGTTATTCTACTTGTGTTTTGTTTTGGTCACTAACAAAATGGAAATGTTTTGGCCGTTTCGATGGAACAAATGGAAATTTTGTTCCTTACCTGTATCTTTACTCGGAGAATATTGGAAATCTCTTTCTCATTCTTTGTGACCGAGCAAGATGCAAGTCCCCAAGGGAGAGGGACAAGCACCTTGACGAACGTTAACTCTCGTCATTGATCTTCGTGCTCTTATGAGGTCCTGTGCGACACGTGGTTGCTCCCTCTCCCCATGATTGTGGCATCAACTCTGTGAGGACTTGTAGGGCTTGCTTCCATCTTAGGTTAGAATAGGACAACTGTGGTGTCATTGGACAAGGATTTGAGGATAGCCTTGGGAAATAAGAGATAGAGACATAGGAGGGATACATTTGAGCTGAGGATCACTCCACCGGATCGGGGGTAAGTAGCATATCTTCGTGAGTGAGAGGAGCTCTGTGAGAGGGGGGGGGGGAGTATCGAGCACATTTGAGCAAGCGTGTTATGAGATTCCTTGGGAGTGTCCTTGAGAACCTAGGTTTGAGGTTAAGGCACCATGTACATTACTGTACTGGTGCGGCTCGATCTTAGGGGGAGCATTGAGATTTGTGGAGATGGCCATTGGCCCATTTGTCATCTTATGAGGCTGACGTGTCTTAAAGTTGTGGAGATGATGACATGGCATGCCACATGGAAGATCTGAACTTACGTGCCCATAGAGGGCATTATGAGGCTGGAAGTAGGGATGTCGCCGCATCTTTCAGTTTGCCAAACTGTCTGGCAAACAAGAAGGCATGTTTTGTAACTTAGAGGGGCTTCAACCTTGGAGATCAGTAAGGTAATTACCTATCATGAGGGTCATCATACAGTTGCAAGATGCTCTTGTAATTTTTCTCTCTTTATTATTCATGCAAAAGGCTTCCCATCTGCCCTCCTTGTTCTCCCTTTACTCTTGAATAAACACTTTGGTTTCTTACAAATATTAACAATTGAATTTTGGGATCATTTCTTTGTCTTTTATCATTTCCGATTTGGCATTCAATCTCGAATTTGGGGGAAGTTTGGCATGTCTTGGGCAGTGCATTCTACTGTCCAGTGAACTTACAATAAAGAAATGTTCTATGTGGTTAATTCTCAGTTTCTGTTGCTATGTTCTATGTCGAAGATTATGATTATGAAGTGAGGTGGATGTATGTTAGTGCAAGAGAGAATAATTAATTTGGTGGCTTTGTGGTGCTCTTCTTCCCCCTTGTTTAACTGTTTATTATTTCAGATTCTCATATATCTCGGAGCTGCCGTATTTATGTTGTTAAACTTTCTTTCCCTTGTTAATTTTCCTTTTACACCTTGTACAACCAAATTCCTTTTGATACAAATGAGTCATCTTTCCTCGGTTCTGAGGAAGAAAAATGTAATAGGTACTTTAGGTGGAGCATTCAGAGAGATGAAAAGAGATATTTAAATTTGAGTACTAGGGAGAAAATGAAACACATTTTGAACATGCGGTGATCAATATAGCCTCATTTGGTTTTAAAGATTAGTTAGGTTGAGTATGGTGTGTTAACTTCTTGCTAAGTGGGGATGTAGAAAATCTTGAGCGTGTGAGGGGTTCTCTCAACACTATTTGCTTTCTTCAATTTTATGGTACACGGATAAGTTTTTCTTTCCTATTTGATTTTTCTTTCATGATTGGGCACCTTGCCTACCTATTTACCTAATTGAATAGTTTTAGAACAACCTTTTTTTTTTCACTATAAAAAGAATTGGAACTAAATTGCCATCTATCAATCTTTTATTTGATTTGTTTCCAGAATTCCTGCTGTTTTTGAACATAAAGAGGCTTCAGTGACTATCCTTGTATGTAAAAACAAGATAGTTAGTTATAACAGTGCATTTTCAACTGTTTATCCTTTCCTCATACTGGGCTAGTATTAGATTCGGAGATGGATACCCTTGACCTTAAAATGCATATGGTTATCGGTTAGTTTTTCAACTTGCCCAGCCAAAAAAGTGCGTTTTCAACCATTTATCCTTTCCTCATGCTGGGATAGTGTTAAATTTGGAGATGATACCTTTGACCTTATAATGCATATGGGTAACCGTTGGTATTTCAACTTGCGTTGGAGAATAAATGTTCATCTTTCAAGTTACCATTTTTTTCCTGTTTTTTGAAAATTTTAATTTTGAACATGTTGTGTTTTAGACTCAATTTTGAAGCATTGTTATTGAATAATTTATTATTTTGCGCTCATTTTCTTGTTTCATGTATAGATTTCACTTGTCAACAAGAACATCAGACCGACTTTGGGCATCTTCAGTTACTTTGTCAAAGGTATCAATGGATTTGCATTGTTTCTAGAATTCTACTTTTGATTTGAAGTATTGAAGTATTCAGATATGCTCTTTGCTAATGAAATAATTCAGGGTTTGAGAACTCGAGAGGAAGAAGAAAGGGTTTCAAGTCATGTTTTACTTAAGGTGCGTTATAAATGTTAAGAACGGAACCATATTGACCCGTCTTTGTTAGATAGATAGAAAATAAATATAACTTACTTAGTTATCAAACATTCTCATTTGTAAAAAGTTACTATATAGATAGTATCACATAATATTATGTAATTACCTAATAATCTTCAGTGGCTTTGTTGTTCAATACATTTGAGATTTGTTTGTTGATCGCGGTAGTTTAATTAGGAGGGACTTGTCATGGAGTCTTGGGAGTGGATGAACATTATGACCAAGGTGCACATACTCATAAATTTTTAATATTTACACCATTAGTTATGAAGAATAAAATGTATTTCACTTGCAACTTCTCTGAAGTTTTTATATTTGTTCTATTACATATAGAAAATGAAAAGTTTTTATATGCATTCTTAAAAAAATTATGTTTAGTACCGCTCCTAAATTATGACATAGTCTCTATTTTAAATTTTAAAGCAAAAAAAAAATTGCAACTAGGAGCCTTAAAACCTATTTCTTTTAAAGACAAAAAACTATGTTTTAAAAATGCTCTTATTTTGTTTAGGATGATTTGTTTAGGTCATGGTTTGAAATCAACTTTTAGCTTTTTACTTAAAGTTCTTGAAAAGTCAATGGTTAAAAAATAACTTTTATCTCTCGTGACTTAAAGCCACGTTTTAATTAAACAATTTTTTTTGCTTATTTAGTTAATAGTTAAAAAAAGCAACAAAAAAAGCGACTTAAAGTCGGGTTGTCAAACAAGCCTAGGGAATTTTGATTTACCCTAATCAAAATGGTAAGAATTTTAAAACTTTAATGATTTGCTTTATTTTGAATTTTGAATTTCTCATTTTGTGTAGTTAGGGCATTAATTTTTTTTAAAAGGCAGTTAAGGAGAAATAATTCAAAAGAAAATCACAATTAAAAATGTCTCATTTTGAAAAAGTAGATAATGAAAGTAAATAAAAAATTGATTCCCCAAAATTAAATTCAGGGTTCTCACACAGACTAGCTTCGCAACCTTTTGATTGAAAAATTATTGGGTGCTCTTGGAAAGTCACTGACTTTACCGGAACCATGTTGATTTCATACTTCGTGAATGAATCATAATAATATCTGTTTATTGCATTTGAAAATCTTTGTTTGAAGTTGACTCTACCTTAGCTGAGGTATACGGAACTACGGATGAACCAAAGCTCCTATAAACACTTTTTTTTTTATAAGTAATGGACAATTATGCTTGATAATGTCTAAAACGCATGGTTGTTCTAAACTGCAAAAACTTTTACTACCATGGCTTGTGGATTCTAATATTTGTTTTTTTTTCCCCATGAAAAGCTTATTGTGGATGAGAATGGCTCGTGTTCAATATGATTTGGAGCTTAGTGTAAGGTACTTTGGCATACAATTAGGGGCCATGGACAATTCATAATGTGTGAATTATTGATGTTGTCCTGGATGCAACTTGGATATGGGGGTGGAAGATGAATCCAACGTTCATCTCTCATAAATGTTTCAAAAAAGAAAAAAGATATGCATCCTAAATTGTGCTGTTCTTTTCTTCGAAGTAGTGTCGGGGCTTTTGGTGAATCTTTCCAAATCGGAGATCATTCCGGTTGTTGATGTGCCTAATATAGATAGCTTGGCTGCCATTCTGGGGTGCAAAACCGTGTAGCTTCCTTCTGCCTGCTTGGGTCTTCCTTTGGGAGCTACTTTTAAGGCCAAAGCAATTTGGGACGGGGATATGGAGAGGTTCCACAGAAGGCTGGTTGGATGGAAGAGACTGTACTTATCTAGGGGTGGGAGGCTTACTCTTATCAGAGTACTTTATCTAGTCTCCCGACCTACTTTCTGTTTGTGCATCTCATTCCGTCTTCAGTTGCTATGAGGTTGAAAAAACTGGAGAGGGACTTCCATTGGGGAGGGATAGGAGATGGTTTCATATATTATCTGGTGAATTGGAGTATGGTCTGTACTCTAGCGAAGGAGAGGGATTGTGGCAATTCTATTTGAAGAGGGATAGCCAATGGAGAAAAGTGATATAAGTTATGTATGGATCTCGGAGAGGGGATTGGGGCACTCCCCTAGTGGTTATGGCTTATGGTAGAGGCTTGTGGAAATGTGTTAGCAAAGTGTGGGACGGCTTTTCTAAGCATATCTTCTTTGAGGTGGGTAGCAGTGGTAGAGTGCAGTTCTGGCTTGATGTCTAGCGTGGTGATGAGACTTTCGGTAGATCTTTTCAGGCCATCTTTGCTTTAGCTACAGAACAAGAGACGTAGTGGCAAATTATTTGTGTGGGGATTCTAGACGATGCTTTTGGAACATTAGCCTGAGAAAGAATGTTTTGGGACCTCTTTATAACCACAACAGACTAGGTGAGGATGCGGATGTTGTGAGGTAGGGATGAGATCGTTTGGGGAGTTTCACAATTATGTCTTTCAACAGTTGTTTGTTAAGCTGCAGGGGACTTTTTTTCTGTGCATGAGCATGTAAAAGACAAATGCCTTTTCTAAGTTGGAATGATCCTAACTGTTGATAACTTGGTCCGGAGGAGTTAATAGTTTATGAACCGGTGTTGTCCGGCCCAGAAGGGTTTTCTGTTTATGAACCGGTGTTGTCTTTGTAAGGAGGGAGATTTCATTTTTCATCTCTTAATCCATTGTGAGTTTACTAAGGCTTTTTGGTGCTTTGCTCTAATGCTTTTTGGAGTGAATTGTGTTTTTGAGGAGTTAGGTTGAGTTTTGTCAAGATGAAGGGGTGGAAGAGTTCAGAAGAGAAGGAAGAGGACATGGTTTTCTTCCCTTTATGCTTAATGTGGTTGATTTGGTTGGAAAGGATCAGGAGACTGTTTTGATGGGATCGAGTCAACATTACATGGGCTGAAGGGCACACTTTTTAGTAATTTGTATAGTTGGCTCTCAAAGCGGGTTGCCCCTTCAGTCAAAGAAACAGTGAACTTTATAGATTCTTTATCCCTTCTGAGTTTTATTGGGGTGTTCGTTTTTTTTTTTTTTCCCTTTGTTGGGAGTTTTTTTCTTTCTCCCATGTTGTGTGGGGTTTTCCCTTTTCTGGGATGGCATTTCTTTAATGCCTTGCAATAGAATATATTTACTTACCGCAAGAAGATTCCTGCAAATGTAATTCTTTCTGATCTTTCAATATGGGTGAAGTATAATGCTGAGTATTCTAGTGTATGTGGAACTTTCGCTATATCCAGTGCACGAAAGCAATTTGATCGTTTGTTGATTCCTTGGTTCCATGGTTTCTGTGTAGTATGGCTTGAAAATTAAATGGTGTCATTTATATATACCGTTCCGGACGCTTAAACAGGCATGCTCTAATCATCAGTGTATTATCATTTAATCATCAGTGTGTATTCCGCCATGAGATTTATAGAAATAAGCTCAGAAAATTTTGCTAGGACCCAAACACAAAAGAAGAACTTTGTTAAAATTTAGGGGGCCTACGGCCCCAAGTGCAGGTGTCAAGTGTCTTGTGCACCAAAGTCACATACACTGGTGATAGTATTTATACAGCAAGAAAGTCAAACATAATTTTTCTTTCAGATGCTGTTTTAATTATCTTTTATTATAAACCTTTTAATTTGCATGTCATCGGTTGATATTATTTCCCAGGTTTCCTTGCCTTGAAAATTATGTTAAGCATATTGAGTTGAGAATAGTCGTTATGTTTGATTCTTTACGTGGTGTTACTATAAAATGATGGAATTGGATGCGTGTTAATAATATTTCTGGATTCTTACTCTGGAAGAATTTATCCATTATTTTGGGTTAATTATTTACCTCAATGTGCTTTAAGGTTCTCTTAAACCCTCAGTATATTTCTTTGGATGTGTTCCTGCTACTGAAAGTATTGTTAGTAGCCGTGAAGCACCAACACTTCTACAGAAGACGCGTATCATAGCGGACACCCGTGTTGGACACCAACACTCTTTAGACACTCCTAAAAGCTTGCCCATCACTTGTTGAACTTGTCAATTTTAAAAATTTAAATTTATAATATTAGACACTTTTCCGATACTTTACGGACACTTTGACAACATTGTTTGAACCCTCCAAACACGTTTATGTGATAAATCTATTAATAGTAACAACTTCCAAAAGATTAACAATCTTTCAGAAGAATGTGGCATTTATATTCGCTTGTCTTGCTTTTTCTGGAAAATTTCCGTTGAGAATTTTAAAATCCAAGATGTGACATGCTTTATCAAATTTTACCGTTTATCGGTTTTTTGTTATTAAGAAACTTTTATCATGCTTGCACATAGCACCTTAGCTTGCTGAACTTTATCTTTTGGTTACAGGCAATTGCATATGCTTGCAAAGTTCCTGCAACATTGGTTTCAGAACTGACTGAATCTGAAGTTCCTGATGAATGTGAAAAGCATTTTGATGAAGATCAAGAATTAGAGCAACTTATAAGTGGGAACATATGCTTTAAGATTTATCCCTTTTCAAGTGGTATGGTTTAACCCTTGGGTTGGATCTATCTTTGAGTGACATGTTATATTTTGTTCATTCTTCTTTATGATGGAAATATTTTGCAGAGATGCATACTTCTAATACAGAAAGGAAGATAATTCTATCTGGTTCATTTAACCCTTTACATGAGGGTCACCTAAAGCTCCTAGAAGTTGCGACTAGGTATATGCATCTGTTCCTGGACGCTTGGCTCTCTTTTATATCAGTAGGGAAATCACATATTGGTTCTTGATTTTGGGAGGAGAGATTTGTACCCTTGCTCAGAAGAATATTGTGGCATTGCTAGTCTTTTCTTCCCAAAGAAATGTGCATAATTTGTCGTGATACTGAAAATAAGTAATTGTTTCTGCCTCATACTCTTTGTGGTTTAAGCTTTATAGACAACAATGCATTGTGCCAAGGTTATTTCCTACATGATTCTATCTAGCATATGTATGTAGTGTCTTTGTATTTCTTATGGAAAATGGGTCAGTGTTATATTTAGGACTATTTGGTGCATTTCTTTTCTACAGTTCCTACTGTCTCTGCAGGTTGGTCAGTTTCTTGCTAAATTACTAGGATTGAATAGTATAAACATGAGACCTTGATTAAGTAACGACAGTTGTCTAAAAAGTGACATAAAAAGCAGCAACCCAATCAATGTACTCTTAAGAAGAGAGAAGCAATTCGTTGCATGCCATAGTTTAATCCTCCCACATGGACAATTGGTTCTTTATGGTGTAGTATTGCCAATTATTTAATGCCTCCCTGGCATGAGGTTCTCTGTGAAATATCATTCTTTCATATGGTGAAAATGCTATCCTATTGTGTTCCAACTATAACAAATGACAATATTCTAAATCCTTTCTTTCTTTTAAGTTGGCTTTTTCATGTGGTCCTTGTGGCGCGGTTCCATTTCTTTATGTTATGAATCTAATTTTATATAGGTAATACACAATTAGAATTAATAACCTACTTGGAGAAGTTCATGTGGAAATTTGGTCTTCATTTTGGCAATTAAAAAGGTAGGTAATACTGAAAATGTCATTTGCAAAAAAGTACGTGAATTGTAGTAAAATTCAAGAACTGAACTGAACAAATGTTAAAATTAATATATTAACATTCTGTTCATTAGAAACTGGGCTGCATTATTAAAAGAAGGGAGAACTTTGGAAATTGGCTCGATTTCAAGCCAAAAACCCACTTGGGACTAGGGGTGTAATTTTGGCCCTACCCGGCATGGCCGTGGTTCGGGTGGGCCAAACCCGGACCGGGCCTGCCGGGCTCTTGCCACTCTTTCCAAATCTTTGGGCCGTGCCTTTTGTCATGGGGTCGGCCTAGACCCTAGGGGTGCTGGGCTCGGGCTTGGGTTTTTGGGTAGGCTTTGGGTGGGCCCTGATTTTTTTGGAAATTTTTTTGTTTAATTTGTATTTTTATTATTTTTATATATTATTTAGTTTATAAATTTAGAATATATTGTTAGTTTATTACTTTATTAGTAGTAGTTAATATATTAACTTAAAAATTATAAACTTAAAGTTTATTATATTATATTAGTTTATAAC
>JAOTRH010000024.1:63368-102631 GCA_034768845.1 Heliamphora exappendiculata | reverse complement strand
ATCTGTGATCCAGTAGATGTAAATCCTGGTTGATGATGCACGTGTGCGTGTGTGGGTGTATGAGGTAGGCTGCAAAGTCGGTGTATGAGGTAGGCTGCGAAAGCCGGTGTGTGTTTGATTGGGGCTGCGGTAGTCCTTGGGTTAAAGTCCGAGAAGATGCATTAGTTGGGGCAATGGTTCTTCAGTGAAAGTATGAGAAGATTCATGGATTGCATGTATTGCATATTAGGACAGTTAGACCAAGTTTTCCTAAAAACTATATTATCGGTCTATGAGAGTCGAAATACTGTAATAACAGTCCGCGGGAGTCGTAATACTAGAATCATTTTCAAGGCTCTGATGAGTCAAAAAATAGTTTTTATCCTCGCTTTCCATTGCATGTGAAAATTATTCTAGTGAGTTGTGTTCTAAAACTGTTTTTAAATTGTTTTAATGGTCTGAAAGAGAGTCGAAAACTACACTTCGTTTATCGAGCATGTTTAGCTTATACTGTATGTGTTGTTTAGAATCTACTGAGCGTTGCTCACGGTGTGAGATTTTTCTTTTCTTTAGGTACCGGTCACACTGATTGATTAGGAGGTGTGGGAGAGGTGGAAGAGCTGTAGTCTTCCTTTTTGCTAGTTTTGTTACATGTATGTTGTAATATGTTTTTCGGTGTTGGAGTCTTGTAATGTTGCCGTTCGGCGTTTATATACAATGCATGTATGATTTTATTTGAGAGTGTATTCTCGGGTTGGGTTGTTGTTGGTTGTTTTCGGATGTTTCACGTGGCCCGGAGTTTGGGGCGTGACACAATTGATTTGCGAAGAAAAGATTACGTTGTCAATCTAATTAATCGCTTGCTTGATTACTAAAAGACTAGACAAATGGAGAGAAATGAAAATAAATGGAGAGATTTAGTTCTCTCTTAAATCTACTGTTTTGAATCTCTCCAAAAGTGGAGAGATTCGGATAGGGAAAAACCCATTTAAATGCTCTTGTTTGGTAATGCCAAGTAGGGATAACTTGTGACTAAAAGCACTCTCATTATATTTTTTAGATCGTTCAAACATTTTAATAAGTACTCTCAAGCCTTATTTATACTTAAGAGTAACCCATGTCAGAAAAACACCAACTAAATGAAACCCCACATTTGAACTCAGAAGTCACTCAATATTATCCATGACCAACTCAATTGAACCTAAATGATTTGAGTAAGGTTCCAAATTGTTCTCTATTGAAACTAAAAATGTCAGAGCTAAATACTTGGAAAAAAAAATGAAAAAGCATAAAGCATGAATGATTTGGTGAAGGAACTTATGTCAATGGGAAAGCATCATTGGAATTTGTATCCATATAATCATTCAACATTTCCATAAAACTGAAATTATTCACTGGTTAGACATGGTCTTGAGATAGAGGGTCACCAGTAGCAGAAAAGGATTTTTCTAGTCACCCGCAGAAAAGGATTTTTCTAGCATAGAAATCACCCGCAGAAAAGGATTTTTCTAGCACCCGCAGAAAAGGATTTTTCTAGCACCCGCAGAAAAGGATTTTTCTAGCATAGAAATCACCCGCAGTTGTTAAAAAAAAAACACTTTTTAAGGTTACTAAATGAAGGAAATTGACAATATATATATATGAGTCATAAAGTAATAGTTTTTCAACCAAACTATTGAAAAAGTGAATGATTGTATAAAAAATAAAAATTAATTTTTTTATCAACCATTTTGCAAACTAATTTGATTATAGATTTTTTTATATTTTTTGAAATCCCATAAAAAAAACTTCACCACTATGTTCTTTCCCATATGCAATAAAAATTAGAGGCTCAGATCGCCTATACAAACTCCTATCCCAAATTTTATACTGTGCCTATTATTATGCTAGTCGTTCAAAACTTTAATACAGCACTCCAACGCAGAACGTTTAAAGACTATTAAAAAAATTCAACAAAAAAGAATATAAGTAACATAAAATTTAATTTATTATTTATTTTTGTTCACCAAATTATTATTTATTTTATTTTTTTGACTCATCTCGATAAATGGAGCAAAAAAATATTGTAATCTAATCAAATATTTTTAAAAAATAATATATATAACTAAATTATACCAAACGGAAACAATAAGTAAAAAATGAAAAATGTTGAAACCCATTAGACTAAAAACAGACGAATATATTATTATTTTAGACAGAACCAATACATCAAATTTATTATTTAACTAATCTAATCTGATTAAGGTAATCAATTAGGCCCCTCCACCAAAAATGGTGTTCGTATATATTCTGCATGTCAGCACATTTTTTGCCGATGTGGGATGGCTAGTGTGTTACAATCTCCACACTTTGGCAACAACACCCTCGTTCCTCTACACAGGAACGCTCTTCGGTGGCTACGACCCGCATGACACATAGACTGAGTTTATGCTTTGATATTACATGTGAGTGTGTGACGACTTTTGCGCCTTGAGATGGTTCGTAGCAATCTCTATATAGGACTAGTTCCCTCAGCTTACCTTATTTACAGCCTAAGTCCCTGAAACTTCAACTATAACTAAGTAGTTTATTTATCAGTTTCAGATCACTAAAAACCAAAGACAAAGAGAAAACTTGAGTGAAGTCCACTATGAGAAATATAGAGTTTCTTGTATAGAGAGTTAAATATATAAGTGCTTGGGTATATTTCTAGGTGTGTGGGGGCTCATGGGGTCAGAGATAGAAATTGGGCCTGCTTTTATTTTTGTTTCTTAATAGTGAAACATTCTTATCATCTTGTCCGTGGACATAGGCTGTAAGTCAAACCCTTTAAATTTATTGTTTCTCTTTAATTATTTGCCGCTCTGGTAGCCAAATTGCCACCATTTACAACAATATCCTTTGTATATACAATGCCTTCTTCAATTTTCTAGTTTTCATGTTTGTCTGTTCAACCCAATTGTTTCCACCATACTTATCTTTTCTATGATGGCAGAAAAGACATTTAGAGCTTGCTAAGGACAGTAATGACGTCATAGAGCAACAAAGAGCTTGCACCCAACTTGGTCGAACTTACCATGAAATGTTTCTAAGATCTGATAATGACCACTATTATGTTAGAAATGGCAAAAAGTATTTCAAATATGCCATGAACCTCGCCCAAAGTCTCAAGAACCCACCATTTGGTAAATTTTTTTCCTTAAGGAGTATATTGATGCTCATAATAACATTGGAATGCATAAAATGGATCTTGATAACTTGGAAGAAGTGCAGATAATTCTTACCAAAGGATTGTAGGTTTGTGATGAAGAGGAGGTAATTGAAGATGATGACGAGCGTAATAGGCTCCATCATAACTTTGGAAAAGTTTACATGGAGCTCAGGAAGTGGGATAAATCACGAGAGCATATTGAAAAAGATATCATGATTTATAACAACATTGGTCATTGCCAGAGGGAGGAAAAAGGGTACATTAATCTTGGGGAATTGCATTACATGGTTAAAAAATGCGAGGATGCAATTCTTTGCTATGAGAAGGTGCTTAAACTGGCAAAATCCATGGAAGATGAGGATACTTTAGCTGATCAAATTGGTTAGAATATTGAAACTGTAAAAGAAGCAATGAAAGTAATGGATGAGTTAAAGAAAGAAGAACAAAATCTCAAGAAATTGTTGAGAAACATGCCCACGGCAAGAGGCACAGCTAGTGAACGAAAGTCTTTGCTATTATAGAATTCACCTCTCGATTGACTTATAGAGAAATCAAGCATGATCTTTGCTTGGCTGAAAGAGAGAGAGAATCAGAATCACAATGAATAAGAGTGCAACAATACAGGGTTTACACCCTATCACTTGTTATTCATAATAGAATCAAGAAATACGAAAAGTATAATAATACCCTCAACTTAACACTCTCCCTCAAGTTAAGGTATAGATATTTTTCATGCCCAACTTGCATACAATGGGTTAAAACATTTTACTGCTAAGCCCTTTAGTAAAAATATCTGCTAATTGATCGGCAGATTTCACAAAGAGCATACATATTGATATCTGACACAATTTCTCCTTAATAAAGTGTCAATCAATCTCTATATGCTTCGTTTTGTCATGCTGGACAAGGTTATGGGGCATATTAATGGTAGCCTTGTTGTCACAGTACAACTTCATAAGTTTGTTGCACTTAATACACAAATCCTTTAATAGTACTTTGATCCAAATGAGTTCATAGATGCCATGTGCCATAGCCCTATACTTAGTTTCTACACTTGATCGAGCTACCACTGTTTGCTTTTTACTGTGCCAAGTAACCAAATTACCCCTACAAATGTGCAATACCCAGATATAAATCGTCTGTCATCAACTGAACCAGTCCAATTTGCATCTGTGTAAGCTTCTAATGTCAAATAGCCGTGATGAGAGAATAAGAGCCCTTTGCCAGAGGCAGACTTAAGATATCGCAGAATACGATAAGTATCGTCAAGATGTACATTACGAGGATCATGCATGAACTGACTGACAACCTTCACAACATATTCAATGTTAGGTCTAGTGTGAGACAAGTATATTAATCTTCCCACAAGTCGCTGAAATTGGCCCTTGTCAATAGGTTCTCTATCACCACTATAGAGTCGATGATTAGCCTCGATAGGTGAATCTGTAGGTCGACATCCCATCATACCAGTTTCATCTAGAAGGTCAAGAATATACTTTCTTTGGAAAATAAAGATCCCATTATCCGATCTAGCCACCTCAATTCTAAGAAAATATCGTACTGCCTCCAAATCTTTCATCTCAAATCTTTTGCTAGATTTGCCTTAAGACGTGATCCCCCCTCAGAATCATTACCTGTCACAACTATATCATCAACATAAACAATAATAACAGTGATCTTATTATTTCCTTGCTTGATAAACATAGTATGGTCAGTTTGACTTTATCGGTACCCAAATCTTAGCATGGCCTTGAAGAAACGATCAAACCACGCTCGAGGAGACTATTTTAGTCCATATAAGTTCTTCTTCAATTTGCACACCTTCCTTTCAGTTTTATGAGATGAGAATCCAGGTGGTACATACATATATACTTCTTCTTCTTCTAAATCTCCATAAAGAAATGCATTCTTCACATCCAACTGCTGGAGAGGTCAACCTATATTAGTAGCACAAGATAAGAGTACCCGAACTGAATTCATCTTGGCCACCAGAGCAAAAGTCTCCTGATAGTTAATGCCATAAGTTTAAGTAAAGCCTTTAGAAACTAGCCGTGCTTTGAATCTCTCAATTGATCCATCTGCCTTGTGCTTTACTATAAAAATCCATTTACACCTAACTGCCTTATTCTCTTTTGGAAGAGAGACTAACTCCCAAGTACCGTTCTTTTTCAAGGCTGTCATTTCGTCAATCATAGCCTTCTTCCACTTAGGATCCTCAATGGCTTCCTTTCAACCCTATAGAATCAATATAGAGGACAATGAGGAGATAAAAGCATGATATGGGGCTGATAAAGAATTATATGAGATAAAATTAGAAATTGGGTGTTGGGTACATGTCCTAACACCTTTGCGAAGAGCGATAGGTAAATTAGAAGCAATAAGATCAAAAACAAATGACTCATTACCAGGTGGTTCAGCGTGAGAATTTGAATTGGAGTATGGAGGTAACAACTGGCAAGATGGTAGTGCCACACGAGCCATTTGATCTTTCGAGCGTCGAGTATAGGTACACAGATCCTCTTTATCTAAGCATCCACCAACATCCTATTCAGTTCCACCCTTACTGGGTACTGTCTCTCCTTCACCAGGAGCCAGAACAGGTGAAGTAAGATTCGGGAACACCAATCCTCGAGACTCCTGAGTCGTTGTATCCAATGGTAACATCTCTTCTAAGCTAGAGGCCTCCCACTGAAAAGATGTCTGAGGAGGGTGATAATAAGGCGTGGACTCCCAAAAGGTAACATCCACACTGACAAAGCTTTTATAGGTGACCAGATCATAGCATTTATAACCCTTTTGGGTAGTAGAATAGCCAATGAAGACACATTTGATAGCCTTAGAGGCCAATTTTTGACCAGGGTGTTTGGGTGCATGAACAAAGTAAGTGCAACCAAAAATTCAGGGTGAAAGAGAGGAGACAGGAGAAGACCCGGGAAGAAACTCTAAAGGTGTTTTGAACTGAAGAACACTAGAAGGTAAACGATTGATAAGATATGTCGCAGTAAGGACTGCCTCACTCCAAAAATACTTGGGAACATGCATAGAAATAGGAAGGGAGCGAGCAACCTCAAGAAGATGATGATTTTTGCGTTCAGTAATTCCATTTTGTTCAGGAGTGCGTACACAACTGGTTTGGAACAGAATACCATGTGCCTTTAGATAGGCACGAAAACAACCATCAAGAAACTCAGTCCCATTATCAGTCCGGAGAATCTTGATATTGGCATTAAACTGGTTGCGGACCATGCGGTGAAAATTTTGAAAACAGGAAAAAATTTCATTTTTAGTGCAAATAAAATAAACCCAAGTAACACGAGAATGACAGTCAATAAACGTTACAAACCACCGATAACCAGAAAGAAAAGTAATAGGTGAGGGACCCCATATATCAGAATGAATAATAGTGAAAAGGGAAACACTGCGTTTATTAACTGAAAGATAAACAGAATGTTTATGTTTGGCAAGTTCATAAGCCTCACACAAAAAATTATTTCTAGAACAATATTTAACTAAAGAGGAAAAAAGTCACTCTAAAATGCCAATAGAAGGATGTCCCAAACGGCGATGCCACTGAAGTAATTGGAGACGGAGGAGGCCAGCATCAGTATAGAGAGCCTGATCAGATGGAGAAGGTGGAATGGAAGCAGAGGCCAGAACATCCAGTAAGTATATGCCACCATGTGCACTACCACTTCCAATCATTCTCCCCGTTGCCAGTTCCTGAAAAACACAATGAGTGGAAAAAAATGTTACAGAACAGTGTAAGAAATTGGTAAGACGACTAATAGATAAAAGATTAGTAAAAAAATTGAGAACATGAAGGACAGAGGATAGTGAAAATAGAGAAGAGCAAGGAATAGAACCTTTGTCAGAAATAGATGATAAAGAATCGTCGGCTATTCTAACCTTATCCTTACCAGAACAAGTGGAATATGACGAAAATAAGGTAGAAGACCTAGTCATATGATCAGTGACACCGGAGTCGATGATCCAAGGAGTAGGAGAGGCAATTGCACTAAGGGAAATAGGAGAAATACCTAAATGAGCAAAGGTAGAGGAGGAAGGAGAGGCAGTGGAAGAGGTAATATCAACCCGATTCATCAAACGCCTAAGAGTAGTCAACTATGCCTCAGAAAAAGGGCCAGTCTCACCGGATGTGCTAGTAGAGAGCTAAGAGAGATGAGTGTGAGAACGGAAAGGTCCACTACGCCCACCACCGCGTCCACCGCCACGTCTTGGAGTAAGACGACCATGTAACTTCCAACAGTGATCAATAGTATGACGAGCTTTACCATAATGCTCACAATGCAACTGATCACGGGCGACAGAGCCATGCTTCTCTCCAGACTTAATATGACTAGGCTGACTAATGCGATGAAGAGATGCGACAGTTAACACAGAACGTTCCTGACTGGAGATGGGAATCATAACATGACGATGGCTCTCTTCTTGTTGAACATAGGCGTATGCTTGTCGCAAGGTGGGAAATAGATCGCGACCCAAAATCTGAACACGGATTGAATCATAGTCAACATGGAGACCGGCAAAAAAGTCATATACCCGCTTCTTCTCCACCATCTTCTGAAAAGCAGCATCAGTCGGACAAATAGCATGAAAGTCTTGATGATAATCAATCTCACCCCACAGGCTAGTCAACTCAGCGTAATACTGAGCCAATGAGTGATATCTTTGTTCTAACCCACAGAGTTTCTTCCTCAACTCATACAACTGGGCATCATTGCCAGTCTGTAATTAAGTTTGAGCAACAACGGACCATATCTGATGTGCAGTATCTAGAAGTAAGAAACTGCAACTAATGGAGGGCTGCATAGAGTGTAACAACCAGGACATAACAAGGGCATTTTCCTCTATCCAGCATGTGCGAGAAGAACCAGTGACTGTGGGCTGTTTGGTTTCACCAGTGATATACCCAGACATACAGCGAGCAACGATGGCTAAACTGTAGGAACACGACCAAATTAAATAATTACTACCATCAAGCTTGATAGGACTAATTTGAAGGGATGGATTATCAGTAGGAGTCCCTGAACGAGTCAATCCAGTGTCTTCGTGACTACCAGAATGCTTTCCTATATCAGACATGGTTATGGAAAATCGAGAACAAGCAGAATGAAACAGAGAGGAGTAATGGACTGTAAACAAAGGCAAACCAAGAAGATCCGAACCACTATAATACCAGTAAAGACTAGAATCGCATACCAATCGCAGCAAAATCGAAAAACAAAACTAAGAAATTTTGGAAATCTGCAACTAAACACCCAGGGATGTGCTGAAACCCTCTGAAGAAGACTAAACATAGCCAAAAAGAACAAATCCAAGCAAAAACAAAATCAGGTGCGAACAGCCGAACATAAAAAACATCACCCGAGTTTGAAATCAACCCAAAACATCAAAGAGGGTTGATTTGTGCCTCTGACACACTGAGTCAGCACCCATGAAGGAGAACCAGGCTATCGATTGAAGCAAAAACCAGTGCAATTGCGAGATGGCAGAGAAACCCTAGTGGCGTCGGCTTTTTGAAAATTTGGGGAGAAACTATGAAACAAGCATGGAAAAAATTGAGAAAAATTACAAATCGAGTGTAGAGAACCAGACAATCATCAAGGAAAGTTTTTTTTTCCTTACAGTTTCAAAATCAGAAAAATGAGGAGAAATGAAAAGAATCAAGAATTGCTAAGAAGTTTATATAGAATCGAGCTCTAATACCATATTAGAATTATTGCAGAGAGTGAGAGAAAAAGAGGAAGAAAGAGAATCAGTATCACAATGAATGAGAGTGCAACAACATAGAGTTTACATGTTATCACTTGTTATTTATAATAGAATCAAGAAATACGAAAGTACAATAATACCTTCAACTTAACAGTAAGTTCTTGGTCCCATTCTCATTTTCTATACTATAACTCACTATTGAATTACTTTTTAATGCAAAAATGATTTCCATGATATTTTATGAATGCACTGAAAGCAGTGTTAGATTTTTATTTTCATTTTTATTTTGCGATCTGATATTTAATTTTCACTATTTTTCAACTTATGGAAGCATGTGGGTGCCGATTCCATGTTTATGATATTTTGGCATGCATTACTTTTTACATTTTACATTTTGAAATCTCTATCTTATATATATATATATATATATATATATACATATATATACATATGTGTGTGTGTGTACATGTTATGTATCTGTGAACAAAATCTTGGTTACATGGCTGGAGATGCGTGTTTTATTATGAAAATCTCAGTTTGGTTTAGATATTCAGCATGTATTTTTATAATTTTTAGCCATGTATCTGTAATATTATATAAAGGCAATGCTAATCCCATTTGATGATCTCTTTTATTTGAAGTTATGTAATTTTTAGTTTTTCCCCCCCAAAACCAACCAATCTAGGAGAAAGTGAGGATTCATCTCTCTTGCAAAATTTTGATTTAAGCATCCAAATCTATTTAGGACGAATTGGGTTAAGAATTGTGGTTAGATGAGAAAGTGAATGATTATTTCCAGAGGAGAAAAATAAATATATAGTTTTTTTTGAAAAATTGCTTGCAATCCCTTTCTTAGCTTTTTTCTCTTGTTAAGCTCTAGTATTTTCCTACCCGCAATTTTTAGTCTAAATACTTGAGTGTACATAATAATAAAAAATATAAATTTTATTAACCTTCCTAAGATTTTTGAGAATTCACTGAGTTTTCGTGACATTTTTAAAATAACACTGACATCCCTTATGGTTCACTTTTTTATTTTAGATTGGTCCTTTTGTTGGTTGTTTACGAAAGGTACGAAAATTGCTGAGATTAGCTGCTATTTCATATTTATTTCTAATTTTATCGTTATACTGCCAATTTCCCATATTGTCCTCCTCCATCTCTGTCTCACTCTCCCTTATGCACCTCTTCCTTGCTCCTCTATCTCTCTCTATCCCTACCAGACACGACCACCACCTCCACTTCCCTCCTCTTTCTCTCCAATTAATCCAATCTCTAATGGTAAAACCACTACCACCAACCACCCCCTCTGATAAACACCTCAATTTGCTACCACATCCCTCGTGCTCCATCTTCCAATTACATCTCTATAACTTCCAACCGCAAAATTCAAAAGACTAAACACCAATACACCTCACCACCACTAGTCCCATGAACCCCATCACCACTATTGGAAAAAGATTCATCACTACAAATCACCACCATCATTGCAAATCCAATCTATCACCACTGCAGCCGCAAACGCCACCAATCACCACCACTGCTGCAAATCCCCACTACCACCTTCATTCTTCAATCGCCACCAATTTCCAACACCACCGCAAACACCATGCCTTCATCTCACACCACCAGATCTCACCGCCACTGAATCTTATTGGTGCACCTCACCACCACCACCAGAAGCATCCATCACCTCAAACCACTAACCCCACCGCAAACCCAACTAATTACCACTATTGTAAACTCAATCAATCACTACCACTACCTCAACAAACCTAACCAATCACCGCCTCCTCCAGAATCACCACCACTAGAAAACTCCTACTACCACCTCCATCCTTCAATTGCCAACCAATAACTACCACCACCACAACACCATGCCTTTGTTGAATTCTACTATTCTACTTAGTATCATAGCCAAAATATGATAAAGATAAAGAAAAAAAAAACTATCCAGAAACCCTAACCGCCGTTACTACTTTCCCTTACCTTTGTCGCCGGTATTCCTTCATCGGTATCGCGAATTTGTCGCTGGTATACCCTCACCGACAAAATCTTTACCGCCGTCATTGGTTTTCCCTTACCACCACCACTGCCGCTGGTTTTTGTTCACCTTCGCTGGACTTTTTTTCTTTTCTTCGCAGCCGTCATTGTTTCTTCTCTTTCCCGCCATTGTGGGTTGTGTGTTCTAGATCACTGTACTTCCTTAGTATTAGTGTATCATTAAAGTCTCAATATATATTATTGTTGGCTTTGACAGTGCACTTTGTGGAGAATTATTACTATTTTATTTTTCTTATTTTTGGTTTTGGGGGCTACCGATATTGTTCTAGTAGCATTGTTCTTATTTTTGGGGGCTACCGATGTTGTTTCGATAGCATTATTCTTGTTTTTCGGGACTATCAATGTTGTTTCGGTAGCATTGTTCTTATTTTTTAGGGCTATCAAAGTTGTTTTGGTAGCATTGTTCTTGTTTTTTTATGGCTACTGTTGTTGTTCCGATAGCGTTGTTCTAAAATCTAGTTAGTTTTTGAAAACTGAGAAGCTACCTCCAGATACCAATTCTAAGCATATTCAGTGGAACCATCTTTGCTCAATTTTTCATTTGTCAAGCTGGGTTTGATTAATATCTTTGTCTTAGTATGAGGGGGATTGTTGCAAATAATATATTTTAAAAAATTAGGATCTAATTAATTATGATTTGATTGCTGGAATCAACATATTAGAAAGTAGAAATTTTATTAATTGTGATTTAATTTTTAAGTTATTTTTTTCCTTTTTTGTAATTATTGTTTATTATTATAAATACATAACTATACATCTTTGAAGATAAGTCAAAATTATTGAATTCTATTATTCTACTCTTTCCATCATCTCTTGTTTGCTAATTTTTTGATGATATGCTTCAACAATTAATCATAACAATGCTTCCATGAATTGAAAATTTTCAATATTTAGCCAAACATCATAAAATGGGAAGAAATCTAAATTTTCAGGATTTCTAATACCTTCCTAATAAAAATGATTTCTGGCAAAGCAAACAATGCATCATTGTAAATTTTTATTTAGACACCCAAAATCAGCTTCCACAAATGGATATTTGCCATCCCTGAGGATGGTGCTAATGCACTAATGGGCTGGATTTGTGGTTCCAAAAGATGTCAATTGAGGCAAAGATGTGCTTCATGTCATGATAGTGTCCACAAATTTGGCATTACTTGTGTATCGCTAACTTGCCACTGCCATAATGTAGCATTATTGCAATTTAGTTGTTACTAGTCATACTTGATAACCTTCACCACTTGTGTCAATTGCAGCAATATATGACATTCAAAATTGATGAAGACTTTGTACGTATAGGATTGAGCTCATGTATAGCTAGTGATAAGCTGAGCTTAGAGTGCATGAAGGTCAAAGTTGCATGCTTATACTATCTACAACTTCCAATAGAAATACTTCAAAACTAATCATACTACATGTGCATTTCATTAAATTGCCTAAAATTAAACTAACATGATTTTAAACAAAAATAATTAATGTATGCTTTCTAAATGGTAACTATCAATTTAATTATTAATTAAAAAAAAGAAAAAGAAAATAAAAGAGATACCATTAAGCAAAAGATTTTGTGGATTTTAGAGTTAAACAAAATAAAATAAAATAAAATAAAAGGAAATACTATTAAAGGAAAATTAACTAATATTGACAGATTTTGTGAACATAAGAAAAGAAAAATAAATGGGATATTATTAAAGAAAAATTAAGCTAACATTGAAAGATTTTGTGAACAAAAGAAATGAAAAATAAAAGGAATATTATTAAAAAGGATAATTAAGCTAATATTGAAAGATTTTGTGAATAAAAGAAAAAAAAATAAAAGGAATATTATTAAAAAGAATTTAAACTAAAGATAATGCACTAAAACATAAATTATTATGTAATAGCATAACAACTGTCTAATAAAAAATATAGATGTATTGACAACTACAATCATATAAATGTAAGTGTGTTGATTATGACAATAACAATATCGAAAGTTGTAATTGTCAAATATGTTAGCACTTCTTTTAATGAATTCAAAAATAACAATGTGCTAAGTGTGCAATGTAAACAAAATAACAACTAAGAAATCAATAGAAAATATCCAAACTACAATAAACAAACTATGCATATTAATTTTATGCATACAATTCCACAAATGAAATAGTAAACTAAATCAACTACACATGTGAATGAAACATAAGAATTGAAAGTGAACTTAACCTGACCATTCTAAAAGATAAAGAGTAGAGAAAGAAAGGTCGGGGATCTAAACAGAATACCTGGATCGCTATAACCCAGGTGAAGTCTCAAGTCTGGGAGATATGCTTCAACGATCCAATCCCCAATTAGTGATCCACTCCAAGTGTAGATGAGTTAGGATTTCGGTATCGGTGGTCCGTCTCTCGATACTTCGGCAGGGTTTCGGCATTGGGGCTCGTACTCTCTCGATACTTCGGCAGAGTACCTTTCACTCTAATCCTCTCCCAAAAAATGTGCCAAGGGTATGGTATTTATAGAATTCTTCAACTGATGAGATGCTGAGACGTTTTGGGACACGTTAGGCCATTTAGAGTTGATGGTCGCCGGGTTCAGAGTGGGCGGTTGCCACAAAAATAAAGCTTCCAAGGGTTTCTTATGCCGGTTGCCACAATGAAATTGGCGACCCCAACGTTCAGATACAGCGATCGCCACTTTGGCTAGAGTTTCCAAGAGGTTCTTGTGTAGGTCGCCACAATCAAAGTTGGCAGTCCAATAGTTCAAGTTAGCGGTTCAAGGGGATTTCACCAGTTTGAAGGTTCTAATCATTAGGTTCAAATCACTGAGCTTGGATCACTTCCCGATGATTGTTTCAAGAGCACCATTCCATTTGTTTTCATCATCGGATTCACCTAGATCAACCTTAGATTGGCGAGATCAAATTGGAGTGTCTACACCATGCCCCGTCAAAGAGGTACGAAAGCTAATGGGAATGACTGCCACCTTAAATAGATTCATAAGCCGAGCTCCAGATAGGTGCCATCCATTCTTTCTGACACTTAAAAAGGGGAAGAAATTTTAGTGGAACAAGGACTACAATCAGGCGCTCCAAACATTGAAAATATATTTATCCTTTTCGCAATTGCTCTCCACCCTAAAAGATGGCAAAGTACTATATCTATATTTGGCGGTGTCCTCACATGCCGTCAGCGCGGTGCTCGTCAGAGAAGAGGAGAAGTAGCAGACACCCATGTATTACGTCGGCCACACTCTCACCGGCTCAAAGACGAGGTACTTACCATTAGAAACACTGGCCTACTCACTAGTCACTGCATCACGAAAGCTACAGCACTACTTTCAGGCACATCTTGTTGTCATACTCACCAAGTACCCATTAAAAGCCATCTTCTTGAAAGCCGACTTAACGGGAAGGATAACCAAGTGGGCCGTTGAGGTGGGAGAACACGACATCAATTTCAGACGTAGGACAACTGTCAAGGCCCATGTACTGGCTGATTTCATGGTCGAATTTTCTTAGAATGCCCCAAGAACAAAAGTGAAGGAGGTGGACAAGCTCGCTTTCCTTCCAAACTCAGGGGGACTTTGGAAGCTGTAAGTGGATGGGGCATCCAACAGCAAAGGATCGAGGGTGGGGACGGCCCTCACCTCCCCGGATGGCATGATATTGGAACATGCTCTAAGACTTGGCTTCAAAGCTTTGAACAATGAGGTCGAGTACGAGGCACTACTGGTGGGACTTGAAACGGCGTCGAAGCTTGGCATCACCAACCTAGAAGTGTTTAGTGACTCCTAATTGGTTGTCAACCAGCTGAAGGGGGAGTATGAGGCAAGGGACGACCGAATGACCAGGTATCTCTAAAAGACCACAGCGGCCATGAAGAGGTTAGGGATGGTCAGGGTTGAGCGAATAGGCCGAGCTAATAATGGTCATGCAGATGCACTAGCCAATCTCGCCTCAACGGCAGTAGCAAACGAAGAGAGGACAGTAGTAGTGCTGTTCCTTCCAGAGCTGAGCATAGATAACTCGGCTAATGGACGGTCAGAGATCCTTCCAACAGAGCAACCTTCATCATGAATGGACCCCATCACGTCATTCATAAAGGATGGCATATTAATTGAAAAGAAACAAGCGTACAAGGTTAGACTAAAGTCAGCCTATTTTTGGCTCTCTAAAACTAGAAAACTATATCGACACTCGTATACAGGACCGTATCTTTTGTGCGTGCATCCTAAACTGGTGAAGGACCTCCTCTACAAAATTCACGATGGGATCTGTGCCAGTCACATTTGAGGGAGGTTCCTTGCCTATAGGGTAATTTTTCACAGGTACTGGTGGCCTTACATACAAAAGGATGCCCAGTAATATGTGAAGGGATGCGAGAAATGTCAATTCTTTTCCCTCCTTATCCACCAGCCCGTGGGGAAGTTAAACCCATTAACTAGCCCCTGGCCGTTCGCATAGTGGGGGTTGGACATCTTTGGCCCGTTCCCTATAGCGATTGAGAATAAGAAGTTCATGGTACCAGCAACGGACAATTTCACCAAGTGGATCGAAGTAGAGCCACTTGCTAACATAAAGGAATCCGACATAAAAAAGTTCATGTGGAAGAACATTATCGCTAGGTTTGGGATTTCCCGTGCCCTCATTTCAGATAATGGCACTCAGTTTGATGGGAGGCAGCTTCGGTAATTCTGTGCCGAGCTAAAGATAGAATTCTACTACTCCACCCAGGCTTATCCGTAGTGTAGCGGCCAAATAAAGGCCTCGAATAAAACCTTCTTAGCCGAAATAAAGAATAGACTCAAAAAAGAAAAATAAAGGCGGGTGGACAAGCTCCCCCAAGTATTATGGGCTTACCAAACGATGCCACGCAGATCCACGGCGAATACTCCTAATTCACTGACTTACAGAACTAAGGCAATAATATCACTTGAGATCAGCCTCCCCACTATAAGGACTGACGAATTCAATATCGAGCTAAATAGGGAATTGATAGCCAAGGATTTGGATTTAATTGAGGAGCGAAGGGAAGAAGTGTTTCTAAGGATCAGATCTTATCAACAAGAGATGAGTCAGGATTACAATAAGAAGGTAAAACCCAGGCAATTCGACCTTGGAAATCTGGTCTTACCAAAAGTTATAGGCAACACAAAGGAGCTATGGGGATGGAAAGGTGGGGCCGAACTAGGAAGGGTCATACAAAGTTAGGGCAGTTGTAAGCCCTGAAGCCTACTATCTTGAGGACAAAGATGGAAGGGAGGTGCCTCGTCACTGGAATTCAACCAACCTAAGGGTCTTTTATCATTAAAGCACGTTAGAAACTTGTATTCTCTGAACTTTGACAACATCAATGAATGAAGGATTTTTCCTTTTAAAGATTATGGATCTGCACTTTTAACCCTCTCGCTCATACGGGCCATCTCGATCGAGGATAGAACATCCTCTCAAAAGTTAGAATAAATTCTAGGGTTTCTAACAACCCCTCGACGAAGGCGGGCTCAGCTCGGCCAAGGATAAAACATCCTCTTAAGAGTTAGAATAACTCCTAGGGTTTCTAACAACCCCACGACGAAGGCGGGGCCAGCTCTGCCAAGGATAGAGCATCCTCTCAAGAGTTAGAATAATTCTCAGAGTTTCTAATAACCTCTCGACAAAGGCGGGGCCAACTCGATCGAGGATAGAACATCCTCTCAGGAGTTATAATAACTCCCAGGGTTTCTAACAACCCCTCGATGAAGGCGGGGCCAGCTCGACCGAGTATAGAACATCATCTCAGGAGTTTGAATAACTCCTAGGGTTTCTAACAACCCCTCGACGAAGGTGAGCTAGCTTGGTCGAGGATAAAACATCCTCTCATGAGTTAAAATAACTCCCAAGGTTTCTAACAACCCCTCGAAAAAGGTGGGCCAGCTCAACCGAGGATAGAATATCCTCTTAGGAGTTAGAATCACTCCCAGGGTTTCTAGCAACCGCTCGTTGAAGGTAGGCCAGCTCGGCTCGAGGACAGAACATTCTCTCAAAAGTCAGGATTACTCCTAGGATGTCTAACAACCCTTCAACGAAGGGGCCAACTTGGCCACAAGCTAGGATTTCTAAACGCCGCCCTAAATAGGCCAGCCCGGCCACAAGGTTAAAGGAACTTCTCAAAAGTTCCAATAGTTAATAGACTCGAAAGGCCCCATGGTCTTGAAAATTATAGGTCAAAACTAAGGAGTAAAGCGGAGCCGAATCGACAAAAGGTTTCTTTTTTTATTTCTTACAACGGAACATTACAAGAGTAGGGGGCATAGCCTTACATGGGATAAAAATTACCAAAACTCTAAATTTCAACAAAAATAAAATTAAAAAGAAAAAAAACAAAAACATACGTGCAGGGGATAATCGAAGCAGTATGTTATTCAAGACTGACCGTCGTTGACTACCTCAGGACTGGCTTCGCTTTCCCCTTTGCCATGGCCGTCGTCCAGAATTTCCACTACATCCTCACCATCGAAGGTATGATGGTTGGTGGCAATATTCTAGACATCTTCGAGACGAGGGAGAGGCAGCTCTGGTGGAGCTTCATGGTCTATAGGATCAACCTCGGCCACCTGTTCCTCGATAGCTACAGCGACGTCGGCATCGGTAGGGGACTCGCTCCACAGAGAAGAGTCTAACGGGACACCAGCCCGCTCCAAGCCCTATTTGTATTTGAGGGGGAGGAGCTCGGCCTTGATGCCAAGAACTTCCTTAGCGAGGTGGGCCCCACACTCGTCCCAGCCCTGTTGCCAGAGCTGGTCATTCCATTCGATTCTGGCAACCTCCAAATCGGCAGTGATTTTCTTCTGTCTCCCCATTTTGATAGTATGTGTGTAATTCCAAGAGGGGGGTGAATTGAATTTTTTTTAAAAAATGTTCAAGTATTTGAAACCAAGTATAACTTTCAATTCACTTATAAATAAGATATTTTAATTCACAAAAATGGTTTCAAGTATATAACTTCTTGTTAGAAGATTAAAGCACAAGTAGTTTTTGATTAACTTATAAGTAAGATTCAAAAACTTTTTGATAGAAAATTTAATCACAAGTGTAGATGTTAATTAACAATATTAAAACCTTTTTGTTTGAAGATTAAAGTGCAAGTGTATTAATATCACAAGATTCAAAAACTTTCTTGTTTGAGATTTTAAAATGCAAGTAAATGGTTTAGGTATAAATGAGTGTGATACAAAAATAAACAACAAGATAATGATAAATAAGAAAAGTAAAGGAAGATAGAAATACGACACCACAATTTTTATAAGGTTCAACGCAACGGTCTACGTCCTTGCCTCAAACCAACCGCTATGAGGATTTCTCACTATCACTCCTTCAATAGGCAGAGTAGCCTCTTTCTTTAGTCTAGGCAGAGTAGCCTCTCTTGAGAATGTACTCTTCTCAAGCAATCCAATCCTTGTAGGCGGATTAACCTCTTTTGAGAAATGCCTTTCTCGAATACAATAGAATGACAAGAAAGTTTACAAAGGAATGCTCCTAGGATGAGCAGATGAGTACAAGAATTCAAAGCACTAAATTACTTCTCAAAAGAATATGTCAATGAAGCTTAATGAGAAATCTAATGATCTTTTCGCTCAAAAATTGATTGAAAAATCAAGAGTTTTGAAGCACAATGAAGTATGAAACAAGAGAGACTGATTGAGAGGCTTTGGATGATTAAAACAAGAGCTTAAGGGCTCTATTTATAGGCCTCAACCCTGAACTAGCCGTTGGGCTGTGAATGGTAATGTCAAACTAGCCATTTTCATCCAAAATTCGAAAATAAGCATGTTCGACTGGACCAACTAGTTCGGTCGACTAGACCAGCCTTCAATTGACTGGAGCTGAAGCTTAGTCTACTGGACTGTGTTGAAACTATAAACTTCATTTGACAGACCATTTTCAGTCTACTGGATATAATACATTAGTCGACTGGAGCAAAAAAATTCCAAAATATTGATTTTTCAAAAGGTTTTGATCACTTTATGCTTTGAAAAAATATTTTAAAGATATTTTAGGAATCCTATGAGCTTCAAAAATATATATCCATGAGTTTAGTGATTTTGCATAGATCCTAAAAATGATACAATTGAAATTCTTCATTCTTTCACTTCTTAGAAGTTCTTCAACCTTTCATTCTTTGTCTTGTTTCAAAAGCTTGTTGCCAAAGTGTTTAAAATTTGCGTCATGGCTTCCACTTTATGTATTTGATTGTGCTCAATATATATTTCCTGTAAACTCAATTTGCATAATTAGATATATAGGCTTGTTATCATTAAAACGGTCATTTAAAGTCTTGTTAGGCCAACAATCTCTCCTTTTTTATGATGAAAAGCACAAAGCAAAAATAATGTAGGAAAGCTTATATGAAGCTCCCCCTATTAATAAACATGTAATAATGAATTTGAAAATACTCCCCCTTTCAATATGCATAGCTGTGAAGATAATAATTTCAATACTTTTAAGCATCTTTTTCATAGGTTAATCCTTTTCAATCATTCATATGAAATGTCTATTTATGCAATATCAAACTTTTCAATATCAATCATTCACATGATAAACATAACTATATGACCATACATATGAGAAACATAGCCATTCATAAACATCCAAAAATTTAAGAGTAGCACAAGTACATGATAATTATCATTACAAATACATGTTCTCTCCAAAAGATGCAAAAGATAAAGATAATGCTTTCCATTTTTCTCACTTGATTCTCCCCCTTTTGGCATTATAAAAAAGAAGCAGAGCTAGAGGGATCCTCGTCGTCATCGCCATCACCATCATTCTCGGGTGGAGAAGCGTCATAAGGAGGAATGCCTAAGGCATCCTCGATGTGAGTAGGCGAGAGTTGATTTTAGCAAACTTTTTGTCAACACTCTTGGAAAAAGATTTGACCAGTTTCTTTAAAAAGATCGTGTGATAGGAGCAGGGTCATTAGCGGTGGTAGAAGAAGAAGGAGGAACAGATGGAACATTAGGAGAAGGAGCATCGGCCTGTGCATAGGCTGCATCTTCATCCTCTTCACCTTCACGATCTTGCACAACTTGAGGTGCGTCCCTATGAGTCTTGTGTTTCCATTCACCATTTTGGAGACGATAACCCATTTGCTTGAGTGTGGTAGCGAAGTGAAAATCAGAAGCTTTGGGTGTAAGGAAATTTGAAGGAGAGGAAGAAAATCCAAAAGACTTAAAAAGAGGTGTGAGAAAACCTCCATGTGGAAGAGTACGCCGTTTGGTACTTTCTTTCGAAAGCATCCATTGACAAATCAATGATTGAAGGTCGAGGCATTTTTCTATGTAAATACACCATAAAATGAAGCAATCAAGATAAGATATATAAGTACAAGATCTACTGCAAGGCAAGATGTTATAAGTGATGATCAAATGAAGAATTTTGGCCTCGATGGTGAGTTGTGAGTAGTTCGGTGTGATAGCAAAATTAAGTACTTGTTCAGTCATGATCATGGGTAAAAAAGTTTGTGGAGTGAAATCTTGTGCCATGATCCATGAAGAGGAAGATGAAATTTGTGGACATATAAAATCTCCTCTACCCATTTCAAAAAGGCGTACAATGTCTTGATCAAAAAATTTGTATGTTTTTCCATAAAGAAACGTAGAGTGACGTGTGTAGTGATCATTTGGATTGGTTTGAGCTTCTTTGGTGAGATTGGCATAAAATAATCTAGTGATTTGGGGATAAATGCCTTTGCATTGACGGAAAACATATGGCCCCCAACCGAGTCTAGATATAAGACGTAAGACATTTGGAAAATAAGAATTCGTGAATCATATGTTTAGAACTTTACCAAAGAATGGATCGAGAGATTGAAGATGATTCTTGTAGAGAGCTTCAGCTCGACTCGTGGAGAACAAATTTTCAGATTCACCGGTGGTTTCCTCTCGTGTAATCGATTTGCCTTTGTCTCCTCTAACCCTAGGTGCCATGGGAAGGATTTAGAAAAGGAAATGTGAGATTAAGAGGTTTAGAATGTTTGTGGGAGAGTTTGATTTGAATAAGAACCCTTTTGAATCCAAAACCAAGTGTTTTTTAGCCCAAGAAGAGAGAAATTGAGAAAGGGAAATGAAAGGGCATCAACTAAAACGCTGTTCGACGCCCTCGGTTTTTATAAACTCAACGGCTTAGTCAACTGGATGGCACATTCAGTCGACTGGACTGATTAACATAGGGTTCAGTCGACTGAAAGAAGGGGGTCAGTCGACTGAATGAGGTTTTTCACAGGTTCGGTTTACAGCAGTCTCCTGAAGAGGTTTGATGGGTTTTAAAAGAAAATGCTTTTCAATAAAATTCACTCAACTTCACAAACATGCATTAGGCTCAATTCTCTTTTTATAATGATAAATCTTTCCTCAGTAAGTAGTTTAGTAAAAATGTCCGCCTATTGCTTACTAGTGCAAACAAATTCTAAAAAGATATCACCTTTTTATTCATGATTACGAAGAAAATGGTGTCTTATCTTAATATGTTTTGTTCGTGAATGTAAAATTGAATTTTTAAAAATATTTATTGCACTTGTATTATAACATTTAATCGGCAGAACATCGTATTTTAATTTAAAGTCTTGAAATTGTTGTTTCATGTATAAAACTCGTGCACAACAATTATCTGCACCCACATATTCAGCTTCGGCGGTAGATAAAGCTACAGAAATTTGCTTCTTTGAAAACCATGATACGAGTGATTTTTCCTAAGAAATGATAAGTGCCACTAGTGCTTTTATGGTCAATTGTGCAACCAGCAAAATTTGCATCTGAATAACTAATCATTTCAAAGGATGTGAACTTAGGATACCACAAGCCTCTATCTATGGTGCCAATTAAATATCTTAATATTCTTTTTACAGCAATTAAGTGTGATTCTTTAGGAAATGCTTGATAACGTGCACACATACACACACTAAATATTATGTCAGGTCTACTTGCAGTTAAATACAATACGCTACCAATCATACCTCAGTAGATCTTAGTGTCTACCGATTTCCCTTGCTCGTCTTTGTCAAGTTTAGTTGAGGGAATTATTGGAGTTCCCAAAACTTTTTCGTCTTTCATTTTGAAACGTTTGAGCAGTTCTCATACATATTTTGATTGGTTGATGACGGTTTCATTTTTTGCTTGCTTGATTTGGAGTCCAAGGAAGAACGTGAGCTCTCCCATCATACTCATCTCGAACTCTTTTTGTATACACACAGAAAATTCTTTGCACAAATTTTCATTAGTAGCACCAAAAATAATATCGTCTACGTATATTTGCACAATAAGCATATCTTCTTTATTTGATTTTATGAAAAATATTGTATCAATTTTTCTTCTTATAAATCCATTTTCTAACAAAAAATTACTTTGTCTTTTATACAAAACTCAAGGAGCTTGTTTTAAATCATACAAAGCTTTTGTTAGTTTGAAGACATGATTTGGGTAATTATAATCTTCAAAGCCATATGGTTATTCAACATACACTTTCTCATTTATAAACCCATTTAGAAAAGCACTTTTTACGTCAATTTGAAAGAGTTTAAAATTCTTATAAGATGCATATGCTAATAACATGCGAATGGCTTCCATCCTAGTTACAGGTGTATAGGTTTCTTCAAAATCAATTCTTTCTTCTTGATTATAGCCTTGAGCAACTAGCCTAGCCTTTTTTCGGTCAACAATACCATTTTCATCCTTTTTATTTCTAAATACCCATTTAGTTCCAATTATGATATTATCTTTAGGCCTAGAAACTAAATTCTAAACTTCATTTCTTTTAAATTGGTTTAATTCTTCTTGCATGGCTATTATCCAAAATTCATCTTCTAGTGCATCATTTATATTTTGAGGTTCTTCTTGTGAAAGAAAAGCAAGATGATCACAAATTGTTTTTCAATGAAGATCGAGTACTTATCCCTCGTGAAGGTTCACCAATGATTTGATCCATAGGGTGATCCTTCACTGTCTTCCATTCTTTTGGTAGGTCTTTATGTTCATTTTGCTCATTAGTCTCAATGCTTTTGCCTTTGTCCTCCTTGATTCGCATTTCTTCCATTCCTTTATTAATATCTAGATTATCATCAACTGGAATCTTAGAAGAAAAAGGATTAACCTCATTCAAAGGTTATATGAATGAATTCGACTAAAGTCATAGTTCTTTTATTGTATACTCTATAAGCTTTACTATTTGTAGCATATCCTAAAAAAATTTCTTCATCAGATTTAGATTCAAATTTTTCCAATTCATCTTTATCATTTAAAATAAAGCACTTACATCCAAAGACATGAAAATAAGAAATATTGGGTTTTCTACCATTCCATTATTCATAAAAGGTTTTGTTTAAATGATATCTTATAAAAATACAGTTCATAACATAGCAAGCAGTATTAACTGTCTCAGCCAAAAAATATTTAGGAATTTTATGTTCATTTAGCATGGTTCGTGCCATTTCGTATAAAGATGTATTTTTTCTCTCAACAACCCCATTTTGTTGAGGAGTTCGAGGTGCACAAAAATTATAAAAAATTTTATTTTGGTCACAAAAATTTTTAACATCTTTATTTTTAAACTCTCCTCCTCTATCACTACGAATGTGTAGAATAGAATAGCCCTTTTTATTTTGAATTTTCTTACAAAGTTTAGCCAACACATGACATACTTCATCTTTTGATGCAATGAATAAAACTCATATATATCGGGAAAAATTATCAACTATAACAAAACAATATACTTTTTTTCCAAGACTTTGGAGTTTCATAGGACCAAATAAATCAAGATGAAGTAATTGTAGTGGCTTATTTGTAAAAATTTCTTGTTTCTGTTTGAAACTTGTTTTGGCTTGCTTACCAAATTAGCAAGTATCACAAACTTTCTCTTTGATAAATTTAGCCTTGGGCAAGCTTTTGACCAAATCTATCTTGACAAGTTTGGATAGGAGATCCATGCTAGCATGACCTAGCCTCCTATGCCACAACAAATTAGTTTTATTCACTGCAAAAAAATATTTAACATTTTGAGAATTTAGATTTTCAAAATCAATAGTGTAAACATTTTCAAATTTTTTTGCAACAAATAAAATTTTATTTCTTTCTTTATTTTCAATAACACGTGTTGTCACGCCCCAAAACCCGAGGCCACGTGAAAATCCACCAAACACCAGTTTTATATAAAAATACAAGTTTTTATACATAGCAATCCGCTTGTTGAAACCAAAAGAAAACCCAGCAAAAGATATCTCTCATAAACAGAAATATATACAGGTTCAATATGCGTACAATATATCGCTTTATGGCGTACAAAACTTGCCTTTAGAAACATGCATACCAAAAAGAAAACTATAAAAGTCTTCCGCCACTGCGGGCATCACCAAGCTACTCCTCATCCACATCGTCACCTGAAAATAGTTTTTTTACAGAAAATTTTCACCCGTGAGTCGAAGCCTAATGGAAAACAGATAATAAACTGTAAAGCAAGAATATGCAATCATATGGTGGAAGTGAACTCAACCACAAAACCAAAACAGGTTTTCCATCCAAAATTCACAAGTTTTCCCATCAAACCACACAAGTCTCTCAAAACGGTTTTATGTACATAAAACCCTATTTTCATCGTTAAAACCATGTGATGTAAATGCTGTAAATACCAACCACAGTTAAGGAAAAAAAGTAATCAAACATCATTCCCATGCAGAATGTACTATCGCGAAAAAGAAGAATAATATCTAATGTACCGACTCCATCACAAGGGGATAGAGGTCACAACTATAGACTCCTATCCAGTATCTAACCCCCAGATATCGTGGGATCGCCTAGATACACACAGGTTCTATACGGAGCACCATGAATGTACCACTCAATTTACGGATTACGACCCCGAGGGAGCTGAGCACCCATCTGCCTTAGTTTACGGGGATTAACCCAAAGGACCTGAGTACCTACTCTGCGCACGTTTCTAGACTTACACCGAGGGCAACTCGTGCCACATACACGTCATCCCGGTACATCTAGATAATCTTCTAAAAGTATTTCTCAAATCGGTACATTATACTCGTACATAGATCCATCCCTCACTAGGAGATCAAAACAAAATATTTCCAAAATATTTTTCCCAAAAATTGTTATACAATGCATGTATAAGCGTAAGATCCAATCCATGAAACCATGGAGAACAAACCAAAACACGTAAAAACATACACATTTTATGAAAACGTTTAGAAAGTGAGACTCAACCCCAACAGTTAGCTCCAAACCTCCAACAAACATGTTTTTCCCAAGAGTTTTTGTAAAAATCACCTTTGCAAACCATCCTTTTCCCATACAAACCATCCGAACCATCAAAACCAACACCAATCACTCACACAGAAGTTCAGTGGACTGGCCCATGCCCCCAGTAGACTGAAATTGTTACTGGAAAAGGAGGACCAAAGTAGAAAGAATTTTAGTCGACTGACCCTCCACGTCCAGTCAACTGAACCCACCAGAAGATGATCCAGTCAACTGAACTCATGAGTCCAGTCGACTGAACTCACCTAGAAAACGTTTTTGGATTACGGGTTCAAGGGTTTTTGGCTCCCAAAACTCAAATCAACCTCCAAACAACCATCAAACACTCATTAAACACTCTCAAACATCAACATGCCCAAGCCTCGCACCACAACCTCGAAAGAAAACCCTCAAAACAAACTTTCATCCACCGAGAATGCCGAAAAATAGTTTTAAGTCAAAAAAATAGATCTAAAACATAAAATAACATTTCATGCATTTTTAAACAGTGAAACAGTATAAGATTACATATAGTACCCTTATACAGCAGTAGAATCTGAGATCCTACCTCGTTGGGTCAAAAACCTGACACCTCGATCTACGTGCAAATCTGAGCTTCGCTGAAATCAAAATCCGTCCGGATGGATGCGTAGACCACGATGCCAATACTAAGAATCTGCTGTCTGATCATCGAAAACTAAACCCCGGGCCCCCAAGAAGTTAGAGAGAAGGCAGAGAGAAAAATGAGGAAACTTAGGAGTTAAGTTTTGAAAATATCTTTTGAAAATATCTAACTCCAGATATTTATAGGCCTCCAAAATATCCTTTTTTGAAATTTTGAAATTCTCACCACAACTTCCCGCAGCCCCCGGGACCAACCCCACAAAATCTCTGAACCCAAACATGCATTTAAACCACATTTTTATAGAATCTAGCGCCAGGCCTCCATCACTCGAGCCGTCAATACTGGGAGAAAAACTGAACAGAAGAAGCAAGATCAAACTCAAATTGTTACTCCCATGAACACTTAGATCATTTTTTGAAAAAAAAAATGGGACAGGGTCTCACAACTCTCCCCCTCTTAAAGGAATTCTGTCCTCGAAATTTAACACCGCAACTCAAGCCAAACACTGTCCTGCAACTATCAACAATCTCTGATGCAAATCCAGCAATACTGCACAACAACAGAAATGTTTCTACAACTAAAATCCCAAACCTGTCATCACACAAGAAAAAACACGACTAGAAGATTCAATCTCCATACAGACTGCTCACATGGGCAAGTTCCACAGATCCAGGAAACATCTATAAACATTAGATCAAGATCCAACTTGTGCTACCAAACCCTAACACAAAACTCTCGCCGAACTCAAACCACTCCGGCGACCAACACGTCATACGAGATCAATCCACCATGGTACTTGATCTCAAACATGCTCTATGCTCAAACACAGAGACTGTCACCCTCGTCCTCATTGTCACATACTGGCTCAATCACACCTCACAATACATGCCAAGGACAATCTCCACACATCCAAACGCACGACGTCAGGCTCCGACATCGGTCACAAGAAGTCACAAACTTCACACCCAAACTTTACCCAAGTTTTGACGATCACCAGACAACCACATACTTTGATACCGCGTCATTACCCTATTGACGCCAACATCTTCATCGCTGAAGCTGTTATGATGCCGATCCATGAGCAATAACACAACGCTCGACTCCATAGAGAAGCTTACTTACTCACCTGGACATCAAAAAAAACACATCTCAGCAAACCCTCAAACCTTTATTCCCAATCTGATCCTTCATCACAAGCTAGTATTCTCACCCAGGAAGAACATCAGGTGGTACACCATTATCCTAGACAAAGTCCCACACAATCGAAAACCGACCTGGCATCACAGCCACAAGGTCATCTGACTCCAGCGAGTCACCTGACTCCAACAAGTCGCTCGACCAAACACGTCACATAAACAGAACATCTCATAGGCATCTAACAACCTGCAAAAATCCTATCGTATCTCCCGTACAACAGCGTGTCACTACTCATTTCAACGTCTTGCCATCAAATTACTGATATCATATTGCATATCACCCTCAAACAAAACATTGTCGCCGTCAGTCGGCAAAACAAACATGATGACGGTTATCTGACAAAGCAAACATGATGATCATCATCCAACATCAATCCTATCGCAGAAGACATACATCAACCCCTTGAGTTCCCAGACTCGTCCGCCGGGTAACCAACTAAGGCTTGCATCTTACACTTAGCAAATCCCTCATATGCAAAACTCATCACGATTTTTCCATTCACAACCAAACAATCGCGTTGGTTCGAACAGGCCATACCAACCAAGGCTTCTCCAACCTCTTACTCTCGGGACCACCATCTATACAAACAACCATTTTACCAAAGCACAACGCTTACCACAGTCGATAGCCACTCCTCGACTTTAAGAATTCTACGAGTCCTCAAACAAAGCAAAGGTCAAACTCACAAAAGTCTACCAGAAATCCACCATACGCATCTCACAGCCGCACTGTTCCAACAAAATTCCCACTCTACCATGAGCTGGAAGCACAACTATACACACATATAATGGTCAACGATCCTCAACTGATCACTGCAAAGGAACTCTGGGTATCGACACCGACGCCCTTATCAACAAACATCCCTGGTCTAACGACTCGACCTTACAGGGAACACAACCCTATGGGTTCAACCATTCGTTAAAACCATACTGATTAGGTTCCCACAACTTACCAGATGTACCACACTCATACGTACTCCTTTGCAGTCTTTCACCACGGGAAAATACCAACCCCATCATGCAATTCTTTACAGTCTTTAACCGCGGGAGCAATCGAATCCCAAGTCACACACACAGATGTTTAACACCCAAAAAGCATGAAGAACTCGTCTTCCAGTCACCCGATCATGGCGATACACGTCCCTGAGTCACAACTCCAAGGGTCACAACACGGATACAAATCCACTGAGATTCTGCAGTCTCATTACACAACCAAAACCTGAACCAATCAAAACATGGCATCTCTGTCCACCCGAGATGAAACAACTCGCAAACAACATGCACCAGACAATCGTATACAAGACAATCGTCTACAAGAACTCTCTCTCTCCTTCCATCCAAAGGAAAGAAAAAGGCCAACAAGAAATCATGGCCAAACCTCAGCATATCACCAGCGTATTCCAAGTACTCCTCAACACCTAGCCTCTAAAGAACTCTGAAAATCCTACCTCGAGGCCACATCGACTACATTCACATAGCTACCGTCAATTCCGATCACAATACTCTGATCATCAACTACACCAGGCTCTCAACGCTCAGACCTTATTCACACACATGAACACCATCCATCTGCATACCTGGTACAACACATACCATTGCGCTCAAAACCTCACTTCACAAGGTTATACTACACAACTTAACTCCTGCTAGGCACACTACGATCACATCACGGTCTCGAGCCCACAATCCAAGGCACAACATCAAACAAAGGGAACCCAATCCTGGGACCTCTCATCTAGGGTTACTAATAACCCTAACAACCATGTAAACACCTTCCGTACTTCTGTCCTCAAGACACACACAATCACAGGCATCGTATCCTACGACCTCTCACCTACCACCCTAGGCCAGTTAAACCACACGGTCCACTACTGAACCTCGGCACTCCACACCTTGTTCCCATGGGCAAACAACATATGAACCAAAGGCAGAACACAAATAACCTCTGGGCATGTCATACCCAGGATATACAGCCTCAGCAAGGCTAACCGCACGCGCTCCTCATGGTTCTCAAACACTATCTTCTGATTACCAGGATCTCGACCAAACCACGAACCAGTATTCCCGTAGGAATCTCATGGAACTGATACTCGTCGCAGGAATCCCAACACATTCCCATACGGCTTCAACCCATGCTCCTCCCAGCATATCTACATCTCAGACTCATTCCCACATCATTGGGTTCACTTACTCGGAACTCAATGCTCAAACCCCAAGGAGGTATACAATGTCCAAGATCATCAGAACTACTCTGACTACCAACAACATCCTATTGTCAGGGATATTCCCAGAACTACTCATGTTCTGCTGTCTCAACATATACCCGGCCAAGGGTTACTATGCTCCCATCCACTATGTCCTCGTCCCTACTTCATCCGAAGTACACGGCTCATGACATAGCATGGCTCCCGACATACCTAATCCATCACACGGCCGAAACCACGTGCACCAAAAGACTATCCTTATAACTTTCGGTAACTTACTCTTAAGTGAAGCCAGCTACCCAAGCCAAAGCCATCAACCAAGCTTCGACTACATCAGAACAAAACTCTGCTCAAACCCTCAATGGTTTGCCAGTCGAAGCCGACCTCACCCTGCTAAACCCAACTCACTGATGAGTTCCACAACATACCAGGCAGTCGACGCTCAACCCATAATCGTACCTCTGCAACTGATAACAACTGAGTCGCACATACCCAAACCCAAACCACGGTCTCGCCATCTCTAAAGGGTGTACAGGTTATATAAAAGACAAAAACATGAAACACGACAATCTAAGGTCGATCTATCATGTTATTCCGAACATATACCACATAATCATGCTTACACATAGCCATAAAGATTATGCAGACACCACACCGATACCGAGGAGAATCGACAAGAATGACGCGTCACTTTGGATAACCCACTCAGATTCCTTGCTAGAAATCACGTCCATGAAACGTGTTTCTAACTTGGCTTCCAAGTTTGTTAATCTAAACACAAGACGAATCAATCTTAAGGTCCAACCTCCATACTCACATATACACAACGTCAACATGCAACCAAGCACACACATATCCTCACAAGGTGATGCACCCTTTTTTCCATGGCTCATAGATATTCGAACACAGAGCTCTGATACCAAGTTGTCACGACTCAAAACCCGAGGTCACATGAAAATCTACCAAACACCAATTTTATATGAAAATACAAGTTTTCATACATAGAAATTTGCCTATTGAAACCAAAAGAAAACCCAGTAAAAGATCTCTCATAAACAGAAATACATACAGGTTCAACATGCGTACAATATATCGCCTTATGGCGTACAAAACTTACCTTCAGGAGTAGGCATATTAAAAAGAAAACTATAAAAGTCTTCCGCCACCGCGGGCATCACCAAGCTACTCCTCATCCACATTGTCACCTGAAAATGATTTTTTTACAGAAAATTCCCACCCATGAGACGAAGCCCAATAGAAAATAGATAATAAATTGTCAAGCAGGAATATACAATCATATGGTGGGAGCGAACTCAACCACAAAACCAAAATAGGTTTTCCATCTAAAATTCACAAGTTTTCCCATCATACTACACAAGTCTCTCAAAATGATTTTATTTATATAAAACCTTATTTTCATCCTTAAAACTATGTGATGCAAATGCTGCAAATACCAACCACAGTTAAGAAAAAATAGTAATCAAACATCGTTCCCTTGCAGAATGTACCATTGTAAAAAAGAAGAATGAGATCCTATGTACTGACTCCATCACAAGGGGATAGAGGTCACAACTATAGACTCATGTCCAGTATCTAGCCCCCAGATATCATAGGATCGCCTAGATATGCACAGGTTCTATACGGAGCACCATGAACGTTCCACTCAATTTACGGGTTATGACCCTGAAGGAGCTGAGCACCCATCTGCCTTAGTTTACGGGGATTAACCCGAAGGACCTGAGTACCTACTCTGCGCATATTTTTAGACTTACACCGAGGGCAACTCGTGCCACATACACGTTATCCCAGTACATCTAGATAATCTTCTAAAAATATTTCTCAAATCGGTACATTATACATGTACATAGATCTATCCCTCACCAGGAAATCAAAACAAAATATTTCCAAAATATTTTCCCCAAAAACAGTTATACAATGCATGTATAAGCATGAGATCTAATCCATGAAACCTTGGAGATCGAACCAAAACATGTAAAAACATACACATTTTATAAAAACGTTTGAAAAGTGAGACTCAACCCTAAGGGTTAGCTCTAAACCTCCAATAAACACGTTTCTCCCAAGAGTTTTGTAAAAACCACCTTTGCAAACCATTATTTCCCCATACAAACCATCCGAACCATCAAAACCAACACCAATCACTCACACAGAAGTTCAGCCGACTGGCCCAAGCCCTCAGTCGACTGAAAATGTTACTAGAAAAGGAGGACCAAAGTAGAAAGAATTTCAGTCGACTAACTCTCTACGTCCAGTCGACAGAACCCACCATAAGATGATCCAGTCGACTGAACTCATGAGTCCAGTCGACTGAACTCACCCAGAAAACGTTTTTGGATTACGGGTTCAAGGGTTTTTGCCTCCTAAAACTCAAATCAACCTCCAAACAACCATCAAATACTCATCAAACACTCTTAAACATCAACACGCCAAAGCTTCGCACCACAACCTCGAAAGAAAACCCTCAAAACAAACTTCCATCCACCGAGAATGCCAAAAAATAGTTTTAAGTCAAAACAACGTATCTAAAACATAAAATCACATTTCATGCATTTTTAAGTGGTGAAACAGTATAAGATTACATATAATACCCTTATACAGCAGTAGAATCTAAGATCCTACCTCGTTGGATCAAAAACTCGACGTCTCGATCTACATGCAAATTCAAGCTTCGCTGAAATCAAAATTCGTCTGGATGGATGCGTAGACCACGATGCCAATACTAAGAATCTGCAGTCTGATCGTCGAAAACTGAACCCCAGGCCCCCGAGAAGTTAGAGAAAAGGTAGTGAAAAAAAGGAGAAAACTTAGGAGTTAAATGTTGAAAATATCTAACTCCAGATATTTATAGGCCTTCAAAATATTCTTTTTTTCTGAATTTTTGAAATTCTCACCACAACTTCCCGCAGCCCCCTGGACCAACCCCGCAAAATCTCTAAACACAAACATGCGTCTAAACCACATTTTTATAGAATCTAGCGCCAGGCCTCCATCACTCGAGTGGTCAATACTGGGAGAAAAACTAAACAGAAGAAGCAAGATCAAACTTAAATTGTTACTCCCATGAACACTTCGATCATTTCTCGAAAATAAATGGGTCAGGGTCTCACACGTGTCATGCAAAAATTGTACACTATAACCTTTGTCACATAGTTGACTAATACTAAGGAGATTATGTTTAAGACCATCAATCAAAAATACATTATCAATAGATAGGAAAGATTCCTTACCGACCTTACCTATACCAATAATTTTACCTTTCCCGTTGTCTCCAAAAGTAATATAACCTCCAACTTTAGGTGTTAAACTTAAAACTTTTGACTTATCGCCCGTCATATGTCTTGAGCATCCACTATCTAAGTACCATCTTTCTTTTGATGATAAGGATCTCAAGCATACCTACAAAACAATTTAAGTGATTTTCTTTAGTATCCAAATCTTTTTTGGTCCTATAGAAATAGTGTTTTGAACTCTCCAAACCATTTTTAGAACACCATTATTTCTTTTTAGTGTGCAATCAAATTTAATGTGTCATTTATTCTTGCATTGAAAACAAATTACCTTTTCATAAACATTTTTTAAGTATGAGTTTGAAAAGTTTTTTGATTTTTTTACAAAATAATTTTTGGATTTAAGTTTTACTTCTCTATTGTAACCAATACTTTTTTTATTCAATGACCTCCTTTGTGCTTCTAAAAGTTTTTCAAAATTCACTTTTTCGTTTGTGAAATTATAAATGATTTTGAATAATCTTTCACTTTTCTTTTTAATTCACAAGAAACATCATTGTCAATGTTTTTACCTTTTAAGTTTTCGAGTTCTTTTGTTAGAAAATCATTTTCTTTTGTTAAATTAGAAATCTCATTTTCAAAACTTTTTGTTAGTTTATCAAATTTAACTTCTAAAATAAGTTTCTCTTTTTCTAAAGACTCAATTTGCAAGCCATGCTCTTTAAACATGCTTTCTTTTTCATTTTTAGCATTTTCATTTAAGGTTCTTAAATCCTCAATTTTTTTAGAAAAATTTTTATTTTCATTTTTTAATTTTTTATTTTTCTTTTCTAATTTCAAAAGACTTTTATGTAAATTAAATATTTCATTTTTAAGTTCATCATATGATGGCATAGAGTAAGAGGAACTAGATTCATTGTATGAATTAGAGTGAGAATTACCTCTTCGTCTATGCTTGCCATTAAGCAGAAGTTGGCCATTTTTTCGTCGCTTGAGCTAGTGCTTAACTCGTTTGAATCTGAGTCATCCCACGTGGTTGCTTTCATGGCTTTCTTTTTTTCCTTTGAGTCCTTTTGAGTAAAAGACATTCTGGCCTGATGTGCCCTGTCTTGTTGCAATTGTAGCAGGTGAGTGGTTCTTTCCTGAAGTCTCGTTTACTTGAATCTTCTTTGTCAAATTTTGTGTCTCAGAATCTTCTTGAAAGCTTCTTGTCTCTTTTGAGAAATTTGCCAAATCTTCTTATGATGAGGGCCATGTCAGCATCATTAATCTCCTCATCTTCATCACTGGAGCTTTCTTTTGAACCCATGAGGGCAATGGACTTCTTAACCTTGCTTTATTCGTTGACTCTTTTATTTATCTTGAGCTCGTATGTCAACAGTGAGCCAATTAGTTCATCCAAGGTCATCACTCTTAGATTTCTTGTGTCAGAGATGGTTGTAGCCTTAACTTCCCAAATAGATGGCAATGCTTTAAGAACTTTCCTTAGAAGCTCATAAGATTGGTAAATTTTTCAAAATGCATTAAGAGAATTAATAATATGAGTAAACGAGTATACATGCTAGATATAGTTTCATCATCATTTATCTTAAAGCTTTCATATTCACTAATTAATCTATCAATCCTAGAGTCTTTAACATCTAGTGTTCCTTCATAAGTAATTTCTAATTTTTTTCATATTTTTTTTACACTTTTACATGTTATTATTCGATTATATTCGTTTGCATCTAAAGCACAGTACTATGCATTCATAGCACTAGAGTTTATTTGCAGTTGCTTCATATCATTTTCATTCATTTCTTCTTCTAATTTATGAACTTCCTTACCTTATACGATTTTAGTGGGAGTGAAGTTACCTTGCACGATTACCCTCCAAGCCCTCCAATCCATGGTTTGAATGAAAATTCTCATTCTTTGCTTCCATAAGGTGTAGTTAACACCATAGAAGATTGGAGGCCGTGTTGAGGGCTGACCTTCTCCAAAAGGGGATACGTCAATACCTGCCATAGATCTTTTTCACAAAAATTTGTTAAGAATAATGTGATTAGCTTTGATACCAATTGATGATGTGTGTAATCCGAAGAGATGGGGAGAATTAAATTTTTTAAAAAAAATATTCAAGTATTTGAAACCAAGTATAACTTTCAATTCACTTATAAACAATATATTTTAATTCACAAAAATGGTTTCAAGTATATAACTTCTTATTAGAAGATTAAAGCACAAGTAGATTTCAAATAACTTTTAAGTAAGATTCAAAAACTTTTTGATAGAAAATTTAATCACAACTGTAGATGTTAATTAACAATATTAAAACCTTTTTGTTTGAAGATTAAAGTGCAAGTGTATTAATATCACAAGATTCAAAAACTTTCTTGTTTGAGATTTTAAAATGCATGTAAATGATTTAGGTATAAATGAGTGTGATACAAAAATAAACAACAAGGTAATGATAAACAAGAAAAGTAAAGGAAGATAGAAATACGACACCACAATTTTTACAAGGTTCGGCGCAACGGCCTACGTCATTGCCTCAAACCAACCGCTATGAGGATTTCTCACTATCACTAATTCAATAGGTGAAGTAGCCTCTCTTCTTAGTTTGGGCGGAGTAGCATCTCTTGAGAATGTACCCTTCTCGAGCAATTCAATCATTGTAAGCGGATTAGTCTCTTTTAAGAAACGCTTTTCTTAAATACAATAGAATGACAAAAAAGTGTAAAAAGGAATGCTCCGAGGATGAGCAGAGGAGTACAAGAATTGAAAGTACTAACTCACTTCTCAAAAGAATATGTCAATGAAGCTCAATAAGAAATATAATGATCTTTTCTCTTAAAAATTGATTAAAAAATCAAGAGTTTTGAAGCACAATGAAGTATGAAACAAGAAAGAATGATTGAGAGGCTTAATCCAGAACTAGGCCTTAATCCTAAAACAAGAGCTTAAGGGCTCTATTTATAGGCCTTAATCCAAAACTAGCCGTTGAGCTACGAATGGTATTGTCAAACTACCCGTTTTCAGCTAAAATTCGAAAATAAGCCTGTTCAATCTACTGGATAAGCTAGTTCGGTCGACTGGACCAGCCTTCAGTCGACTGGAGCTGAAACTCAATCGACTGGACTGTGTTGAAACTCAAAGCTTCGTTTGACATACCAGTTTTAGTTGACTGGATTTAATACATTAGTCGACTAGAGAACAGAAATTCCAAAATATTGATTTTTCAAAAGGTTTTGATCACTTTATGTTTTGGAAAAATATTTTTAAGGTGTTTTAGGAATCCTATGAGCTTTAAAAACATATATCCATCAGTTTAGTGATTTTACATAGATCCTAAAAAACATACAATTGAAATTCTCTAATCTTTCATTTCTTAGAAGTTCTTCAATCTTTCATTCTTTGGCTTGTTCCAAAAGCTTGTCGCCAAAGTGTTTGAAATTTGCGTCATGGCTTCCACTTTATGTATTTGATTGTGCTTAATATATATTTCCTATAAATTCAATTTGCACAATTAGATATATAGGTTTTTTATCATCAAAATGGTCATTTAAAACCTTGTTAGGCCAACACGTCTCAACTTTAGCAATTGCTAAAAGGTCTCAAAGCTCGGCATTGGCAGCAATCACCACGGTCGCCTCCTCCTTCGCCTTCTTCTCCCCTTCCTCGGAGGTCTTCAGTTGAGCTTCCAGCCCCAGAATTGCAGAGATGCTTCGAACATGGTCAGCTTCCAGATCTTTTGTGCGCTTGGTGGAGTTGGTCAGCTCCTTGTCAATCTTCTTAGTCTCCCTTGACATTCGGCGTAGCGATCGTGCAAGACTGTTACAACCTGAAGTTGATGCGAAGACACATACAAGGAGATAAAAAGTCAGATATAAAAAAAAGGATTTAAGATTAAAAACTCACTCCCATGCCGAGTTGGTAGACTTGGTCAAAAAAAGCTGACAACGACAACCAAAATGATCAGCTATGTCGAAGGGAAGGCCGAACCCCTTTGCGAGGCATTCAGCAACTTTCCCCGATTTCAAGGAATCATCCGCATTGAGTGGGCATCCAAGGAGATTGAATTTTGGGTGTCATAGGGCAAAAGTGGGTGCTTTGTCTTCTCTATCCCTTCTAGGGGTGATTTTGACAATTAGGGTGCCATCACCCCGAACCAGGCGGTAGCGCTAGTTAGGGCAAGCCTCTAGAGGAGGCGAAGAACGTGGCCGAACGTTGCCACCGATAGCCACTATAGCTTGAAAGGCAGTTGGAATTGGGGTAGGAGAAGGAGACAGAATCAGTGGAGCTAGATCGATTAGCTGTGTTGGTGGAGGTGCTGAGATCCTCACAATGGGCGTCGCTAAGGTGCTAGCCATGTTTCAGCCAAGGATCGCCGCACTCAAGTCGAAAGTTCTATGCCTCAGCATTTTTTCCTCATTTTCTAGTTGTGGCGGAGGTGAGAGTTCTTCTTGAAATGGAGACGGGGGATCTTGTACATGGACATCTCAGTGGCGTATCACCCGTCGATAGCTCGGCACGTGATCTAAGAGATTAGGTGCCGATCGTGTCCCTCTGATGTTGAGGCAGTGCTGCACCTCGGCAAAGGTGGCCTGCCTTTTCTTCTTCTTAGCAAGAGAGGCAACCGCAAGAGAGTCAAAAAAATACATAAGTAATGACAATAAGAGGAAGGAAAATAAAGCAGCGATAGTAATTAAGAAAATAGAGAAGCCAAACTAACCTGGACTCCTTGGAACCCTTGGAATGGAGCCGCCAGCAAGTCTAACGTGGTTGGGCTGGAACTCGAAATCTCCCCCCACCAGGACGTAATGTCACCATACTTGTCCGAATCGGGGAGGCCATGCACCATTTGCTAGGCAATGCTCCTTTGACAAAGGTAATAGGTGTAGTCGTTGCAGGCAATAGTATAACTATGGAATATCTCGGGGATAACTAGATTTAGACCGTAGCGATAGTTAATCTCAGCAATTCCCATTACCACCCTGATGAAGTTTATGGAAACTTGGTGAGGAGTAAGGCGGCAGGTGGCCAACATCTCCCTTAGAAGAGGGTCAACGGGAAAATGGACCTCAGCTTCCACGATAGCAGCTATAGAAAATGCCACCTCGTTCCCCCTAGGAAGAAATGGAGACCCGAGGATGTCAAGATCGCAATAGTGAACTGTGACTGAAGATGGAATATGATATCAGGTCCTAAAGGCTTCTAGGGCGGCGGGGGTGTTAACCTCTTTAACAAATGTTCCCTTTTTAACCATCGCTAAGGGATAAAAGAGGAAAACTAGGGGAGCAGGAGAAGAAGAAAGGGTCCCTTACACGAATAACCTAAAGCTAGTAGGGGCAAAAATAGAGTCCTAAACCCGCAAGGCCCAAAAAAAGAAAAGAGGAAAGAAAGAGAAAAAGATGCGAGGGCTGAAAATAAATTTAAAACCAAACACTTACTAAACAACGGGGGCGACATCAACGGCGAGCAATGATCGTCTTAGCTTGCAGTGGCGTTGAGGCCCATCGAGAGCGTTGTTGCGAAAGAAACGGTGGTTATCGACGGCGACGAGGCGGGAGTTTGTTTATGAAACAAAGGAAGGGAGGAAAGCATAGAAGGATTCAAAGGTCGAAAGAAGAAGAAAAACAAGGCCTGAGGCCCCATTTACAAAAGAGAGCTCTCTCCCCGAAGGCTAACCACCAACAGTCATCTCTGGTAGTTGAGGCAACGCCTGCCCATCATTAGGAAGGTGCGTGACGTCTCAGTACGGACCAATGACGCCCCAACGCGCGGCGAGTAATGAATGGTATTTTGGAGGGCTGGTGGCGCGCAATTAATTAGAGGCAGAGGTGAATGTGAAAGGGCGAGTCAACTCCTCTCATGCCGAGCAAGAGAAGAGCTGAGGGGCAAATAAAGGGGAATGCGACAAAATTCGGGTCCAATGGGCCTCATTAAGGCCCAAGAAGGGAAGGGCCAATCATGACGGGGCGGTATATGTAGGGGTCGAGTTAGGGATGTCCATCACAAATATGAGATCAACCTTGGCTGTCGCATTTAATTTGATGTGACCGGGAAGGTACAGTATTTAATGCGATATGGCTGTGACAGAATAGCATTGGATGCGATTAGACCAAACATTTCCTGCCCATCGAGTGCCCTGTAGCCTCGGGAGAGGCATTTATTACATGGATCTTGGCCGAAATGACAGACTGAGATAAGAACATTTATGGTAATGTGATGGCGGTTGGTCAGTCACTGCCGCTGATGCAGCGCCGGCATGGAAGAGCCATTTTGCAGGGTTGCCTGTTAGAATAGGTCATCATGAAGATTAAATAGAGAGAGATAATCCACACTATAAAAAGGAGGGGGTTCAAAGATGAGAGGCATGAAAATTTGAATTCTATTAGCAAAAACTATCAATTTTGTTACCCCAATAGTTTCTTAATTTGATTTTGATGATTTTCATAATTTATTTTCTAAGAATAAATGTCTTTAAATGGATAATATTTTATATTTTCAAAAATGAAAGTGTTAACACATTTTGAACAATTAAAGTTGACACCTTAGCCAAAAAGAAATGACATTTATCTCAAAAAGTTCAAACAGTTAGAATTCTTTAAATAGAATTTTTTTGTGTTGATCTTAATTGAAATTTAAGTCAAACACTCTTAAGGCAAAATATACTTGAACCTATCAAGTGTGTCAACACCAATTGATCAAATGTTTTGACACCCTAACTATGTTTCAAGTTGATCTTCAGGTACCAAAATATTTGTGTCAACACAAACTAATTTTGTGTCA
>JAOTRH010000024.1:34985-63268 GCA_034768845.1 Heliamphora exappendiculata | reverse complement strand
AGATTATTGTAAATTGTTGAAAGTTTAATAAAGATGTATTTTCTAGATCCCCGAGCATGTATTTTATTTTGGCATTGAATATTCTCCCAACAAAAACATGTTTTTTTATTCATCCCATAGAGATGGATTAATAAATAAAAACTAAAAAAACAAAGATTAATTAAAATAAGTTAATAAGTTAATTGTTCATTTATTTTTATTTTTAGTAAATTTACCAAGAAAATATACTATTAAAAGATTCCAAAAAATACAACTAATCCAATTACTAAAAAGTATCCCAAAACTAGGCCTCATAGTAAAACAGATTTTTGATTGGTTGACTTTAAATACCCAAATCAAAACTTAATCCCAATTGATAATTAGCTTAAAAATTATTTTTAAAAATATTTTTAATCAAAAAATTAAATTAAGTTCAAAGAAAGTTATTTAGTAACTTAGTTTTTAAGATAGATTTTTTTAAAATTAATTATTTAGATAAAAAATTTATTATTTTTTTTTTTTTCAAAGTGGACAATTTAAGTCTTTTATATATTTGATATTAGCAACTATATATAGTTAGTAGTAAGAAAAATGCTAATCACCGTCCAATGAACGGTGAATAAGAGATATATAATGTATAAATAGTTGTACAAAGTATATTGATATCTGTGATAGTAGTTGGCTCTACACTTAAAAGTACGTTGATATTGAAAAAAATTATTTTTATTAACTTAATAAAAACAATTTTAAAAGTAGGCATGACCCTAGTAGATATACTAAATTAATTATGAATAATAGATATTATTGTATTTTAAAAATAGTAAAAATTTGAATAAAATATTATATGAATTTGTGTTTTAATTTAATTTTTTAATTTTTTTTTACCAAATGAGCAACCTTAACTTTGTACTAGTTTTAGCCAAAAAGCCAAAATTGGCTATTGGGGTTAATTTAATTTTGGTATTTAAGTCAATCAATAAAAAATATGTTTTTGAGAACATTAAATTCAATAATGAGTGTAACTCACGCGCTCCATGTGCGAAGTTCGAATTTAATTTTCATTTCACGAGTTACATGGGACCAAAGTTCTATCGCGGCGTCGTTTAGACCCTACGGCCATATTTGGGGTGTTAGACTCCAATAACATGAATTAGATGATAGTAGTTTGGGATATTAAATACTTTAAATTAAATATTTTAGCTTTAATATAACCTTTTGTTTGTTTACTTTATAAGATAAGTTTGTGTTTGATCTAATTTTTTTATAAATTTTTTGATTTTTTAAAATTTTTGTGAAAAAATAATTGTAAAATAATGTGAAAAACTATTTGATTATAATGAAAGACTAAATAAGTGGACTTTTAAGAGTTCTTTTAAGAAATTTTTTTTTTTAAAACTTAGACCAAATAGAGGCTAACTATTTATCATATTCAATTTAATACAATTATTTATTTAATTTTTTTCTATAAGAATTACATAGGACAAATAATTTGTTGACAAAAATATTCATGTGAATAATTTGGTATTCATTTTTTTGTTAAATGTTCTTGATTTCGTTTTCAGTCGAAACTGTGAAAATAATCTCATTATTGCTTATTTATTAAGGCTCAATTTTATGTAATAATTATTTTTTTAATTTGCTTATGTATGTTTTTAATAAAAATTATATACATATATATTTTTAATAAAAATTATATATATATATATATATATATATATACTATTTTTATTTCTCTCAACTAGATAAACTAAAAACCAAAAAGAATTTAACTAAAATATGAATTTTTTTTAAAAATAAATAAAATTAAGTTAGAATAAGATAACTAGTTAAACCTGAGATGAAAATGATTGAACCTTCAATTTGAGATTTATAATTGAGAGTCAATATGTAATTTTATATTTAATTTTATGGAACTTATAATCTCTAGGCTATGTATTCCACCAACCTTCGTAAAACTAGTTACCTCTCAATTTATGAGATTGAGAGCTATTCATGATAATTTATCTAACTATTATTTTAATAAACAAACATGAAATTAAGTAATATTTTAAACTAATAGTTCAATTTAATTTTTTAATTCAACACTCCAAGCATGGTTTAAGCTTGCATTTGAACTAATTTTTTTTTTATAAATTGTTTCCGTCTATGTTTAACTTTTTTTAGCATTAGTTTAAATGAGTGCATTTTTTAAATTTTCTTTCGTCATGAAAAAATAAAAAAATATTTTTTTGATCGAAACTTAAAAAAGATTCATACGAGACGAAAAAGTCAATTTAGCAATTTTTTTGACACTTTTTTTTCTAATTTTTTTTATTTTCAGTGTTTGTTTTCAAAATTAGTTATAATGAACGTACGTTTTAAAATTCTCTCATCATAAATAACAAAAAAAATAAAAAATTTAAAACTAAAATATTTAAACAAAATCATAAAAGACGAAACAGAGCTCAAACAAAAAATCATAAAGCTTTTTAGTCAAAACATTGGCTAAATTACATAGTTGTGCCGATTAAAGAAAAATTTTGATAGAATTAGACCCAAAAAATTGGAATCAATAATTTTGCTTTTGTGTCTTTCGAAGTAATAATTTAGTATATATCAAATTTTTTCAAGAATATTCAATATTGGTCTCTAAATTATTACTTTTTATCTAAAGACTAACAATAATTTTATAAATTTTATCATATTTTTTATTTTACTCTGACCAAACATAAAAAATATTAAGCTTTCGAATCTTGATTACATTTTTTTCTTATCCAATAGTTAATAATAAATACATAAATTTTATTTTATTTTTTATCACACTCTAATTAAACATATATAAATTAAATTTTTTATTATATACATAATCTTATCTATAATTATTTATTATAAAAATAGTCTTTCCCCCTCCACGAATCTTTTTTCACTCTCTTTTATTTATCTATTCAATGTTCTTCTCCTCTTTTTGGTCCATAACACTGTTTGTTTTATGAATTAAGAAGTTTAGGCTGTTTTCGTAAAATTAATTTGAAATCAGAATTTCATCAGTTGAGATTCAAGAAAAAATATATAGCAAAAATTATCTTCCGAACTCGTTATGATCACGCCAACCAACTCAACCCATGCGGGTTATGTGAGTAAATAGTTGGATAAAAAAAATAAAAAAAATAAGTTAGTTACATGTTATATTTTTCCAACTTGCATCAATCCGATCTAACTCGCATACAGTATATAGTAGTTATTGTATTTTTATATACGATGTGTTTTTATTTATATAAATTTTTTAAAATTCATAAGGAGCAAATTATAATATTTATAATTTTAATCACTACTTTAATTATATGTTGTGAATATTTTTTTTAACAAGCATACAATATAAATATTATTATTAGAAATATTTATTATAAGTGAGTTGACGGTGTGTTAAAAAAATAATCACCTGCCAAATGTGAATTAATTAAAATTTTTTCTTCAACTCAATCTAATCCAACCTACGCACACCCTTATTAATAAATATATTGGGCCCTAAATATTACTCATATCTCCCATGCCATGCAATTTAATCTAGAATAATAAAATAAGCCCTAAACATTAGCCATTTTTTTAATTTAAAAAGCTAAATTAGATTTAAAAAGGTTATTTGGTAAATTAATGGTCAAACTAGCCTTTTTAAGTTAATTGATTAAATAAAAAGTTAATTTTTTTAATTTTTTGTTCAAATTAAACAGTATCATTATTTTATATAATTAATTATAATAAATATATATAATTGATATAAGTAGTAAATAATTTATTTAACAAAGTGTTATCATATTTTAGAATAGAAAAAAAATTTAAATAAAATATTTAATAAATTAAAATTTTAATTTAACTTTTTAACTTTGAGTAACATGACTCTTTTTGACAAACTTTCTCTTTTAACTTTTTTACATTTTAATTAGAAAGCTAAAAAAATTGGGGCTGTGAACCAGTCCTCTGGTTTTACATGTTGTTGGGTCGATACCCATGCCACGTTTGGAATAAATTTAATGAATTTTGGTTTATTTTATTTTAACTTTTTTAATTATTTTTTTCAATTTGTTTGATAAGAAATTATTGAAAATAATTACCCATTTTTTTAAAACAATAAAATGACTAAAAATAAAAAGATCATTAGAGATAAAATAAAAAAACATAAATTTAATTTATTGACTTATTTTATCTCATTTTTAACTTATTTCATCCTTTCATCCTTTTAATTTTTTTTTTCTTACAAATTCTTTTAATATGGTTCACCAACTCACCAAAGTTTTTTTAAAAGCTTTTTAAAAGTGATTTTTTTTTCTTTTTGATCAACACGTTAATTTATATTTTAATTTATGTTTTTTTACTATTTTTGATTCATCACGCTAAAAAAAATTAACAAGTACAATCATTTTAGCAAATGTTGAAAAAAACTTTTTAAAGATAAAAAATTGTTTTTGAATACTTAAAAGTACACTTTCATTCTTATTTGGACCTTTTTAGCCAAAATTTTTATTTTTTTCAAATTTTTTTAGATTTTTGGTGATGAAAGAAATTAAAAAATATACCTGTTTAAGTTAATAACATTAAAAAATTAAAAAACCACGAAAAAAAGCATAAAAAAAGTTATAGAAAATTCAGCAGTAGCACCAACACTGTTTCAAGGTTGTTAACCAGGCAAACCCATTTCTTCATTTCTCAAATCTACACTCAATTGTGGTTCTTTGCTTCACTGCCTCTACAAACATTTTCGAAAACCTCATCTTTGTGGCGATCTCGTGAACCTTGATACTTCGATTCCTTTGAAGACCAAAGAATCTCTAACGATTTCAAAGGTTTCAATCTACACTCCCAAATTTTCGATTCTGAAAATTGTTACATTGATCGAAAGATTGTTGTGGCCTTGAAGTGATTTTCTTGATCATTAATTCGCCGAAGCTCTCGTGGAGGTTGGTTTTCTTTTAGGGTTTAAATTACTCTGGTTTCGTTTAACTACTGAATTCTTGCATATCTTTTTACAGGCCTGTTTGATTTTGTTCATCCCAGTTTTTTTTTCTTGTGATATTTAGGTAATTTTATACAAGTTTTGGGTACTCAATTTTCATTCACTTGGGGGGTTTTGAGCGATTTAATTTTGTCAAAATTCGAGCTTTTCCTTTCAGCATTTAGTGAAATAGCAGCAATTAAGCTTGTATACTCGTAGGCTTCTACTATTTCTGGTACTTACTTCTTTTCACCGTTTGGCGGGTACTGTAGATTCTGATATATTTAGTAAAAATACATACATACATACACACGTACGTACGTATACCCATATCCATGCATTATTACATGTTTATGGAAAATTTAATATTTGGGTGACAGTATGGATAATGTTTGAAGGAAGGGAGTTTTGATAGGGTTGAGAGAGTACATACTATTATGCTGACCATGGATACCTGTAAATATTTTATGGAAAATACTAACCATCGGTCCACCGTGCAGTGGATAACGAGTAAATAATGTATGGATATTTGTGTAAGAGTATTAACATTTGTGAGTGGTAGGTCCCACTTCTAAAGTGTATTGATATTTTTTTTGTTGTAATCCCCATTAAGCTATTATTATCCCCTGCCCATTGGACGGGGTTAGCGGCCTGATATTTTATTTTTTCTGCTTTATTTGGTTTCTGAGAATTAGTAGGAAACAAGTGGAAATCGAATTATGAACCTCAGATGTTTATTTGTTTGGGAGACTGAAATCAGAAAATGCTTATCTACCGACACTACCACAGCTATTTTGTTTAATTGAGGCAGGAAGGCAGGCTTCCGAAGGAATCCTAATCAAGAAGATATGCATTTATCAGGCTTTTATACTGTTTTCATCTAAACAAAAGGTTTGCGGGAACATTTGTGGAGTTATTTTGGTGGATGGGATCCTCTCCCCCTCAAAAGTGTCTGCACTCTGTCCCAATTCATTAATGGCTATAAAATTTGCATTTACATTGTTTTTTATTTTTTATTTTTTAAAAATCCTTTGGCTGTGTGTGCATGACACGAGACAGTGGGACAGGAGCTTCTGGGAACAGAGGACTTTGCTCTTAATTTGCTTTTCTCTTCAATCTGCAAGAAATTTGTTCATGCAACTTAATCTCTCTCTCTCTCTCTCTCTCTCTCTTCCTCTCTGTGTGTGTGTGTGAAAAGAGGACACAAGGTGTTCTGGACAGTGCGGGAGTGAAAAGGCATTTATTGATATCACATGGGCTGTTATGAGGCCTGTGTACACCCAATTGGTTTCTATCCTAGCGGTCTCTTGCCCGATGAAGCAGCCTCTGTCACTCGATTTCTTGACCCAGACAGATGGTCAATAGCAGAGGGAAGGACTGCAGAACTGATTGCCTACATTCAGCCCAGTCAACTCTCTGAGGAGTACAGAAATGCTGTCACAACTTATGTGCAGCGACTCATCACAAGATGCTTTCCATGTCAAGTAATGGTCTTCACTTTGGCTTATTTTTCTTTAAATATTTTCTTTTGGCACTGTGTTTTGATATCAACCGCATCAATCAATTTAAGTCGATACATTTTGTTGTCTGGAATTGTCTTTGTTTTATTTAACTATTTAAAACTTTATTCTATGATACTGTATTTTAGGCGATTAAGAAAAAAAAAACATGTTTAGAATATGAGTGTAGCTGAAATTATAATGTTGACATGGACAAGTGGTGTTACAAGAAAAGATAAAATAGGAATGCTGAGAGAAAGACTTTTGAGATGGTATGGTCCTATGCACTGGAGATCAATTGACACGCTACATAGAGATTGGAGGGTGGTAGAAGAAAAATAATGTTCTATGTAGAACATGGGTTGAAGCAATAAGAAAGAACATGATTACCTTAAATTTAATTTTAAATGAGGATACGTTGAATATCATGGATTCATGTAGTCGACACCAAATAATATCCTTATAACTCCTCATGTTTGCAATGGTCACTTATGGGATTATGTATTTGTTATCATTGTTTTAAACTTATATTTTTTTTTCCTTTTTAAATAATGTATCTTGTGGTGGTGTTACCAAATGTAAAATTGAACATATAAACAAAACTATCTCCAATGCAATTATTCATGTTGCCTTTGGGATAAGGATCAAGATTTTATTTCAGTGCGGTTGGCTTGAAAACAGAACTGCTCCAAAACATTTTGAAACATAATAGAGACTAAGAAAAAAATGAAAACACAAAACACTTGAAAACATGAACTAAATTGATTTTTATGTGTTATTGAGGGAAACAAATCAATAATTGAACTGTTTAAGGGTTATTCATCCATTTAAGAATACTAGACAATAGAAAGCTAGACTAAAACTAGATTAATGTCACTACAAAATATGTAAAAAAATTAAAATACTGTCAATTAGTTCATTGTTATAGAAACAAGTATAAGAAAATAAAAATGTCTAATGGTTGTAGGGACTAGGTATTAAAAGGAAATAAAAAAACATCAGTGACATGTTTTTTAATAAAAGGAGTACTTCGCGGTAAAAAAGAAAGAGAACAAGTGAATTAATCATGCTTGTTAAATCTAGTTCTTGGTATCTCTTTTCTTACCCTTTCTATTCTTATATTGGATAATGAATTTAAGATTTTTTCTTTGTTATCAAATTTCTCTTTTAATTAAAAAAAGGGCAAGTGGAAGTGAACACTATTGGATATTCGTAATAAGTGTTGAAATGACCCATTGTTTCAATGTGCATCGATCCGTTGGTAATGTTTTGTAGTATTTTATTGTATTTCCATGGAGATATTGGAATTTATATATTCCACTTATGTTTTTGTTTTCGACTATGTTACACATGAACTCAGGTTCGAATGTCGAGTGTAGGTGTATATCTAGGGATCAATAGATGAAATATTAAAACTAAAGATACACAGACTCAGTTAAAAAGTATCAAAAAATTAGATATGGGTGTGTGGATACATCAATAAAATGAGTTAAGTAGCAATACAAAAGGCAATATTTTAGTTTTTTCAGGTATTTATGATTTATAAATACTGATTTCTCACACCAGGCACTTGTTTTCATCCTTAATAGTTTTGTTGCACATGATAACTATAAGCGTCATATCTAATTTTAGTATATTGTTTTCACTATTCACTATTATTTCATGATTGAGATATTAACCGTGTTCAATAAAAAAGTAGGCCACATTCAACACATGTCAACGGTCGCAGTCGCGCGTAACGGATATCGGGCATATCGGTCAACCTGTAACGGGAATCGGGTGCCACAGACGTAAATTTTTTTCAAGCGCTAGCAAATGGTATAAGACTCGTTGATGCACATATTCTAGTTTTATTTACTACAATTTGAATATTTGTAATTGTTTTTAATTGTTATTTGGACACAAAAAAATATATTTTCTAGAGAAAAGATATTTTGTTATTTAAAAAAAATAGGAGGCGAACACCAATTACACCACCAAAATATTTTGTTATTTAAAAATCTTTTGTAATCTATTATGGGTTAAAAGAAAAGATATCCTAGCTGTTAGCATTCTTTTTCAACGTAATAAGAGTAATAATCAAGTGTGTTTATAAACTTTTTTACATATAAAAAAATAAAATAAAAAATACATGACAGCTTTTTATAGGATATAACATCTTATAAAAAAATAGCACACAAGATAAAAAAATATTCAGCTACACTAAGTCAATTATAGATACCACTTAAAATCTAAACTCCAGCAAACCGTGTTTATTGTTTATCCATTTCAATTTCCATCTCGATCTGAAATTATCTTGAATCTCAATCGATACCGATGACAGGCAGACCCATCGACGACGACGACTGGAAGACCTATCGACGACAATGACGACTGGAAGACTCATCGACGACGACGACGACTTACAGATTTCTGGTCAGTTCAACTCTTTGCGATATGGTTTAACTTCCTTGATTCATGTTAGTCGCTCTCTTTGGTGCGATTTCTGGTAATCCTGAGCCGTATCGGCTGTAACGGCCGTTACAGGCCGATACTCTACTGATACCCATTACGTAACGGGAGTAACGTTTGATACCCATAGGATTCTTTGTAAAGCCGTTACAGAGCTGCAAAACGGAATCAGTACTCCAAGATACCGTTACGTAACGGCCGTTCCATTATGTAACGCCCTTTATTTAGAACCCTGGTACCCATACAAGATGACTACCAATAGACCAAGCAAGAGACACACCTAGCTAGCACCAGGCTTTCTTGCACGTTGCTCCTACGCCTTCGGATCCTCCTACTTCTTGTGTCTACGGTACAGTCCATGTCGTGTTGTGTCAACACGGGTACTCTGGCAAAATAGCGAGTCCGTGTAATGTAGGTTTTGAATTCCCATGAAATGAAATGTTTCGGCTGTTTCAATAGAAATAAAAGGAAATTTTATTCTTTGCTTATGGTGCATTTGGATGTTCTGTGGGAATTTACAAGTAACTTAAGCATGAACATATAGCCATGAATGAGGGCATTGAAATGGTAGAAGCATTGGAATCAACTGTGAGATTTTGGAACAGCGTCATCCATGAATCCTAACATTTTTCTATACTTTTAACTGTGGGGATAGTGGAACTTTCGCTGGGATTTATGTTGGGTGATGGATTGGTACCTTCAAATGTTATCTAAACAAAATGGTCATTTATTCTATGGCCGGCTCTATGCATCCTCAATTTTGTCAAATAAATTGCATTTCCTTTTCTGTTGAGATAGATTAGAAGAGCATCCATATTTTGAATTAGAGGTAATTATGGCAGGTGGGTTCAAATGAAAGGGTTTGTGAAAGTAATTAGTGCATATCCACAGAACCCATGGTAAGAACCACCATCAATTCAGTGGAAAGATATATGCGAAAGGCACTCTTCCAAATCCCCCAAATTTTCTAGGTTTCTTTCAATATAAATTAACAGCTCTTGTTTTATTAAGACGAATATTCATTTGGCTATGTCATGCATCCACATGCAATTGATTCATGTTGATGGTGCATTCCTTTAAATGCTTCGAAGTGAACGCTATAGTATTGTTTTCTTCTTTTCCTCGGACAATAGGTGTTCACCTTTGGGTCGGTTCCACTCAAGACATATCTACCTGATGGGGACATTGATTTAACTGCATTTGGTAATAATGAAAGTTTGAAGGACACCTGGGCCACTGACATTCGTGATATGCTAGAGAGTGAAGAAAAGAGTGAGGATGCTGAGTTCCGTGTGAATGAAGTTCAGTACATTCAGGCAGAGGTGTGTCATACCTTGTTTCTTGTAATATTTACTTCTGGTATTATCATTATTTTTTAGGGAATGTGCTGTATCTTTCTCTTGCTATTTGTTATCTGCTAATATGAAGATGATCCAATTTTCTTGCTGTTTTCTATTTTTCAGTATGATATGCCATTTTAAAATTTTAATCTGTTTTTTAAATGGCAAGTAAACGTTTGGGCATGTATATATGTGTGTGCGTGTGTGTGTGTGTGTGTGTTTTGTGGGCGGGTGGGTGGTTGCAAACCAAGCTACCAGTCACTTTCTTCATTGCTTGAACATTAGGGCAGTAGAGATATTGATTATTGTTAACTTGTTAGCCATTTGTTCCTCAATAAATTTCATGATTCTATCCATAATTAGAAAACTATCCTACATCACAAAGCTTCTACTACTTCTCTGTTTCAGTATCTCTTTCTGCAGGTTCTCAAAATATTTTCGTCTTTGATTGGAACATATGTTGGCGCTAATAACAAAGCTGAAGGTATTATTGCTATATTACAAAAGCTTGAATAACAATGAAGGGATGCATCATATATGAGTATAGAAAACCCTAATAATGGTAATAAGACTAATTAGGAAATAAAATCTTAATAATGGGTAAATTTTTCAATAATAACAGTAGTAGTATATTTTTATAATCCTAATAATGGGTAAAGATCCCAATAATAATAATAATAGTATATTCTCATAATCCTAATGATATCTCAATAATAATAATATATTCTCACATCCCCTTTCAAACTCATGATGCGAGCCCGGAGAGCAGTGAGAGTTTGCGCAACAAAAAACGAAAACGAGCAACAATGTGAGTTTTCGTGAAGAAATTAGCAAGCTGCAAAGAGGAGACGAATGAGAAGCTAATGCTGTCCATTTGAAGGTGTTGACAGACAAAATGACAATCAATTTCAATATGCTTGGTACGCTTATGAAACACATAATTATGGGTAATCTGGATGATGCTTGTATTGTCACAATTAAAGTGAGGTAGGAGAAGTGGAAGAGACAACCATATCAGACAGAAGCCACCGGAGCCAGACAATCTCAGCAGTTGCATGAGTCATAGCACGATATTCTGCTACAACAGTAGAATGGGCAATCACAGACTGTTTCTTACTCTTCCAAAAAATGAGTGATTCATTGAGAAAGATGCAATACCCAGCAGTAGACTTCCGATCATAAACATTACTAGCCCGGTCAACATCTGCATAGGCCTGAAGAGTCAATGATGAAGACGAAAACAAGAATAAGCTCTGAGAAATAGTACCATGAATATAATGCAGAATGCGAAGCGGAGCTGCCTAATGAATGGAGCGAGGAGCAGAGACAAACTGACTCACCACATGAATGGCATACGTAATATCAGGATGAGTCATAGTAAGATAGATCAGACACCCAACTAGTTCTCGATAAATAGTGGAATCCTCAAGAAGAACGTCATCAGAAGGAGAGAAGTTAGCATGCAACTCAATGAGAGTGCCCCACAATTTTATCATCAGTGAGACGAACACGGCGGATCACCTCATTTGCATATTTTGATTGAGATAAGTGATAACCTGTGGGGAAAAAAGTAACCTCTATACCAAGGAAGTATCGCAAAGAATCCAAATCTTTCATCTCAGATACACAAAACAGATGTTTCACTTCAGATATAATAGGAGAGTCAGAACCAGTGATGATAATGTCATTCACATATAATAACAAAATAACCAACCCAGTAAGAGTGAGGTGGAAAAAAATGCAGAATCATGAAAACTAGGAATGAAACTAATCTGAGTAACAGTAGACTGAAAACGCTTGTACCAAGCATGATGGGACTGTTTCAAACCACAAAAGGCATGCTGAAGTCGACAAACAGTACTAAGAGGACGGGAGAGGCCCGGAGGAGGGCGCATATAAACTTCCTCGTTAAGATACCCATTGAGAAATGCATTCTTGACATCTAGCTGGAAAAGAGACCATTGACGAATGACAGCAGCATAAATCAAAGCCACGAGTTCAAAAATTTCTTCATAATCAATTCCATACTCATGAGAAAAATCCTTGGCAACTAATCTGGCCTTATAATGCTCTAGAGAACCATCAGATTGAATTTTACAAAATCCACTTGCATTCAATAAGGTTTTTACCGGCAAGCAGTGGAACCAAATCCCAAGTACGAGTCTTCTGAAAAACAGTTAATTTTTCTTGCATGGCGTTGATCTAATTTGGATCAGTACATGCTTCTTTATAGGACTGAGGGTCAAAGTAAGCATGAATAGCAGATAAAAAAGCACTATAAGAAGGTGAAAAACAAGTATTAGAAAAATCAAGTCTTACCGGAGGAGTATGAGCACGCAAATGATAGCGCCGATCAGGGGGGTCAGGATCCATAGAGAAAGGGAACTGTGTCGAAACTAGTGGATATGCGTTAAGTATGGGGAGGTAGCCTATGAGAATAGACTAATGGGAGAGACAAAACAACAGAAGGATGAGATTGAAAAGGAAGGTCAGAAACGTCAAGAGTACGAGTAAACTCATCGGGAAAGGACATCATTCGGGAAAGGACATCATTCGGGAAAGGATCAATAACAATTAGATCTTCTATGGGAACATGGGCGTATTTGGATGGTAGAGTAGAATATGAGATACATTCAAGAAACACAACACGATGAGACATAAAGGCGTTTAGATACAGTATTATAACATCGATATCTTTTTTGTTGAATATTATAACCCAAGAAGGCATAAAGAGAGACATAAAAGCGTTTAGATACATGATCATAACATCGATTTCCTTTTTGTTGAATGCCTTAACCCAAGAAGACATAAAAAGCGGAACAAGCACTAAGTTTATCCCGCTCTTTTTTGGGAAGAAGGACAAAACAAACACAACTAAAAACACGTAACAAAGAGTAATTGGGAGTGTGACCCATCAATTTTTCATAAGGTAAAATGGTAGAAAGAAGAGGTGTAGGTATGCGATTAAGAAGGAACATGCAGTAAGAATTGCTTCTCCCCAGAAGGTGGCATGGACAGATGAGGAAAGAAGAAGAGAGCGAACTGTGTTAAAGATGTGCCGGTGTTTTCTTTCAGCTCTACTATTTTGTGCGGGAGTGTCAGAACATGAAGATTGATGAGTAGTGCCAGATGCAGCTAGAAAATCAGTGAATTTGATAAGAAAATACTCTTCACTCAAATTAGAACGGAGGGTCTTGATAGTTGTAGAAAATTGGGTGTAAACAATGGAGTGAAATGTGCGATAAATGCAGAAGAAATCTGATTTATGAGATATCAAATACACCCAATAAAACCGACTATAATCATTAATGAAGGAAACATAATACATTGACTTGCCTTTTGTTGTAATGGAAGAAGGACCCCACACATCAGTATGAACAATAGAAAAAGGAGAGGCAGAGACTGAAGTGTTGTGAGGAAAGGGTAGTGCTGACGTTTTTGCAAGTTTACAACTACTGCATTTAAAATGGCAAACACTTTACTCAAGCAACCAGATTGAACTAACTGTTTTGGACGTTTACTCGACAGATAACCTAACCTAGAATGCCAAAGATAACAAGGAGAGGAATGCTGATGTAGAGAAAAAGAAAATAAAGTTGCAGAAGAGAAATCCAATGGGAGATGCAAACTTTCCAACACATATAACACCAATTCTATGCCCATTCCAAACCTGTTTCTTGGATGTTTGATCCTGAACAATACAATCAGAAGAAGAAAACACAACGTTAAAACCAAAATCAGAAAACTAACTAATAGATAAGAAACTGATAGTTAATTGTGACACATAAAAGACATTAGGTATTGATAGTAAAGAAAATGAAGAAGGAATAACAGAGTCAATAGAAACAACCCGCATAGAAGCACTATTGGCAGTAGAGATAGTGATTGGAGAAGAAGAGGAAGTACAATGGCTGAGACTGGACAAATCAGATGTCATATGATGAGAAGAACCAGAATCGAATATCCAAGTAGTAGGGGAAATACCGGTAAGATAAGAGCTATGCAAACTCGAAAGGAACGTAGTCATAGAATACGCATGAGATTGGAGTCCAAATGATACCTCCATGGTCTGAAACTGCTCAAACAGAGACTGCACTAAAGAAAGTGGAGCACCAATGAAGGCGAGAAAACCCAAATAGCATGCCAATACTCGTGAAAAAATTGAATCCAAATTCTCGATCCAAAGACTCATGCCTGATGCTAATAATTCTCGTGCAACCAAAATATCAAAGCGGCAGTGCAAAAGTAAAATGCTAATATGCAAAGTAACAGAAGGTACGATGAAGGCTAGACACAAAATCAAATGTGCTGAAGAGGTCCGATGAGGTCGCTGGTGCAAGTCAAAGTGTCCAGCGAAGTCGTCGGGAATGGTCGGAGGCTTGACGGGGCTTGTCGGGTCTGGGCCTTGTCGGATTGGATTGCGGTGTGGACAAATGTAAGATCTGAAGGCCAGTCACGATGAAAAGGAGTCCGATGAGAGTCGTCGGTGGTCATCGATGCAAAAGAGATGATCGGCGAGGGTCGTCGGTGGTTGGAGATGGTGCTGGACCAGAGAAGAAGGTCGTCAGCTAGGGTTTTCAAGATTCGTGAAGTGTGCTAGCGAATGAGAAGACAAGGTGCAGGTACGGTGTGGGTCGCCGAACCTCAGGGAAGATTTGTCGGTGATCGGCGGTGGCAAATAAGGGTCTAACAGGGGTCGGTAGTCGTCGAATGATGGTTTGGCAACCAAGCTCGTCAGCAAGGGTTTGCGATATGTGTTATGCGAATAAGGAGGGTTCACGAAACTGTGTTGTTAGGGTTTGCGAGGACGAGGGAGAGCGGTAAGAGTGCAATGGCTGGTGGTGAGGGTTTGCAATGGTGGCGACGGCGAGGGTTTGCTATGGCGTCGGCTAGGTCTTGGCTCTGATACAATGCTAACAAAGTTGAAAGTATTATTTCTATATTATAAAAGCTTAAATAACAATGAAGTGACATATCATATATATAAGTTATAAAAAACCCTAATAATCGTAATAAGGCTAACTAGAAAACAAGATCCTAATATTGGGTAAATATTCCAACAATAATAATAGTATATTCTCACAATCCTAATAATGGGTAAATATTCCAATAATAATAATAGTATATTCTTATAGTTCTAATAATATCCCAATAATAATAATAATATCTTCTCACAGCCGCAAGCATGTCTGCTGCGTTGCTGGGATATCTTTCCATATCATGGAACTTTATTGATTCTTGGTTTCAAACAATCACATAATGGATATGTATATTTTATGTGCATGAAACTGATATCTTTAGTTCTTTAATGATTCACATATTTGCTGCACCTACATACATACATACATACATACTTGGATGAATCATGTAGCACTACTGAAGGCATTCTTCCTTTCTTCCCATTGCTGTTGCAGGTGAAGATAATTAAGTGCCTTGTCGACAATATTGTAGTGGACATATCCTTTAACCAGCTTGGTGGTTTATGTACTCTGTGCTTCCTTGAGGAGGTAAGCTATTCATACCTAAGCAGAAGGTGCCAAAAATATACTTTTATACAAATTATGTGGTCTTCCTTGTTTCTCTTGCAGTTTGTCATTAACAGATAATTCTCACTTGTTAAGGTTGACAGTTTGGTAAAACAAAATCATCTATTCAAGCGCAGCATTATATTGATTAAAGCTTGGTGTTACTATGAAAGCCGGATACTTGGTGCTCATCATGGACTTCTTTCAACTTATGCTCTGGAAACCTTGGTTTTATATATATTCCATGTTTTCAATAATTCCTTTGCTGGACCACTTGAGGTGAATTGGCCACGTTTCATTCTTTTTTCAATTTGTGTTAATTTCATCCTTTTACCTCAAGATTATTGCTCTACTTATGCAGGTACTTTATCATTTTCTTGAGTTCTTCAGTAAGTTTGACTGGGACAACTTTTGTGTTAGCCTTTGGGGTCCAGTTCCCATTGGTTCACTTCCTGATACAAGAGGTGCATAGATTCCTGTATACATTCTACTTTGCCATTGAATGACATTTCTGTAAGGTTTTTGCAGCCATTGGCTCCTATTTTTTTTTATAAAAAACTCCGTTCCAATATCTTGCAGCTGATCCTCCTCGGAAGGATGGTCAAGAGCTGTTACTCAGCAAAGCATTTCTTGATGCCTGTAGCTCTGTATACTCCGTTTTTCCCAGTGGTCAAGAGACCAATGAGCTACCATTCATGTCCAAACATTTCAACATCATAGATCCTTTGCGTACAAACAACAACCTTGGGCGTAGTGTCAGTAAAGGTACTTGAATAACTCAAGCTGGATGTGGTGTTGTTTTCCATAATTGTTTGCTTTTAAGTTGCATTTATTTTTTCTCATTTTTTGTTAAAATGCACTTTATTCTCCATTTTGTCATAACTAAGTGGTTTTATTTATGATGTTGTTAAGAATGAAAATGCAAGGTAATGCCATATGATTATTGTTTTTTTAACTGGTGTTTTACATTGCAATCATCATTTTTTTGTTTGCTCATTTCCTCTTTCATCTTTTAATTATCTTCACTCAGAGTGCTGATTTAAATATTTTTGGGTAAATTACACTGACCTCCCATGAGGTTTCTGACAAAAATAGAAATACTCCATCTACTTTCTAAAATGTCACTGCCCTCCCCTGTCAATGTTGTTGCCCTTAAACTTTTACTATTTTACCCTTATAATTAAACTGATTTAATTAATTAATTAATTAATTAAAATGCAAAAAGACCAATCTCCAGCAGCTGAATTTGCAATCTCGGCATTCATGAATTGATGAATTTATTAATGCAAACTGGTTTCTTTAATATGAGAGAGCGAGCAAGAGAAGCGAAGAAGAAGATGGGGAGGAATGGAAGCGAAGAAGAACAGGTTCATAGAGGAAGGGAGCAGCGCAAGATTGAGCCAAGAGTAAGGCGTGTGTTGGGAACATCCTCAAAAGCCTTTGAAGGCAGAATAAGAGGTCACAAAACAGTAGCATCAAGTGCAGAACTCTGCTGTAACTCTGTCGGCTGTGGTTCTTTGGGAGTTCGAAGACAAGTCTAGGGTTGCGGATTGAAGGTTGTGGGTTGCTGATTAAAGGGTTCGGGTTGTCGATTGAAGGTCTTGGGTTACCAATTGAAGATTTAGGACTACTGATTGAAGAGATTCACGAGCTTTGGTGATGTTGAGACCTAACGGAGGTCGGGTTTTGGAGGTCGTTAGATCGAACTTGAAGGGGACGACCAGACGAGGAGGGAATTGACGGAGAAGATGCTCACATTGTGTCTTTTCCACGGCGCACTTCTCTCTGTAATAACTCCTGCAATTACTGTCGTATTCTTTCTTCTTTAATATGCCTCTCAACTGGAAAAGACAGACGAATAGTCTTTAACGAAGCCATTGGGCATTAGCATCAAGAATTGAAGTTGCCATTTAAAGAACAGAGATTCAACTTTCCCAGAAATTATATGACCTGAATGTAGTTATAATAACAACTGTGACAAAATTTAACATATACAAAACATGGTCTGTGTCTTGGAAGTTTCAGTCAAGATCGCAAGATAACTCTTAAGAAAAAACGGATACCCAAATGGATTGAATCAGAAGTGAATTTGGGAAGAACATTTCTAAACACGAATATAGAAGTTACATGATCCGATTCTTTAAAAAAGATACCAAGTAAGCTGTCCCAAATTGAAAGAAATCGAATATCAAGAAAGAGTCTTGAGGGTCTAAGCACCAACCCAGAACACTTGGTTTGTGTTTGTGTATTTTCTTCTTCCCAATTTCTTTTGGGAAGAATGTGCAAAATCTTTCAGAGCTGCATCTTTCATTTTCACACCAGAGGAGAGAGGGAGAGAGAGAGTAAGAGAGAAAGAGAGAAAGAGAGAGAGGGGTAAGGGTAAAATGGGGATATCGGGATGAATTACACAGAATCAAAATTTACCCGTTATGTCAGTAACAATGTTTAACAGTTGGGTTGACTTGAGGCAAAAAACTAATCCAGAGGGGAGGGCAGTGATATTTCAGAAAGCAGAGGTGGTGTTTCTGTTTTTATCAGAAACCTCAGGGGAGGTCAGTGTAATTTACCCAATATTTTTTTAACCGCAAGATAAGGCATGTTATGAGATTCTTGCCTATCAGATTTCCTTAGTTCAAGTCTTCCTGTCAGATGATTCTTGATTTCATCTAATCCAATTACCTAGATTTTAGCTGGCAGCTCATGTACGACAACCACGGGTTTTCTGATTGTAGGTCATCTGCTGCTGGCTTCTCACTAGCCCAAGACCACCTCCTACAAGCCCACTCGCTCGGGCTCCTAGTCGCTTGAGCTGTCACCAGCCCAAGATCAACTGCGTGCAAGCCAGCTTGAGCAGACCCCTGACCACTTGAGCGGTGACTAACCAGAGAGGTTTTTTTTCACTCTCAACATATTTGTGTGAAACGCTCACTACAAGAAAGTACACATTTAGCGGCCAAATTTAGCAACTAAAATCGAATTTAGTTGTTGAATTAAAGACTTCTAGCGACTAAATAAATTCTGGTCACGACTTCATATACATTTGGCGGCTAAAATTAAATTTGGTAACCCAAAGTTTGGTGCCAACTCTAATTTTTGGTGAGAAAGACGGAAAGACTTTTGGTAACCACAAATTGGTTGCCAAATGTACTCATTGTATTAACTATAAGGAGCATTCTTGTTTCGTATGCATCTAGCTCATTTAACCATGCATAAGCTACAAAATATATCCAAGAAAATTATGTCCATGAATATCCAAACATAATTAATTAGCTTAACCATTATTGTTGTTCAAGCTTGGCTTGTCGGAATTTTAAGCACAATGACAAGGTCTTGGGCACAGTCCAAGGAGCTATTAAAAACCAGGTTGAACTACTTGATTGATGCAATCTAAATGCTTCGACCTGCGTGCTTAGTTTATACCAAGAGGCAGTAATGCTAGTTTGTGAGTTGTTTGCCAAAAAAACCATTAACAGCACTAACCTAGATCAGGAGAGTATACCTTTTTCCTTTCTTCCAATGTCAAACAATAATGTCATGTTCCTCCATTGTCATATTCGGACCATTTTATATCAAATAATGTGCCAAACACCAAAACTTGGTTTATATTGTTACCTCCAAGTAAAAGATAGTGAATGCAATGCACGATAAGTCTAGGGCACTCTTCTACAAGCAATGTTGCAACATTTGATTTACGACAGCTGTAAAAGCAACATTTTGAGACTGCTTAGTCATTTTTTGTGACCAAAACGATTGGTGAGGTACTGAATTTTTGGCTTTGTAACGCAAAATTCAGGGGCTGTTTTATACACTGTAAACAGTACCCTTTTGGGTTCTTTTGTATGCAACAAGTATAGGGCAGAGGGAGACATGGGTTGGGCCTAACCAATAGGGTTTTAAGGGTCAGGAAAATAAGGTTTGACAGTCTCATTGACTGCTGATTGAGGAGAAGATGAAAAGATAAGAAGAGGTGTCAAGGAATCACTCCTACAATCCTTAAATGTCACAACTGCTTTAAGAAAATCTCTCCAATTTGATGGTTGAATGGAAGAAATTAGACACACTCCCAATCTAAAGATTAACTCCAAAATTAGTAAATAAAGAGTTCTAAAAACCTTATAGATGGCCCAATAACAAGAATAGACTCAAAATTACAACCACAAGCAACCCCTACAATGCATGTCATCAAGATTCATACTACCAAAATACCTTTACTAGTAAAATATAGAACATACATAATAGATACCTATAAATGTAGGACTTCACTAACCATATGAACTTCGCCATCCAATGTCCTAATAGGCCCCACCCTAAATCATGCCATTTTTTTTAAGTGTCATACTTTTCAATTTTAACTATTCTTAAGCCTTATAGGACCATAAGAACTAAGAAGGTGCTTCATTAAGTGGGGGAGTGCATCCCGGTAAGGAAAATGACAAGGAGAAGATGATGATGCTCTACTTAATTTGAGCATTAATCAACAAACAGTTCATTATTTATCTTTCACTACACTCTGCAGCAGACATCACTTGTAGCTTTCTTATGGTAAGAACAAAGCAAACATGAATTACGGGCAGCATACTAAAACTATCATAGTGACCGTAGTTAGTCATTTGCTCACATCAATAACAATTAACAAGTGATGCAAGCATACTTAATTACTGATTGGTAGGTATTCTGTCAATCAAGTGGCGAATGAAATGAGCTAGATCTCAACTTGCTCATGATTAGCTGAGCCAAGTTGAAGACTGTACTTGTACTGAGCTAGAGGGGGAGAAAAACCCTCGAGGTTCTTTCAAGATTGAAGAAGCCTTGAAAATCTTTTTGGGAGAACCTGGACAGTTTTTTCCTGCCTCTACTTTGTTTGGCTTGCATGAATACTTGATTTTCTTGAGTTCAGTATGTCAACTCATCTATCTGAAATGTCATTAATACTTAATCTGTTAGAAAGAGGGGTAACTTCAGCATTTATATCGTCAACACGGCCCCCTCACATGCTGTCAGGCTCTTCTCCATGAGTGGGCCAAACACGTGCAAGCATTTTAATTATTACGTAGGCATTGAGGTTTGAATGCATATGATACCATGTTACTGTCGATCACCAACCCTTCTAAAAGCTTTGGTGGTTAACAATTTAATGACATTAATAGCTATTTGTTTATTTCGCTCAACTGTTTGCTTTTGTGACTTTTTTTTTCCAGGTAATTTCTTCAGGATTCGTAGTGCCTTTGCTTTTGGTGCTCAACGGCTGGCAAGATTACTTGATTGCCCAAATGGGAATATAATTGCTGAAGTCAATCAGTTTTTCATGAATACATTGGACAGGCATGGGAAGCAGGATCGCCCTGATGCACCTAGCCCTGATGTATATGGTTTGCAACATGTTAACAGGAATCACGGGTCTAACAATCTTAGGAATTCTTCAAGCTGCAAGAAAGTGAAAGAGAATTACACTAGTCATGAATCTGAAGTAGAGATGAGACGTGAGTCTACTGCCTCTTGGCCCAATAACTTGTCTGGTGTTACTAATACTCAAAGCCAGAAGAAATACACCAACTTAACTAGCTCTATGGGCTCTGGTCAGAATGATCAGATCACACATAGTACTAATTCGAATGAGAATGCACGTGCTTCTAAGGGGAGACATGCCAGGTATCAGTTTGCGAGAACACATTCTAGTCCTGAACTTACGGATACATCTAGTCAATTTTCATCTCAACGAAGGCATAATGGAGCATCAAAAACAACAAAAGGGCAGACTGCTACAAGGTTGCATTATAGCAATAGGAGAGACTTGGAGGTTTCCAAGAACAGCAATGCAATATTGTCCACTGAAGACCCGCCTTCTTCAAGGCAAAGCTCATTCCATCCGTGGGCTCATGCTTCTGTTGAGTCAAATGGTGCTTCATATAGTTGCCTTGTTGAATCTGATTTAGTTCCCATTGGAGAAGACAGAACTTCTGTTGCCGAGGCACTGCAGATGAAGCAGGAAGAGCAAGATTTTGTAAACATGATGGCTTCTTCAAGCATTCATAGTTTTAGTGGACATGTTCATATGCCAGTGAATTTAGCTTCTTTGGGATATGCTTTCAGAAGTTCAGATGGTATTGCTCCCACTAACATGAATGAGTCAGCTTGGGGTCCAAATATGAATTACTCAAACGGTTCACTGCCTTTGCCAATATCGCGCTATATCTCAGGTGTAGAAATGGCCTCAAATCCAGAAGAAATCATTGAGCCAGTTGATGACAATTTGGTAAGTAGAGAAACATATCAGGGAGACCATGATCATGGTTTGTTGTCTGTACCAGATTTGGATTCTCCCAGAGGGTTTGATACTAATAACAGAAGTTTCCTAGCACAACAGTTGGAGGGAAAGAAACTATTCACTTCAGTAGGGCATCCCTGTCCATCGCCAGTAAGCAGTTTGGAAAATTATTCACCAAAAGCTCGTGAATCATTCAAACATAACAGAGGGTTCATTAAGGAAACTTTCGGCGACGATCCCCAATGCCAAAACTTTACAGGAAGTGATGTTTACTCTCCCAGATTGAAATTTGTTTCAGCTTCCGATGCTACTTCAAGAATTAACCAGTCTTCTGAAGCGTCCTTGGATAGATCATCTAAGAAAATTTCTAGGTCAGCAATGGAAAGACGGGGTAGGAAATCATCTCCCTCTGCAAATCGTTCTGATTTATTTGAGAATGGGCGGCCATGTGAGAGTGAATCGATTGAATATATTTCTTCTAAGACCGATGACTACTGTGGGGACTGGAGTCCATTGTCAACAATAGATACGGAAGTAGCAGAGAACACAGTTCCTGTAACAGTTTCTTCTTCAAAGCCAATGCTTCCCATTGCTCCAGTTCCTGTAAATTCTCATTCAAGGCAGAGAATGACTGATAACAATGGGGTGTTACCATTTGCGTTTTATCCCACAGGGCCACCAGTTCCTTTTTTAACCATGCTTCCGGCTTACCGTTTCCCAACTGAGAAGGGAACCTCTGAATCATCCACAAGCCATTTTGATAGGAGTGTGGGGTTCAATTATTCTCATAGTAGTCAGTATGATCAAAGGTTAGATTCAACGGAGAACCTTGTTGAACATGAAATGTTTAGTCGTTCTGCTTCTGCCAATGGGGCTAGGCAAACTGAGCCTTTTGAAGAGCACATCTCTGATATTTTGAACGGTGACTTTACAAGCCATTGGCAGAATCTCCAGTATGGGCGATTATGCCAGAATCCCAGAGACCATGGTCCCATGCTTTATCCATCCTCTGTTGTTCCGCCAATGTATATTCAGGGTCATTTTCCATGGGACAGCCCTGGAAGACCTCTTTCCGCAAATGCAAACCTTTTCACACAGCTTATGGATTATGGTTCCCACACCATTCCAGTTTCACCTATGCAGACCGGTATTAATAGGTCTTTGAGTGGCGATGGGAATTATGGTGATAGCGTTCCTATTTATCACGGTGGGACTGGGACTTTCCTTCCTAATCCTGTAAGATGACTCCTAAAATTACCTTGCTATTTGTTGATGGATATGATTTCCATGCATCTTTGGTTATCAGAATATACGAGGGCGTAACTTTAATTATTTGGTCGGGTGCAATGTGTGCAAAAGTTTCGTTATTTCTGTGCTAAATATTGCCTGCTTGTTTTTCTGGGGAATTAAGTGCAGGCAATGCAGGAAGAATTCCTTCTCTGATGGCTGTACTGTCAAGACAGTAATTTTTATAGCTCTTGAAAGATTTGGCTGTTGCTTGGTTACAATTAATTCCTCCTCAGTGGTGGATGTGAAAGCCATGGTGGTGGCCTGGATGGTGGTGGTTCGCGGTGATGGGGTGGATGCGGGTAGCATGGGCTGTTTGGCATTGGAGGGGGGAATGGGGTAGTAGGAGATCATGGTAGGGAAAAGTGGAGAAGGATAGTGATGATGGCTAGGATGGAATAATTGCTGTTTGTAGAGGGGGCGGTGGTGAGTGGAGGGGTACTTGCGGTGGTTTAAGTGGTGTAAAGATGGTGGTGTTGGGTGGTGGTGATGGCTGAAATTTGTGGTTAGAGGTGGCTGAAGTCATTGTGATGGAAGGAAGGCGGCGGTGGTGTGTTGGCTACAAGTTGAAGATGACAAACAGATTGGGGAAAAGGCTGAGAAAGATTGAAAGGGGGTTGGGGAAGGGAGGAAGGCAATATAGTAATTTGTTTTAAAGTGGGGGGTAATAAAGTAATCTTATCTTTTCTGTTAACCTCTTTAAGAGACAAACTCTCAGTGGACAGCTGTAATTTCCAGAACTAGAGGGGAAAATCTGTGTTTGCCAGAAACCTTGGAGCAGTTGCTTGTAATTTACCCCAAAATCAATTTGTAACTAAGTAACAATCAAATCTTTCAAGTGAAAGTAATAAAACTACTTCTCAATTATCTATTAAAAAACTAAAAATATATTAATTCTTGCCTGGGTGACCACCGGAACATATCTAGATTCTAGGCAAGCTCTCCATGTGGGACATGAAATAGGTTTCTTAAGCTGTGTCATGTCAAGCGCTTTGTTAGTACCCCCAAGTACCATTTGGTTTGCTACTTGAATGATGTGTGGTTTTTGTGTGGTAATAACAATCTTGATTGAACAGACAAACTGCGGTTAGATACTATTTGCATGAAATGTGAATTATATATAGCTTGTAGGAATGTGTTTCAGAGAAAGAAGTAGATTCAAGATATTTTGATGAATTGTTATCTCTAGGATAATTGTCTCTCTCACATGATTATTTGCAAGGAATTTTTTGGCCAGGGAGTGTAAGAGCATAGAACAGGTCCGGGAATGATTGAAGAGCTTGGAGCCATGGATTTGGAGTGGGATGGATTCAGATAAGTTCTTTGAGAGCTAAATTAAAGAGGAACATTTACCGTAAATGAGGACAAGTGAAATAAAAGTACTCTGATTTATGAGAGGAAAGAGAAGAAGGTATAGAATCAAAGATGAATGTTTTGTGCTAGACTATAGGAGCCCCTAATTGTAGTGAAGATGAGACAATTGACTGATGATGGTTTTCTCATGACTAACAAAGATCAATTACTGCACTACCAAGGAGTTGACTTCAACTTGAAGTGCCAACTGGATAAGGAGAAATCCAAACTGAATGTTGGTCAGGACCATATTTTTCAGTGATAGTTCAATAGGAAATGTTGTTTTTGATTTATTAGGATACCATTATCTGAATTTCCCAAAGCAGGAATGACATACAAGAAGAAAGCTGAATGAGTTGCAGATAGATTGCCTACCTTTTATTATTCATTGACAAAGAAACCCAGGAACAACTTTAGTAATGTCTTTCTCACTTTCTGCAAATATAACTCAAATTTATTAGTTACAAAACTGCCATTAACAGAGAAGAATGGCGTAAAAGAATTCATGTAGCCGACTCTAATTGGTTGGGATAAAGACTTAGTTTGGTTTGGTTTTGTTTGGTTTACCAGTTACAAAACTACGGAAGCAGTTTCGTGGAAGTTGACACCCACAATTGCCACAAGGGCTAGCTCCTAGCTCACAACCCGCAACATTTGCCAACAATGTATAAGTTGCCATCGCATTAACAGTCCTGCCTTTGTTATTGAGGCGCTGTTCATTTCATGGTTTCATGTATATGCTTCAGCCTTCATGTAATGATGCCTTTTGATTTTGTATATTCAAGTTTTAAATTGCCATGGGATTTTGATTGCTGTCTTGTTTATATTTTTTTCCTCTTCCAGATGTCTTTTAGAGATGGGCACTCTTCAAGTAGCAGGAACAGGGGGAATTACAGCTATGATCGGAATGATCACCATGGTGACAGAGAAGGTAACTGGAATAACAATTCAAAGCAAAGATTTGTTGGTTGTGGACGGGGTCGCAGCCAAGTTGAGAAGCTGAACACGAGAATGGATCGGACTACAGCAAGCAACAGCCGATCTGATAGGCCATGGGATGCTTTGAAGCCTGACTCATTCCCTTCATATCATTCTCAGTGTGGTCCCTTCGGCTCTTCCAACTCCATGCACTACGGCTCCTTGAATGTGGCATTTGGCATGTATCCACTGCAAGTCGTGAATCCTGATGGAGTTTCTCCCGGGTCTGCTGTACCTTCTGTTTTCATGCTATATCCATACGACCATAACATGGCTTGTGGTTCTGCTGAGCAGCTTGAATTTGGGGTTCTTGGAACAGTGCAGCTTGAAGGTTCATCAAAGAGCATCAACGTGCAGCAAAATATAAAGGTAGATTCTGCACAATCTTCGCCAGATAAGCCTTCCTCACCCAAGCTTCAAAGGTAATTGCACCTCTTGTTCTCCTTGGGTTGTTGAATACTGAGACACATCATGATGTCGTTTTAGTTTGTTTCCAGTAGACTCTTTTTTTTGGGAAACTAGGGCTTTACAGAACAAAGAGATTCTATCAATGTTACTCATAATTTCCCCCCCGGTTCTCCATGGTGATTGTGTTGGACACCTTCATTTATTTCAACTGCTCAGGTAGCATTGGTCGTGGGTTATATTGACTGAAACAATGGCGGGGAGTGGATCCGAGTCTGTTGGATGGTTAGTTGCATGCAGCCAATGTAAAGTTGGCCTCAGTCATTGCTGGTCTAGAGCCATGAGTATGTGCACTGCCAGAGCATGATTTTTATTTTTCAAACCACACTTTTCGTTGTTACTTAGTCAGGTCATTTTATCTACATTTCAGCATTTCTCTACTATTGGTTCTGATCTTAATTGGAATTACTTGTGATCCTGTTTATGTATTAGCTATCTTAACAGTGGGATTTAATTATTTTGCCAGATTGTAGGCACGGAGGAACTAAACAGTTAAAAGATGTGGATTTTCCTCCTCTTTTGTATGCAAAGCAGACATACAAGTGGGAGCATCTGTGTTCACTCCTGATAGCCTCGTATGACGGTCTGATGGTAAATACTTCCACCACCCGAACCTTCTGTTCACACCTAACATGCAAGGAATCTTGGTCTTCTGCTCCCATAGTTTTGAGTCATCTTGCCTGTGGACGGATAACCGTTTTATTCACAGCGCACAGCTTGTATTTCTGCTAAAATAGAAGTCGTACTTCGATTTCTTTGTGATCGCGTGAAGATGGATGAGAGTGGAAAAGCCATTTTTCTGTGATGCAGGGGAAAGATGGGAAAAGTGAAGTGGTAAGCGGGTTACAATCATTGCTTCTTTATTTCTGCGGAAGGGTTCTACAAATCTTCCCATCTGAGTTAGGACTCATCTGAGAAGTTAAAGAAGTTCTAACTATGGTTGATGTCTGTCTTACTTTGTGTACCAAGTGCTCCGCCATTCTGGTCTTTTTCTTTCTCTCTTGCTTAATCATTTTCCTTTCAAAAATGAAATTAGGGCCTGAAATATAGTATATGGTTATTGAAGTGTTAATTTTTTTTTTTCTATAGAAAATTCCTTCCATACACGATCTAGGTTGGTCACAAATTAGTCAAAAAGAACGAAAAGCAAAGGAAGTGGATGGGCCGGATAGTAAGGGAACATACTTAAAAGTGGAGGTTGTCTATTCAATTTCTTTTAAGCTCTACGGGCTACTTGCACAATTTTTAAATTTTTTTTTTCTTTAGAATTTCTATGGGTTTTCGTTTTGTTTGATTTAGCTGTTATCAGATTATTTTGTTGGTAAGTGAAAAATAAAGAGTGGAAAAGGTAACCCATCTTTAGCTTTTGTTTCGTTAGCTTTCAAATGAGTTTTTATCTTATATTGAGAGTTCATTTGGCAATACGGTTTTAAGTTGATTTTTTGGCCTTTAAATCACTTTGAGCCAAAAAATTAAAAAATTTGTTTAGTTAAAAAAATATTAATTTTTAAGACACGAAAAAAATCAAATAAATTCAATATGAAATTACATAATTGCTCTTTAATCTAAATGAGTTGGCGTATGATTGTTTGGTTAAAATTTATGTAATTTTATATGTAGAAAAATAAAATTAAAAATTATTATAAAAAAAGTTCAAATGTCAAAAAATAAATACGTTAAAATTTGGAATTTAAAAAATAATATTTTTTGACTTATTGGGTTTTAAGTTTAAAATTAAAAAGTCAATTTTAATATGTTTAAAGTCGGTAGTCAAATGGGCTAAATGGATCAACTAAAAGAGAAATTTTTCAAAAAGGCCAACAAAAACAAAAAATGAGAATCCACGAGAAAAAAGTTCAAAGAAGATTCTATTAACTAATAAAAAAAACCATAATGTGTTTTCACTATCAAGATCAAAGTCATTTTTGTGTGTGGGTGGGGTTTGTAATTACATCCATGGCGATTCTAAAAAGCACCGGACAATAAATAAAACCCCAAAACTCACCATCCTGTTCTTGCTCTCTATTTCTTTCTCTAACCTAGTTTCATCATCTCCCTGCAAATCTGTTTGCACGAACAAGACGACCGAGCTTCGTGTCCGATACCCGGTCTTGTAAATAGCTGCTGCCGCGGCTGCGGCCGAGGTAGCTAGTAAGAAGAACTCTCTCTCCATCT
>JAOTRH010000024.1:17635-29732 GCA_034768845.1 Heliamphora exappendiculata | reverse complement strand
TGGTGTCTGATTCTATTTCTCTATCCCTCATCTTTTAATATTTGCTTTGATTATATAATTGCATATCTTGCTTTATAGCAATATAAAAAGATTTCTGAAAATATTTTTTAAACTTTTTATCTCGTTAAAAGACCCAATTCACCCCCCCTCTTGGGTTGTCTAGATCTAACAAAGAGCCATTGTGCTCCCAAAAGATCAAAGTATGGTATATCTCCCTATTCTGTTTGGAAACATGCACTATGACCCAATAATGCTAATATTTATCAACCCAAACTCCTCACATCTCTAATGCCACTAGTGCCTGCACTTAAGTGCCAAATAAAAGCTCCACAAAACATGTCCCCCTGCAAATAATGCGTATATATAAAAGTGAAATAAATGTGCTTTATTATATTTGATGCAGCAGCCAAAGTTGCATTTCAATAATAAACCATTTTATTCTTAAGTTGCTCGACAAAATTGAATACATTGTGCATTCATTTTCCACTTGACTTGCCAAATATCATTCAACACCCAATGCATCCTAGAAGTCCTTTCTGCTAATTGATGCCATGTGATTCCATTCATGGAGGCTATTTCATGATAATTCCAGTAATCATCACCCCCCAGCCAATATTTCTTAGAAAATGAGAAAGTTATCTAGAACATCAATCCCAAGATTTTTTGGAAACTCGTTTAACCTCGTCAGTAACTACCAAACTTAAAGACAATATATTGCAAAAAAGTACCTCTGCCAGCCTTGGATATTACAGTCCGCGAATCTCCAACGTTGGCAACATATAAATGATTACCAACCAGCACTGCTGTTGAAGCCGTAGAACCATCATCACGATAAGTGTCTTTTTCAGACTCCAAGAAATCCATGTCTGTTTGTTGATATGTTTCACCTGCAAGTTTACACAAATTACCAGGTGAAACACATCTTAATTGATGAAAAAAGTCGCCTGTCCAGGATCTCACACCCTACAAATGGGATATCAAATGGATCTGAATCCATTTTAACATTTCCATCTGTCCTACGTAAATTTGAAAAAACTAACCATTTTCAATAATCTGCTCTAAAACAAAAGAAACTCGTGGGTGTTGGGTATGGAGTATAAGAAACTTGCTCACTTATGGCCAATTTGGTATTTGTTAGAAATTGTGGATGCTTCATCAGATTCTCAAAGAGATGTTCCTTCAGGAACTCAGCCGCATGAGAACCACCATGACCTGTCACAGTGCTCATCATCATAAATAAATTTTAAAAACAAACAACAAAATATAAACTCAAAAGTTACTCATAAGAATTTAATCCTTAGATATTTGTTTTGGGTAGCCAAATTCTCTAGACAAGTGGACCATGCTGACAGAATTGGAACTCAAGTCATTTATGAGTGGCACTTTGGAATTCAACAATCAAAGAAGGCTTTGCTAGCTAACTGCAACTGTTCATTTAATTATATTTCTTCTCTGAAATACCATAATAAATCCTACCGAATTTACTAAAAAGATGCCATGATGACAATTTAAAGTAGCAAATCTGGTAGGTGTGAGTCATTAAATAGTAATAACTACATCCCAAAACACCTTATGTTTGCTTCACATGTCCAAGTAATTTATCATAAACACAATGACCATCAAGTGGTAAGAACCTACGAGATAAGTACATTCCTATTTCTTCAAGCCTTTACTGCTACAAGACAAATGCATGTTCAAAAGTTTTTAGAGACTGACAGCTGTGCAATTCATATTTCCATGCCTCTGTGTTGGATTCCTTGTATAAAATGTAGACACAGCCAGTCGAGCAAGTAACTTGCATACACAGCTACAACTTGTGTCCTTATCCAAGCCTTGAAGTAAAAGAAAACGATAAAAAATCTAACATCTCACGTCGTAATCCACACTTGAAGGTATGTGGTGAGAGAAAATTTAACTTTTTATATCATAATTCAAGCTTCAAGGCAAAAGATTATCGGAAGAATCTAACCATCAAATACCCCAAACATGCAGACCATTCTCCCATCCATCTTTTCAGTTTTTACATCAAAGAAATCCTCCATGCTATTTCTCTTTCCCCTAAAGCTCGAATACCCGCAGCTCAATTTCCCATCCTCACTGTAAAAATCAGAATACAGACAAAAAAATCAGCACGGCTTACGAGACAAATAATAATTAACAAATAGAATCAGATAAATCAATTCTCAATGATGTATAGACAGGAGAGAGAACAGATATTGATTCCTCCTAAGTTTGGAAAGAATTTTGAAAGTAAAAACATTTTAACGAGAACCAATAATTTCATTTCTGCTGAAACCAGGATATCTCCAAGCAGAGAGTAATCATCTATGCTCACCCTCTTTCCCGGTCAGGAAATCGTAGTATAGCTAATAAAAGGCTATTATTTAAAATCGATCCATTCAAGTTAATGAGTAGGAGGTTTGATACGTAAGGACCAAATGTCCGACTACACTCCAGAAGATGCTTTCCCAAAGCCAAGCTTTTACCATCATGCCAAACAATAGCTCTTACTGTAATAAGTATTTTCTTGGGTCCTTGTACACATATACAGTGACCGCATCCATTGATGCAGTTTAAATGCTCGGATTCCATCCATTGAAAAGAAGAAGAAAGATAATATTTAAAGTTTTTTGCAAGTTAAGATCCTTACTCCCTTTAGTTTAGAATGCATTATAGACCTATTCCTCAAAGCATCAAACTTAAATGCCTGCATTTTTCCATGAAAATGCCTAATCAGAGCATCTTCGGACATCTCGTGCAAGTTGAATAGCTCTATTGCCTTTCAAAATACAAATCCATCGTCTTAAGGGGCACTATACATACCTAAATATATATATATGTGTGTGTGTGTGTGTGTGCGCAAGCGCGCGCGCATGTATGTATGTTTGTATGCATGTATGTATTTATGTTTTCAAAAATAAATAGAAAATCATTAAATCCATCCCCATGACTATTGGCAAGTATAGTGTCAATTTCATAATTCCATGATACGATGTTTACTCGAAAATTGACAATCATTTGGAAAGGTGGCAGCTACATATTTTTAATACCCTTCCCCAAGACTAAGGGAAAAAACTCTCTTTAAATGCAAACTGATAAATTCCATCTTTTAGGAATGAAACATATCATAATCTTCAAGCATCACAAGGCACCAAATACAGTGATCATAAGCCAATTCTACAATGGACCAAGCTGGGTTCACATCCAACACCATGCATGTTCATTTACAAGTTGCCATAAAATTATCTTCCCTAAGGACCACAAACAACACATGGCTTTGAATATCTACATCCATTGCATAAATTGTAAGCTGTTAATAGTAGCATTGTTACGGTATATTGAAAAATAAATGTTGAAACAGATACTTATGAATTAACAAAAAAACCTGTCACCTTTTACACCCTCCACTGTAGCCACCATCATCATCTTTATCAGGCAAGATATCAACAATAGGCCCTCGATTAGCAGTTGCACCAGTATCCACCATCATTTCTCCTGTCTTTGTAAATTTACGGCTTGACCAATATATCTGACTCCAAGTTGCATTCAAACTTCTTCCTAAGTTGTTCAATTTAACTCTTCCCTTGGTCAATTTTTCAATATGTCCAACTTGAAGAATCGCAGACCATAAGCGACTGCTGCATACCATCTAAAAGCACGTCCCCAGCTTGAACAGCCAGATTTCTACCCTGATAAATCAAAACAATTTCTAGAAATAGTCACTTGTATGATAATTGTATCTCCCTTCTGCCACTTAGAAACTAAAGGAACATGAAATAACATTTTTATTCTGAGATTTATGCCCATCTCCTTAATTGGAAATGCATACTGCCAATTCAAGTAATCAATTAATTATGTTAGCACCATGCCTGTAGATGTGAGGAAACAAAAGAGAATAAACTTCCAAGTTTGCATTTTACATCATTTTGGCTACCCAGAAATGAGAGAAAAAATATTCAACTAAGCCTAGTTTTGGCGGAAAAAAACTCGATTTTAAAATTCCCACTCCTCTAGTCCTGCATTTGCTCCGCAATCAAACCATTCAAGATTTCCGTTGTTTCCCTAAAAAAACTAAACTAAAAAAAAAAAAACACCATAAACTTATAGACTCAAAACTCAAAATGATTTCATTCCAACATTTCTGAGTAACCAAACAGAAGATAAAACTGCGCACATGCAAGCAACACTTGATTGGAATAAATAAATGAAAATATATACAACAGAAACAAAAATCAACCTAGCAAGGTAAGAGCTAAACAAACGTGAATTCATTCTTACTCTCAAAGTAGTTGACCCCACGTACTACGTAAACGCATCTTGAAAGACAGATCCATTAATATGATCACGAAAATTAAACATTAATTTGATGAATTTAGAGCTGATTTCAGTAAAGAAGATCTTTCAAGCAATTACAGAGTGATAATCGGATCAAAACGACGCGACCGAAGGGGTGAAAGACCATAAAAGATCCGAATCTGATATACGAGAGAAGTGAGAGAATCAGCTTGAATTTCGCATGATTGATGACGAAATAAGCGTTTTCTCTCTCTCTCTCTCTCTCTTGAACGTATCTATGTGAGAGATTTGGTGAGAATCTGAAACCCTAGTATAAATAAATTCAAAGGGAGAATTAATTATGATGCTGTATATACGAATCTAGACATAAACGAACAAGTTTTCTGGAGAGAGAGAGATAGAGAGAGAGAGAGAGAGAGAGAGAGAGAGAGAGAAGCGCCTGATTCGTATAGTTTGCGCCGAAGAGTAGCAGCAACGAGCCACTCCTCATACATCCATTTTCCGAGCATTTATTCGGTGCTTCTGGAATATTAGGTGTCAATTAAATGGGGCACTTCTATGCAATATAGCCCGTTTGAGATATTTATTTATGTATTTTTATTAAAAAATTTATTATTTAATTAAAATATTATATTTTTTAACTTGTCTTATCAGAATAAATAAAAAATAAAAAATTTAATCAAATAATCCTAGGACAATTAAGTTAAAAAGCTTAAAGAGAAAAATAATAAAAAGAACGAAAGAGAAGGACTAAAAAACTGTGCATTTAAAATTTTCAAACAAAAAAAAAAAGAAATATGAACGAATGTACACAGCGTTACTTATTATCTATGCTGCGTATAATCATCTACAAAGACCGATCTGTTTCAAAAGATACGAGACTAGTTGTTTTGAAGTTTTTAAAGGTTCAACTTAAACAACCTTGTCGTTAACTTTTTTAGATATATTTCTAGTCTCATCGGAAGTTAAGTTAGATATATATTCTCAGTAATTCTTTATTTTCTTTCCGTGCTTTGACAAAAATATTGAAAGTGTTTAAAAATGTTATTAGTAGTAATTTTTTTTATGTTACTAATTTTAATTATAAGTTATAAAAAAATTTAAATATTTATAATTTTTACTATAATGTATAATTATTTTTTTTATTTCAATTATAAATTACAATATTTACTAAACACTCATAATTTTTAATATAAACTATAATTTATGAATTACTAACAATTTTGTAACAAATGGAATACTAATCGTGGTGTACTCACGACGGAGTCTCTATATGAGAGACATTTGAGACATAGGCACCATACAAAGTATTGATATCAAGCCAACAATACTTGTGAATATAACCTATTTTATGTGAATGGGTGAATTTAATTGATTGACTTATTAGTTTATTTGTTATTGTAATTTTTTTTTTTAGTAAATTTTTTTATTATTTAGTTAAATTATTATATTTTTTAGATTTGTTTCATTGAGACGAGTCGAAAAAATTAAAAAAATTTAATTAAAATATTAAAAAAATTTAAAAAAATAAAAAATAAGTCAAAATAAATTAATAAATCAAATTTTATGCATTTTAAACTAAAATAAGCAAAAATAAATTAATAAACTAATAAGCAATATTTGCCCAAATAGAGCCATAGTGTTCATACCCAAATTAAAGTTATTGTTTGAATGAAAAGGTTAACTAAAAAAATTAATCAAACATAAATTTAATTTATTGATTTATTTTATATTTTGGGTCTTTTGTTATTTAGTTATTTCTTCTTTTTTTTTAAGTCCTTGACGATAAGAGCAATAAAAATATGGGCTCTTGTAGGGTGATTGGTAAATTTATTCATAGTAATTTTTAGTTTTATATTACTAATTTTAATAATAAATTATGATTTTTTTTAAACACTAATAATTTCTATTATAAATTATAATTATTTTTTTTTCTATTTTAGCTATATGTCACAATTTTTTTCAAATACTTTCAATTTCTATTACAAAATATAATTTATAAATTACTAATTTTTGCAATACCATGCACCACTGTACTAAAATGTTTACTAACATTTTTCTTTACCAAAAACACTGTGCATTGCATTTTTAAAATTATTGGGTATAATTTTAAAAACTGTCAAGTATCTTTTTCCAATGCACAGTATTTTTTAGTAAAAAATTCAGTAAATTCTTTAGAGTCAGTAAACTCAGTTTTTATCTAACTCAGACTCTATTTGGTTTAATTTATTTTTTTTGAAGTTTTTTTTTACTTAAAAATCTCTTTAAAAGCTCACTTATTTAGACTTTTACTGTAATTAATTAATTTTTTTTACATATTTTTATATTTGTTTTTATTTACAAAAATTAAAAAAAAAAAAAAAAAACTAAACCAAACCAAACCAAACCAAACACGTTCAAACTCAATAAACTACTAGTGTATTTCTTATCGACAGGTGCACTCAACGTGCTTACCAAACACTATGTGATGAATAAGTTTTATTTTTTATTACAAATTTTAGAATTTTATAAATTTTAATGTATAAATTTATTCCATTTTATAAATCTTGTATTTTTTAAACATATTCATCAAGATCTGTCAAATAAAACTCTGTTCAATATGAATTGTGTGAGAAATATATTTGAGAAATTTGATTTTTTAGACTTTATAAAATTTAAAAATTTATCAGTTTCAAAAAAACAAAAAAAAATCATTTTTGTTTCAATTTCAAAACTAATTTTTCAATTTTAGGACTGATAAATTTTTTGGTTTTAACATATTGAGAAATTTAACAACTCTTTAGTTTTAAAATTGTGTTCTTTTTTTTATTTTTCTTTATCTGTAAGTTTTAAAAATGAAAATAAATCACCAAACATGAGCTTTTCAAAATTTCCTCTCATTTCAGATTTATAAATAGCTTAAGAATTTAAAACCATTAAAAGATCGTAAAGTGAGAAATTTCGTAAACTAAAAAAGTTCTCAATTTGCTAGAAAGATTTCTATAACAAATAAATTTTTCATTATAGCTTCTAAATTCACATATTATCATTAATTACACATTACAAAATTAATTAAAGCGATACAAAAAATTATATTACTCGATGTACTTAGTAACAACGTGTGTTTATTACGTATTAGAAGTTTTCCAATTTTTTAACAATTGGACTTTGTTATCGTTTAAAAAGTTGGGTTACCAAAAAGTTTGATTTTTAAGAAATTAAATTTTTTTTATAAAAAAAAGAAGAAATTTAGATTTATTGGGATATTCTTTATGCTAGTTTTTTACTTTTTATTTTTTATTAAAATGTCTAATATGTTGTATTATACTTATTTTATTAAAAAAATAAAGTATTTGAAATTTTAATAGGCTTTCTTAAAACAATAAGTGAGACAAAATTAGTTAGCTTTTTTGATATGCCAAAACAGTATGCTTTAAAAGCTATAATTTTTTGTTTAAAAAAATAGCTTTTAAGATATCCCAATTAGGAACTCATAGAATAAATTTGTCATAATTAATTCTTGAATTTATATAAAACTGCATCCAGGTAACATTTATTTTTACTGATTTTTGTTTTTGTTTTTGTTTTTAGATTTTTGGTAAGTTGTAAACAAAAAATAAATTTTTTTATTTAAGAAAAAATATATAAGCCATTTTTAAAATTTACTAAATTTTTATAAACACAAAAAATGTATTTTTACATATTTTGTAAACAAATTTTTATTCTATTTTTTTTCTCTACCACTTCAATCACCATTTTCATTATTTTTGGCCACCACCTACTCCAATCACTATTTCCGGCCATCACATTTGACTACCGTCTCTGGCCATCACATTTGACCACCATCGTTATCTATTAATATCATTACCAACTAACACATATGATCGCTACTTTCGATTACCACTTTACAAATATCGATGTATTAAATATGTTCGTTTTTTTATTTTTTATTTTTTATTTATTATAAGAGAAAAACAAAAAAATTATAAATATTACCAAATAAGACCTAAATATTTTAGCAAAATGATTAATCCCACTACAATTTTTAGAAACGAAACTAATAATTAATACCGCATATCACTAAGAAGATTGGGATCTTAACAACAGACTACATAAAAAATTTCCCCTCAATTCCTATTTAGCGACGAGCAATCCGTGTCGGTGATTTCGTATATTTAACTCATAAACATTTAAACTTGTGACAAAAATCATTGTTTTTTACTAAGAAAAATAACATAAAAAAATATAAAATAAATAATAAATAAATAAATATTGGCGTGGTCGTGGTGGGGTCTCGGAAGAATGGGCACGAAGTGGCAAAAGTCAAGTTTAAAAGAATTTTGTGCTAAATTGCCGCTTTTGTGGCTTCCTCGCCGCTGTCAACCAGTGCTCTCCAGCTCACAGATGTAGTCAAAATTCCCATACCTATCCTCTCTGGTTATTTAATTGTTAGTGAGCTTGTTTAGGGCCCATTTTTGTTAACTTTACAGTTTTATTTATTTTTTGTTTATAATAAATAAAATATATATTTTTATTTAAAAAATAATGGTTAAAGAATTGCAAACGAATATAGTAATCGGAGACGGTAATCGTATGTAATAATCAAATGTGATGGTCGAAAGTAGTAATCGGATTATATGATATGAAAGAGTTGCTAGAGGCGGTGATAGTTAAACATAGTGATCGGAGGTGATGGTTAAAGGTGGTGACCAAAGAGCGTGGTTGAATTTAGTAAAAAAATTAAAATAAAATAAAAATTTATTTACAAAAAAAGTACAAACACATTTTTTTTATAAGAATTTAACAAATTTTAGAAATATTTATATTTTTTTAAAAATAAAAATAATTATCAAATGTATTTTTATTTATATTTTAAAAAAAACTTTAAAATAAAATAAAAAATAGTAAACATAAACATTACTAAGCATGGCTTAGTAACCCGATCTAAAGTCAGATTTTTTTTTGTGTAAATTCATTTTAAGTCATACAAAAATATTTTGATAAAATGTATAGGTGGTTTAAAGATTAAAAATTTATATGACTTCAAAAAAAATTAGATTAAAAGATAATAAAACAAATAATTAAAAAGTGGTAAGTCAAAAGACAAGTCAAAAGAAAGTTATTATAAGCTTCTTTTTTTTTTTACACTAGTGAACTGCTGCCTCCACACAAAAAAATTTGCCATGAGTAATATTAAATATTTATATATTATATATATTCAATTCATAATGATAAAATAAAATTAATATTGCAAAACAATATATAAAAAAGTCTAATATTCTATAGTTTTACTTTAAAATACGTGATTATAAATCTGTTTTAAACTTATAGAATTTTTAACAAAAGAACTAACGAAATAATTTAATGCAAATTTTTTTTTTAATTATTAATTTTGTGTATAAGTAAAATGAATTGTCAATGTAGGGTATAAGCAATGACATGACAGTAAAATTTTAATATGATTAAGTTCTTTTGAAATTTTAAATGAACTAAATTTTTTAAAATTTTAATATCATAGAGTGATTAATGTGTATATATAATAATGCTATATCTGTGCTATGTACAAGAAAATTATATATTTTTATAATAATAAATTATTTCATATGATGCTGATTAATTTATCAACAATTCACATAAAAGTTCTTCTTACTAACTAATTCTAATTTTAATTAAATATAATTTATGATCTTTTATACCAATACTTTGACCAACTATATTTACAAAAATTAAGTAATAAACAACAAGATAAAAAGACTAAAAATTGTATAGCAAAAAAATCCATTAACTACACAGTAAAAAATATCCATTAATTACACAGCATAAAATATCCACTTAATATAAGGTTTAATTTTTATGACTCTATTTTAAATTCAGTGCAATGATCTGAACTATTTATCTTATAGAGCACATTGAAAATATTATTCTTGTAAATAAATTAGATTAATTAGATATATATAGATATAGTGGACTAATATATTTTATTTTAATGGTACACGTAGTTTTAAAAATAGACTATTTATTTTATTCAAGATAAATATATTTAAATAATTTAGTTATTAATATCCTATCATTTTAACTTTTTGCATATAGTATCTTTTAAATGAGTTTTACAAAATAAACGGTATAAATTATCAAAATAAACTTAAAAGTAGTCCCATGACTTAGTTCAAGTAGTCTATTCACTTAGTTTCTAAGGATAAGGTATTGAATTCGAACTAATTGAGCAACATCAACCAAACGGTTTAATAGCCTCCAAATAAATTAAGTCTTGCTAGGAAAAAAAGTGTAGGGTGCAATGGGTGTGTGAGTTTAACTGTTAAAAAAAATAAACTTAAAGTGTATCTATAATAATCACATATTTTAATAAACAAAATTTTAAACGAAAGAACTAAATAAAAAAACAAATTTAATTTTTATGTAATCATCCTAAGCTTATCTCAATAATATGAATCATTTAACTTATAGAAAACGTTAAAAATATCATCTATGTATAAAATTAGATTGATCAAATATCTATATCTTATAATATTTTATTTTAATGGTATATACAATTTTAAAAATATACCATTTATTTTATTTATAATAAATATGTTCAATTAACTTAGTTGCTCATACTCCATCAATCTAAATTTTTTGTATAAATAATTTTTTTACAAGTTCTATAATATAAACAGCACCCCATTAAAATAAACTTAAAATATATTTACAATAATTATACATTTGTTGAAATTTTGGTACTAAAAATTTGTAGGCGTCCAAACCATAAGCAAATCAGCAAGGGCAAATTTGGATTTTCCAAAATAGTGGGAAAACTAGGCTTTTATATATATATGGATAGAGAGATAATTTTATATTCAATGGAGATCTTATTTGATAGATTTTGATAAATAAATTCTAAAATTATTATGAGATTGTTATTTTTTTCAAATTAATAAACTTTCCGTTGGAGTGTATTTAAATAAAAATTTTAAAAATTAAAAGTTAATAAGTAAAAAGCAACAAACTTGGGTTGTTAAAATAAGAACATATCTTTTTTGAGTTTTAAATCGACTTTAAACCAGGAAACAAACTAAGGTAGCCACCGGCATAGGTATTTGTTCCTACTTCAATTATATTTTTTTTTTAAATTTAAATAGTTAAACAAGTGCATTTATAGATTTTTTATTACAATTTCGTAATTCTGAAGGCGATTCCACTAACAGCTTGGTGTGGTCAATTGACCCTACTAAATTTTCAAAAAAAAATTATTATTATAGTATTTTTTTAATTAGTGTATAATTAACTCTATTAAAAAATTTAATTAATTCTATGATAATATAAAATATCGTACAATTATCGTGAATGTATCGCATCAGACTACTTCTTTTAATATTTTTATGCTGAACACATAAACGATAGATTCCTAATTTTATTATTAGGAACAAAATTTCATAAATTACAACTTTAATTATATTATTACTGCACTGTGAGAAAACAATTTGCATGTCAAAGGCCAAAGAAAATATCTATGTTCCATAACAACACTATGGGACAATTTTCCTTCAACATTAATCTATGAGGAGGCAATCCATTTGAAATCAAAGAGTTAAGGAATTCTATTAGTTGGAGATGTTGCAAGCCAACAACTATTGAGTCAGTGATGTATTTTGTAGTCACCTAGGAATCTTTTAATCAACATTAAATATTATTGGGAGATTATCCAACGCTAAAATAAAATACATGCTCGGAAATCTAGAAAATACATTTTTATTAAACTTTCAACAATTTACAATAATCTGAAATTACAAAGAATGAAATAACAGGAATAACATAAATGGAATTT
>JAOTRH010000024.1:0-17535 GCA_034768845.1 Heliamphora exappendiculata | reverse complement strand
CTCCCCTCTCCATAGACGTTTCTGTTGAAAAATGGAATTTCAAGAACCAATAACAATGCATATTATACCCAAAAAAAATAAGAATATAATTAGAACATACAAAGCTGAACAAGAGTTATAACTTCGAGATCTCTCTGATTTGATGTTGTCTCAACACACGAACTGAAGTTGTTAGATGGATGCACGCCAACTGAAAACTCAATCGTGCCTCAAATCTTCTACTGTATTTTTGTATGTATGATCACGAATATAGGGTGGGCTTTGATTTTCATGATCATTAACCTCTCTCTCTCTCTCTACTCCCTCTCTTTGTTTCTCACGAGAATAGCAAAACTCTCGCTCTCTCTCTATTGCTTCTCTTTGTTTCTCACGAGAATAGTGAAACCCTAACTGCCAAGAGAACAATGTGGCATATATATAGGTAACGGTAGAAACTTGATGAGTAAATAAAATTCGAGCTCCTTACGTTATTAGGAAAACATAATCCAATCCAAATTAAATTTTTTATTTCATAAATTATAATTCATACCACCAAATAATTATAATTTCATTCTCGATCTTATCTAAAAAAATAATTTCAAGTTCCGTCTTATTAAATATTTATTTATCTCTTCACGTTAAGACTGAAGATACACATTGATTAAATTAAACAGCTAATAATTTTATTTATTTGACCACTTATAATTTTTTAAAGACATTCTAGTTAATTTATTTGATATGTCGGATACAAAATTCACTTATAGAGTTTGATATAATCAAAACTTATAAGTTTTCTCAATCGAAATTTACAAGTTTCTTCAAGCGAGTATCATCAATCCCTAGACTAGGACGCGGAGTTTCTTATAATTAATATTTACCGTACACATATCAATTCATCGAGCTTATTAACCTATAAAAGATCTCTATTTTATAAATTAAAATAACAAACAATAAATATATATGCCTATTAATTATTTTAGGATTAATAGCATAAGTATTCATAATAATTATGGAATATTAATTATTTTATGCAGTCAGTATAAAAATAATTACCTTAAGATAGTCATATTCAATACACATCAAGTGTACTATTACAGCAAATTAAAATTATACCATTTTTCATAATCAAGATAGCCTTATTAAAATACCGTGCTACAGTCCTCCTGATAGTGTATTCAATTTCATTTAAAATTGTGAACAAAAAATTGATGTTCTATAAGAACTGATAATTTAACTTTTTGTGTATAAGTTAAACTGTACACACCAGATCATTTACTATGTAAAATAAAAAATACGCATACATAATATTAAATAAATAATATAGTGTAAATATTGTTCATATAAATTTTCATTAAAATGGAATTAACAAATCTTATTAGTGAATAAAATAAATACCAAAATTTATTGCATAAAAGTATGAGTTTTAGTGTGTCCCCTAACATATTCATGTCCATTCACGAAAGATTCAATGCTCACAAAAGACATAGCATCTTCGGACATTAGATTCTCCTTGGTTTGTCTTCCATAGGCTCTTGGCCCTAAGGGGCTACAGGAAGAAAGGCTTGAAGAGGCGCAACATTCAAAGGTTTGGGAGTGCTATGAGCGTAGCCTAGTAGAGGCCACTGCACTCCATGTCCATTTTCCATAACCTGGTTGAGGACCACTTGGTACTGGTCCAGATTATCTAGCTTCTGAATAGCCATTTCTTTTTGTTATGGATCTGGATCCACTGGCGGGTATTTTATGACTACCTTTTCCTAGAAATCTAAGAATAAAAGCTTCTCCTTTATTTTTGCATATTCTCGGCACAATAAACGGTGAGTATTGTTATCAATGAACATCCAAAAAATGTCTTAGTTAAAGGAATTAGCTTCAACTCCATGTGGAGTACATGTGAGATGATATTCGCTAAACGTGTCATTACTATCGACAAGTAACATGACTATAATACAGAAAATTTTTCTAGTACTAGAAACAAGTAAGCATGTAAAATGGTGTGTAAGGCATGTTTAAAGAATTCTAAGCTATAGGGTTTTAAGATTTGAGAATCCATAAATTATGGCTCTGATTCCAAGTCCGTCACAACTTGGGTCGAATTGTGAAGGCCTTTGGTGAGTTGAATCCCACCAAATGACTTAGGAGGAATGGTTTAAGTATTCCCTTTTTAAACTTTTTTTACTTTTCTTTTGAAAATGTGAGTTTGGACAAGTATAGAAAGAGAATAATACTTAAACGAAAGCATGGTGTTAAGCCATATGTTTTATCCCATGGCATACTAGTGTTTAGAGAAGATAATACAAACATTCAACATTTAATCCCACAACCCGTACTGTATAAATATTGCAATCAATAAATATAGAGAAAGGGAGATGCATGAGTAAAGATAAGCGAAAAAAGAAAAAAAAAATCTTCATTCCTAAGTCACACTTGGTTACAACCTAAAAATAAACAACAACATTTGAAAAGCTAGTGAGCAGATTCAAGAATGATCACAAGAAAAATAAAATCATTTGTTTTGAATGTAAAAAGTCTGGACACATAAAGGTCGAGTGTCTCTAACTCAAAAAGCACTTCAAGAAGGGATTCAAGAAGACAATATTGGCTACATGGGGTGAGAGTAAAGATAGGAGCTTCGAGAATAAAAAGAAAAAAAATAAAGATACTAACATTTGTTTCATGGCCAAAAAAGACAATGAGATAACCAATAACTCTTAACTCTTTTTATTTAGAAAATTTTCAAGTTGTATTTGAAAATTTGCATGATGAATTAAGAAAAATAGGTGCTAAAAATGCTATCTTTAAAAAGTTGATTCTCTCCTCATCTTGTGAAATTGAAGTTTTAAAATAAGAAAAATATTTGCTGTCAAACCAAGTTTTGTCTTTGAAAAATAAAAATCAAGTTTTAAATGAAAATGTTAAAGATCTTAGAAAAATTGTGTATGGATTTACTTTTGGAAAATAAAACGTGAATAAATTTCTTGGAATGCAAAATTATGTTTTTGACAAAGTTGAAATTGAATACCAACCAAAGAGGAAACAAAAGTTTTTGAGTAATAATTTTATTAATGGATCTTCAAATTATTCAAATGCTACTTGATTTCATTGTTATGAGTATAGGTACACAACACATTGTCCACATAAAAAATCACATGCTTTGACGGCATAAAGGATTTGGGTTCTAAAGAAAACACACCCACATGGAACAAACAACAAATGACCGAACAAAGTTTGAGTACTAAAAATTAAAACTTGATTTTTTTTGCATGCATTACTTAGAAAAGTGACTTTTTGCTACTGGTTATTTCCGTTGCAAATAGTTAATTTTCCGTCGCAGAAGGAATTAGCGACGGTATAGTGACGGCATTTAAGGGGTCGCAAATAATAGAGTCGCAAAACGTATTGGCGACGTTAAAATGCCGACGCAATACATTTGCGACAGTGAATACATTTATTTGCGACGGTGGCATGCTCGTCTCAAAAACACCCCCGAATGTGTTATTGCGACTGCATAATTGCCGTCGCAAACAACTAGACCTATAGCGACTGTGTGAACCGTCGCTTAAAAAACAATTACCGCCTCAAATGTAGTGTTTAAAAAACTTTTAGCTACGATTACGGCCGTCGCAATAGCTTTTATGCGACTAAAAATTTCACGTCACAAAACATATTTAGCGACTATATTATTGTCATCGCAAATAAAATTCTAATAATTTTTTAGGGTGGCACATTTTTTGCTACCAAGAAAAACCATCGCAAAAAAATTATAATTCTTTTGCGATGGATATTAGTGACAGCACATAATATGGTCGTAAAATCTTATTTTCCTTTTAAAAAATAACCTGTTTATAATGTTGGCAAACATCGCATCACTAATGCGGAATATTTTTTGCAACGACTAATATAATAGTCGCAAACTATCTATTTTAAGAACATGTAATATGAGTTTAAATATTAAAAAATACACTGAATTTAAATACATCAAGAAATAAAAAAAGACATTTCATTCACCGCATTGCAAAATATAAAAATATTCATCAATTCAATGCAAATAAAAAATATTAATCAATTCAATACAATATTAACCAAATTACTTTGTCAATACACTTCGATTTCTCAAGTTTTTAAACAAAATTTCCAATTCATCAAGTGCAACAAGTAATCCCTTGTTTTCTAATAACTAGCTCCTTTTTCTATTTAAACTTAGACAAAAATTCTAATTGGGGACCCGTTTTTTTTACAAAAGTGCCAATTTTATCAGCTGTCTCAACAGTTAAGCTTCTCTTCCACCTGGTAGAGAATAACATTTTTTTATCCACAAAAATTAACATACTAATTATTAAAACTCAAACAAGAGCATCACAAAATGAAGCAGCAGAAATTCAAATTGGATACTTAACATTAATAACAATAGCAAGAACGCCAATAAGGCTATGAAGAGAATATTTTAAATTTTTTAAAGAACAGCAAAGTGGAATGCAATCAATATACAAAACAAAAACTTACATAGAAAGCTAACGTTCACAGCAGAGAAACGCGGTGGCACTAAGGAGCTCAAGTCATACACAAGCTGGCACTAAGGAGCTCTACAATAACATTCCTTGCTAGCTGATGGTATTTCGACTATTCGTTCAGCTAATGAAATTCCTTCTCTGAAAGATGATAAATAAACCTAAATAAATGGGATAACCAAAGGCAATCGCGACAAAGTTTTACTGTTCTTTTTACCTGGGCAACCTGCTAAGTGTGAGCCATAAAATAGGAATTATGTCCAATAGCCCTATGTTTACTCCACATGTCCAAAAAATTAGACAATAGACAGAGAGCAAAATGTACCCTGCGGGATACTGAAAAGGGTTTATCCTTTTTGATAAACAAAAAATTATTAGAAGAGCATCCAAATGGGATGTTACTAAATACACAACACCACATGTGAAGGGATCTTACCATAAACAATAATATAACTATATATTGGTAAAAAAACGACAATACAAGGACATTCCTACTCCACTAAATTTTTCCATCAGAATAATGCACTTTTAAGCCATTTTACAGATTACCATACGTGCAATTCAATAATCTTGTGTTTCACATGTTGGGAATCGTCGTATCTATGTCAGTCACAGCCACTCAAAGAGGTAACTCTTTTTTTTTTTTGACAAGTCTCAAGGAGGTAACTCCTTACACAGCTTCAACATTTGTGCTATTCCAAATATGAACAGAACAGCATACTGAATAGTGATTGTGAGGCCCCAAGATACAATGTGGTGGCTATATCTCATAGTTCAAGTCTTGAGGCAAAAGATAACAAGAAGAATTCTAACCATCAAATATCCCAAACATGGAGACCCTTTGCCCATCAATCTCAGAAGTTTTAACATCAAAGAAATCCTCCATGCTAGCTCTCTTTCCCATAAAACTCGAATATCCGCAGCTCAATTTTCCATCTTCACTGTAAAATCACAAGAAAGACTAAAAATAAGCATAGCTTTAGCTTACTAGACATAGAATAATAACCTTAGCCAACAGCATCAAATATATCCACGTCCACGTATATAAAACATTCAAAACCAAAGCCTTGGTACGTTATTGCAAATAGATCACACCAACAGCAGAAATTTTATACAGACTTGGATAAAGAAACATGGGAGGAAGGGGATAGGATTGGAGAGGGTAGACACCAGGCTGGTTAGTGACGGTGCTTTCTCCAAATCTTTAACGGAATAGTAGGAAGTAAAAACATTTTAAAAGACTATGTTTTCATCTCTGGTTTATCTACGATATCTCCTCACAGAGAATTATCATCCCCTTCCCCTCTTCATGATCACTAAATCGTAGTAAAGCTATTAAAGGTCATAATTGAAGTTGCTCCTTAATTGCAATCTTAGGAGGGATTGAAATGGAAAGATACCGAACATCCACTTGCTCTACAGAAAATAAAGGTTCAAGCTAAATGGGTACTGTCTACTCATTCAATTATTTCTATGTTTTGTTGCTTAGAAAATGAAGGAAAAGTTTCTTTCAGGGCAGTTAGGATCATTTCATACCCCTGCAAGTAAAAACTTCAAGAAATGCAATAATGTGTTGTCCTCGGTTTACATAAGATGCTAAATTTTGATTTCCAATGGTGTCAACGAATGAAAAACTGCTAGCTCCTCTTTCCCTGAATTTGCTCGATAATCAAACCATTCGAAGCTTTTAATTCTTTCAAATAATATAAATGTTCAGATCAGAAATTAAGATTTTGTTTTTCATTTCTACATTTTCTAAGCATCGAAAAAGAATACAAAAATACTCAAAAAGGCCATCTCCTGATTAACATAAAAAATGAAAAAACATCAGATATAAGATAGATGAACAAATATCAAATTAATCGAGTAGTGTTAAAACAAACATAAATCCAAACTTACTCTCAAAGTACTCGACTTCACGAGCTGCTTAAACACATCTGGAAAGACAGATCCATAAACACGATTGCGAAGATTACGCCTCAATTGATGAATTTATAGGGGATTTATTTAAAGATGATTTTCCAAATATTAGAATCGGTGGTTGAGATCTTCCAGGTTCAGCTCCGAATGTAATCGTGCCGAACCGATGAAACCAAACTGCGAAGCTCGTGTCAGATCCAAATCCGACATGCAAGAAAATAACTTTTCTTTCTTTCTCTCTCTCTCTAGAAAGAATCTCTAGGAGAGATTGGAATTTGGAGGGGAATCTCAAAACCCTAGATAGAGAGAGACTCGTGAGATGTTGCAGAATTCATATGAATCTAATTATTAAAAAAAGAAATAGCTGTTTGGGGACGTTACAGAGAGAGAGAGAGACGCCTGGCTCTTGTAGTTCGGCACGGCACCGAACAGAAGCAGCAACGTGGCACTTCTCGACGTTCTCGTTCATCCACTCGTGGTTAGTTTTCAGCTGCACGTGCGTTTCTCTGCTGTGAACGTTAGGGCCTTATGAAATGATGCACCGCTGAATCCCCAAAAACTCTCGATCGAGAGAAAAAAAGAGCAGATCCACGAACAGCAAGACGTGGCCTGATGAGGCTGGCGGCGTCGTGGGTGGGCGGCGGCGTCGTCGCTGCTAGGAGGGTTTGGTATGCCAGAGGGTTTGCTGTGAGCTAAACGTGCTAGGTCTTTTTTTGGGCGGGAATATGTTAAGCTAAAACTCGTCGTTTTAGTTTTATTTATTAACAAAGTGTTTAATTTAATTAAGAATAAAATATTTAATTTAACTAAGTATTTAATATATAAAATTTAAATTTTTGTAAATTACTAAACTTATGTTAATATTAAATTTTAAAATAATGAAATGAGTTAGCTACTAATTAAAATATTCTTAAAATTTTGTTTAAATTTTAAAATAAGGAATAAAAAATATATATGTTTTAATTTGAGAATATGAAAATTTAAAAAAAAAATACGTGTTACAAAAATTTCAATTAAATTCGTTAAGAAAAAACGTGCCATTAAAAAAAACTAAGTTGCTAAAAAATCTTGTACTAAAAAATTTTTAAATTAAATTCACCGTGAACAGAGAAAATATCAATCGTTTTTCACTCTAGTACAACGACGAGTACTGTCGACTATTAATTTTTTCTTCTTTTCCAACCTAGCACTGTTAACTCCTCTCGTCGGGTGGATGACATTATCGGTGATGCTGACAATTGAGAAAATAATAACTCTATCGCCTTACCAATTTGATTTGTAGATATCTTGGTACGACGAACGAAAGAGTTTCAATTCAAGTTTTATCAAAAACTACAGAAATACGATAATTAAGAAGATCTCGACATGGTGGAGAAGTTGTGGCCCAATAAGTGTTTTTTAGAGCGGGCACTATTTGGGATAAATACGATGAATTTAAAAAAAATTTGACTTGTCTTCAATAAATAAATTGAAAATGTACAACTTAATATACATATGTGTCCAAATAATAAAAACAAAGTTCATAGAGATAAAATAAGGAAACTTATTTAATTTTTTCATCTTTTGATGAAGATTTTTATCATTACGTTTCGTCTCGATAAAAAAATTTAAAAATTTAAAAATATGCTTAAAAGATAAAAAAAATATTCAAAACGAAAATAAAAAAAATAAACTAAAAAAATAGATTATGATTAACTTGGTCATATTACGCTTAAGTGATAGTAACCAATTTATCAAAACAAATATCTTATTGAATATAAAATAAAAAGTGATGAGAATGAGACAAGTATGACTAAATCTTTTAAAAATCTTTCAAATGTATTAATAATTAATTAATTAATTAATTTATAGACTGATAAGAAATTAAAATGAATACTTTCTATTCAAGTTAATTTCATTTTAAATATAAAGTAAATATTTATATTTCTTACAATTAAGAATAGATTTGGATTGAGAAAAAAAATTAGTTCTAATTTTTATTTTATTGTCATGTGAGAAAATAATATTAAAATAAAAAACAAGTTTTTTACTATCAATATATTTTTCTCTATTAAATTTAAAAGTGAAAGGACTATGTTCGAAAAAATAAATAACTAAATTAATAAGTCATGAAAAGTCCAAAAATGATTTTTTTTCCTTTTTGTCACTGTGTGATTTCCGTCGCAAAAACAAACTACTATTTGCGACGGCCAATTATGTTGGTTGCAGCTACTACACCTATTGCGACCAGATAAATGCCATAATTTGTCGCAAATAATACTTTTTGAGACGGCAGGTTTTCCGGTGGCAAATAATGCCTGTTTTGCGACAGCAATTGCGCCATCGCTACAGTTTGCTCGAAAAAAAAAACTTGTTATGACGGAAGAACATTCCGTCGCTAAAGGGATTTATTGCGACGGAAAATACTCCGTCGCTAATAAATTGGTCGCAAAAAATTACTTTTCTAGTAGTGATGTGTCTCAAGTTCTCGTTCAAGGAAATAATGTAGTACCTTAATAGTGCTTGCTTAAGACACATGAAAGTTGATAAATCAATATTTGCATCCCTAAAGCCTAAAAATAGGAAATTTGCGACATTTTGTGACAATAGTAAAGACAAAATCATAAGAATTGATTGTATTGGTAAAAATTTCTTTCGCCTTCTATTAAAAATATTTTACTTGTTGATGGTTTAAAATATAACTTTCTTAGCATAAGCCAACTTTGTAACAAATACCACAAAGTTGTCTTTGATCATGCTAAATGTGATATTGAAAACTCAATTAACAACAAAGTTATTTTTTATGATCATAAGCATGAAAATGTTTACATTTTTAATCTAAATGACCTTTCCAAAAAAGACGCAAAGTGCTTAGCTGTCTTGAGTGATAATAGTTAGTTGTGGCATAAAAGACTTGGACATACTCACATGAACTTGATTTCAAAACTTTAAAAAAAGAAATTGGTGATTGGTTTACCGCAAATCAAATTTGAAAAATATAAAGTTTGTGACGCATGTCAACGAAGCAAACAAGTTAAAAGTTTTTTTCAATCTAAAATGGTGATTTAAACTTCTAGACCCTTACAACTATTGCGCATGGGCTTATTTGGTCCAATAAGGACTCTTAGCCTTTGAGGCAAGAGATATGCCTTTATTGTTGTTGATGATTTCTCTAGATACACTTAGATTTTATTCTTAGCTCATAAGGATAAAATATTTGCATTTTTTGTAAAACTGTCTCAAAGAATTCAAAATAAAAAAAATTCAAATCGCAAGTATCAGAAGTGATCATGGTAGATAATTTGAAAACCAAAAATTTGGAAAGTTTTGTTATGAAAGTAGAATAAATCATAATTTCTCTGCTCTTAAAACCCCTTAACAAAATAGTGTTGTTGTAAGAAAAAATATGACCCTTGTAGAAATTGCTAGAACCATGCTATGTGAAAATAATCTATTAAGATACTTTTGAGCTGAGGCTATTAACACAGCTTGTTATATCGTGAACAGAGTTTTGATTCAAGCTTCTTTTAAGAAAATTCCATATGAGCTATGAAATAAAAAAAAACTTAACATCAGTTATTTTCGTGCCTTTGGGTATAAATATTTTGTTTTGAATAATAACAAAGAACTTTTGGACAAGTTCAATGCAAAATCTGATTAAGGTATTTTATGAGAATATTCTAAATCTAATAAAACTTGTAGAATTTTTAACAAAAAGCCCTTAGTTGTTAAAGAATCTATTCATGTTGTATTTAATGAAGCTAACCTCTGTTTTTCTAAGAAATTTTGTGAAGATAACTTGGTTGATATAGAAAACGGTGTTGTGGACATCATTAAAGATCATGAAGAATCAAGCCATGAGAAAGTTACAAATGCATAGCAAAATAAAATCCAACAGGCAGCTGGTACTTCAAATCAGGAAAATCCAAATTGGCCTAAGGAATTGAGGTATGCTCATGATCATCCAAATGATTTGATCATTAGTAACCCATCTCAAGGTATCAAAACTAGATCCTCTCTACATAATATTTGTGGTAATTTAGTATTCCTTTCCTACACTGAACCAAAATATTTTAAGAAAGTTGAAAATGATAAATTTTAGATCTTGGCTATACAAGAAGATTAATGTTATTTATAATAACCAAAATAATATTTTTGCTAACCAAATTGAAATTATTTATTTATAAGAATCAGGCAACTATACAACATACGGATACGTTATCCTGTATCCTCAAACCAACGTATATTTTACAAAAACAAAACTTCTTGTCTTTTTACTAAAAGATTAAAACAACGGTCCCATAATAACTGGGACCCCGGGATTATGAATCTGACTACTGTGGTGGACTAACTCTAGTCATCTATGCGATTTGCAACCACAAATGTTATAGGAGAGTGCACTTAGTATTATAATGAACAAGATAGAAAACAGTCATTTTATTCAGTCATGCTTTTCATAAGAGATATAAAAAAAATTGCATTTACTCATCATAAAAAATCTCATAAATAACATTCTCAGTCCTTTTCAAAAGTATCTTGCTCAGATTTTTCAGAAGTATATTTCAGGCTCAATAGCCACGGGTTATTGAATTCATTGTCACATAATTTAAAAGTCAAGTTATTGGCATAACCGCCACAATTTAAATTGAAACTGTCTTATTCACAATCCATACCCAATAGTGACCAAGTAGTCGTCCATCTCACGACTGGGAGTTCCGACAGTACCATAACCTCAATTCTCAATGCACGGATAGCAACGTGGTGGAATGAGGGCCACACTCCACCAAGCACGAGTGCTATGTGCTTTTCGGGGCTCAACCCACAAAGCCTTTAAGATAAAAACCCTCGCTCAACGGGAAACCTCCCCCATAGGGAGAACTAACACCCATAATTGGGCAACCTCCCCTAACGGGATATAAAGTGCCGGAAACCCTTATACTTCGTGTAGACACTCCAATTTGACCCCACAAATCTTAGGTGAATCCGATGATAAAAACAGCTGAAATAGTGCTTCAGTTCAATCATCGGGAAGTGATCCAAGCTCCGTAATTGAACCTGACCATCAAAAACCATCAGAAACCTTCAAAACCAATGAAGTTGTACCAACCGTTGATAACTTGTTGCCCAAGTCATTACCAGAAGTGGCGACCGCCATGTTCATTATGGCGACCGCCAATAGAACCTTGTAGAACCTTTTCCAACATGGCGATTGCCAACTCCAACATGGCGGCCGCCAACTCACATTGTGGTGGCCGCCAACTCCGAATGGCCTGACGTGTTTAAAAACGTGTCAACATCTCATTGGTTGAAGAACTCTATAAATACCGTACATCTGGTACGTTTTCAAGAACAAAAAGTTAGAGTGAGGTTTTGAGAGTGAAATTCTGTCGAGTTGCCGAGTAATTCTAAGACCCGACGCCGAAGTCCTGCCGAAATACCGACTCCCGATCTTCCAATACCTACATTTGAAGCTCTAGTTTGGAATCACCATCCGAGGATTCAAGTACATTCCCCAATTTGAGGATTCCACGATTCAGGTACTTTGTTTGGATTCCCTGTCTTTCTAGTTTCATTTCCTCTTTTTTAGAGTGATTAGGTTAAAATTCAATTTCAAATTGCCTATTCTTTCCATTTATGTAATTAACCTCGTTTACTTCATATAATTTAGTTGTTTTCTTTATTTCTTTAGTTATTAATTTCCTCACATTCACACTTAACACATCTGCTATTTCTTTTAATTAATTCATTAAAATACTGGTAATATTTTTTTGACAATTACAATTTATCAATATTGTTAATTGTTATAATCTAATGTACTCACATAAAAGTGATTATAATAGTCAATATTACATCAATTTAAGTTCTAATATTTTATTTTTTTTATTTTTTTTTCCTTTTACATTAATTTAATATTCTAGTGTTTAATTTTTTTGTAGTCTAAATAGCATTTTATGTTCCATTTTATTTTCTTCTAGTTTACTGCTTATTTTCTTCTAGCATTACTTTAATTTTTCTTTTTCTAGTACTCTATTTATTAGCTTTAAATCTCATTTATAGTATTTTTATTTTCTATTTTTTTTAAGTTTTAATTTTATATTTCATTTAAATACTAGTATTTTTTTCCTCTTAATTTTAGTTTAATATTCTTTTGATAACACCAATTTAAATATTCTTTTAATATTAGCTTGGATGTTCTTTTAATTTAATGATATTTTATTTTCATTTTTTTTCTTTTTCTAGCATTTATTTTCTCTCTTTCGTTAGTGTAATTTTCTCTTCTATTATTTTATTTTTTAATTTTAATTTTAATTTTCTTCCATTTAGCATTTCTTTTGTTAGAATACTAGTATTCATTTTTCTTACAAAAATTTATTTTCTTTTCCTATGATTTTATTTTCTTTTATCTTCCTTTTCTTTTACTTTGTTAAACCAAAAATCACAAAAAATATCATAATTTCTTCTTTAAAGGAAAATTATATTATTCTTTTCATCTCTTTTATTTTAATTTTTTTCTTTTATTCTCTTTTTTTTTAAAAGTAGGAAGTGTTAATAATCAAAATTTTCTTTTATTTTTCAAAACCTTCCTTTGTTAAATTAATTTTTTTATATAGTATTTTTTTTATTAATCACAAAAAGTACAAAATCATAAAAATACATTTTATGCTAGTTAATATTTTTCTTATTTTTTTATTTTCATCTTTTATATAAATAGTTAGATTTTCTTTTTATTAGTTTAAAAGCATTTTCTAAATCCTTTTCTATTTTGGTTTAATCAATCTTTTGTAAGTTTTCTTTCGTCTTTTTTTTATTTAAATTAAAATTTTAAATATTGGCTTGTTAATACAAAATGCTTATTATTAGATTTTATTATTTTGATTAGTTTTTAATATAGGACTTTTTACATACTTCTTGCAACTTTTAGGAATAATATGTATATTGTACATATTGTGTAGCTTTTTTTTTGTTAACAATTCATACTTAGGTAGTGTCAACATCCTTTAGTATATTTGTTGTTCTTTTATTTAAAATCATGCTAGTTTAAATAATATTGCATGTGGGAGTATTTTATGTATTCTTTAGTTAAAAATTGCATGCCATAAGATTTAGGATTTTATCCTTTTATTTGTTTTCTTTTGGAGTGTTATGTAAATATTTTATGTATTTTTTATACTCAATTTTGAATGTTCTCTCTCTACTCCCGTTTTCTTTATTTGTATGCATTTGAAAAATTATATTAAAAAACCAATGATGATTAGTAGAGGCCAACCTTATGATTTTTAATTGTCGTTGTTTTAATTAATTAATTTATTTATTTATTTAATTACGTGGATAAATTTTATTTTATTATATTTTTTCTTTTATGCATGTTTTTAATTAACAGAAGTATATTAGGAAAAACGGTTTTATAAAATAAATAATCATAATAATTTTTAAAATAAAAAAATAAATAGATAACTCTTTATTTAATTTTGTGTTAAAATTAATTAATTTTTTTTAATTAAAATTCAAAAAATTAATTTCTTTTGCAAAATTAAATAAGGAAAGATTTTTGTTTATTTTATTATGGTTAAATAAGTATTATTTTAATTGATTAAAATTGAATTTATTTTAATCAAGATTTAAAATTTATTTAATCATTTAAAATGAATAAAAAAAGAAAAACTCACGATTTTTTAAAATATTAAGTAGGATAAGGGTTTAATTACAGATAAATTCTACGGTCTCTATTACACGTTCGTAGGAGATGTGGTTATAATTCGCGTGTCAGTTTTAACTTTCGGTCTCCCTAAAGAAAGGCTATAATAATGGTATCTTCGGTACGAATATTTGTGAAAAGTAAATTTAAAAATAGTGTAAAGTAAGATTCGTTCTCAACGGGTCCGGGGTATTGACACGGAATTTTTAAACTTAGAGTAATGGTTATACACTTAATCCATGAATAAAAATATCATCTCTAAGGAGTCACTGGTTTTATTTGTGGGGGTCAAAACTTATTGCCTATTTAATTTATATAAAATGTTCTATATCAAGGAATTAAAAGCCGAGTAATTTTTTGTTCGTTAATTGTTAGACGTCCACACTACGTGGCCTATCAATTGTTGTGACTCTGGACTGGTGATTTTTTTTTATTATGATATTTGGTTCCGGCAGTAAATTAATAGACTGCCATATTTGTCCCGATGGGTGTTGATTAGTAGACGTTCATACTATGTGGTCTGCTTAATTACAAAGGATTCGAGCTGTAAATAATTCTTTTTAAATTAAAAGATTGAAGGAACCTATTTTAATAAAAGAATTTTAAAAAAAAAATTCTCTCTTGTTTCTTAGGTTTTAATAATGGGAACTTTCAATCCACTTGCGGCAATTTTCAAGAAACATAAATTAACTTGACCAAACTTTATCACATGAAAACAGAACATTGATATTGTTTTAGCTTCTAACGATTATAGACTTGTGTTGCATGACCCTGGCCCTTCCACTCCTCATAATGGATCCACCGAACAGGAGATCCAGGCTTATGAGAAGTGGAAGAATGCCGATAGGATGGCTAGCTGTTACATGCTAGCATCTATGTCGGATGTACTACAATGCCAGAATCACTCTATGGTATCTGCAGCTGAGATCATATTGAACCTTACAAAAATATTTAGTGATCAGGGTCGGGCAGAAAGGCAGGTGACCATGAGGGCTCTCATGAATACAATCATGGCTGAGGGTACACCTGTTAGGGACCATGTTTTGAAGGTGATCGGTTTTCTTAACGACCTGGAGGTCCTTGGAGCAGAAATTGATGCCAAATTCCAAATCGATATCGTGCTTCAGTCACTGCCTGATTCATTTCAACAATTCTTCCTAAACTACACTATGAACAAACTAGATTTTTTTGGGTAGAATTGTTAAAAGAACTACAGGCAGCAAAATGTGTTATCCGTAAGCCAACCCATGCATTTGTTGCTGAAAGGGTTTCTTCTTCTAGGCTAAGAGGTGGCAAGAAAAAAAAGTAAGGGCGGCAACAGAAAAATACAAAGAAAGTTGACAAGTCTAAGCCATCACTTGCCAAGGCAAAGGTAAAGGTGCCGAGGGGCACGTGTTATTTTTGTAAGAAATTGGGACATTGGAAGAGGGACTGTCCTGACTGGAAGAACAAGCAACCTGCAGGTATTGCTTTTTCTCTAGTAGTTGAATCGTGTTTAGCGGTTGTATCTACGAAAAGTTAGTGTGTCGATACGGGAGCCACTAATCACGTTTATAATTCTTTGCAGGGGTTCCAGGTAACTAGGCAGCTTAGAAAGTGGGAGGTCTACCTTCAGGTGGGGAATAACTCCCAAGTGTCTACTGTTACAGTGGGAGAAGTAGTTCTTTATTTCAGTAATAATAAGTGTTTAATTTTGAAGAACATTTTATATGTATTTCGAATCATGGAGAACTTAGTTTCAGTTTTCTGTTTGGGGAATAATAAATATTGTGTTTCATTTAATAAGTTTTCATCCAATATTATGGTTGGAAAATAATTTATCCATCGTGGTACATTAAAAAATGCTATTTATATTTTATACCATGCTATTTCTACTGATAAAAGCAATGAGGTGAATAATTTATATATTTTACCACTTAAAAAAAAAGTTTCTTCCTTGAACCAAACACTACTTTGGCATCTTCGTTTAGGTCATGTTAATCTAAAAAGGATACGAGGACTGTTTGAAAATAGATCTTTAGGTTAATTAGAAGTGGAGGCACTTCCAATATGCGAATTCTATTTAGAAGGTAAAATGACAAAGAGGCCGTTTACGGCCATGGGACTTATAGCCAAAAAAGTGTTGGAATTGATTTACTATGATTTATGTGGTCCCATAAACATTCAGACGAGAGGTGGGTATGAGTATTTCGTCACTTTTATTGACGATTACTCCATGTATGGATATATTTACTTGCTTCACCGCAAGTATGAAATATTTGAGAAATTCAAAGTATTTAAGGCGGAAGCAGAGAAGCAAACAGGTAAAAGTATCAAAACCCTACAATCTGATCGTGGAGGTGAATACCTCTCTGGAGAGTTCAGAAACTACTTATTAGAATATGGGATAATATTCCAGTTATCTACACCAGGTATGTCTCAGCAGAATAGTGTAGCAGAGAGGGGGAATATGTCCCTTAAAGAGATGATGAGGTGCATGATGTGTTATTGGGATTTACCGCATTCGTTTTGGGGGTATGCATTAGAAACGACGGAATATATTCTGAATTCGGTGCCTACTAAGCCAGTTTTTGGAACCCCTTTGGAGTTAGGGATTGGGCGTAAGCTAAGTCTTAAACACTTCCGGATATGAAATTTTCCAGCACACGTGTTGGTGGGAGATGCAAGTATGGCGGAACCAAAGACAAATGCCTGTTTGTTTGTAGGATACCCTAAAGGAACTAAATGTGATTTATTTTATGATCCTAAGAGTCAGAATGTATTTGTTAGCACAAATGCAATACTCTTAGAAGAGGATTATGTAATAAATTGCAAACTCCGGTCACAAGTTGTTCTTGAAGAGGTGAGAAATAAAAATTTGGTACAATCGAAAAGCATGGTACAACCGGAAAGCATACCTGATGAACGGAATGAGATACCACATACCGTGAGTACACAGTAGGAGCTTTGTCGTAGTGGGAGAGTTGTTTGTCAACCCGAGAAGTTCATGTTCTTGGGAGAGTCTTACGACAAGATCTCAAAAGAATATGATATCAAACCCATAAACTATAATGAAGCATTACAAGATAAGGATGCAAAATTATGGCAAAAGGCTATGGAATATGAGATAGAGTCAATGAACTCTAATCACGTCTGGGAGCTTGTAGATCCATTAGATGGGATAAAATCCATCGGGTGCAAATGGATCTTCAAGAAAAAGAGAGAAGTGGACGGTGATGTAGGAACCTTCAAAGTTAGGCTTGTTGCAAAGGGGTTTACTTAGAAAGAAGGGTTCGATTATGAAGAAACCTATTCACCGGTTGCTATGCTTAAATCCATTCGATTCTCTTATTCATTGCTGCTCATCTCGATTACGAGATTTGGCAAATGAACGTCGAGACGGCATTCCTTAACGAAAGTCTTGACGAGAGCATCTATATGATGCAGCCAGACGGGTTCATAGCAAAGGGCCAG